>JARYHS010009186.1:151470037-151742001 GCA_031002005.1 Vandiemenella viatica
CGCCATAATGATGCTACAGCGTTGGCGCATATACTTCCGCTAGAAGAGAAACAAAATTATGGGCAAGAAGACAATTTAAGACTTTTTGGCAAGTGATCGTAATTAATGTACAAAAAACAACTTGATTGCTTCACAAATTTATTACTTCATTTTCAATACTCTTTTGATTCATTGTAACCTCTTTCCTTGACCTCCGGTTATCCGAGTTTTTCGTTATCCCAGGTGGTCCCGGTCCCGTTTACATTGGTTAATCGTTTTACTTATTTTGTACTTATTTTTTACTTACAATTAAAGTTTTCTTTAGTTTGTTCAGCAACCACGTTTCACTATCTATGAGGACATTGCGAAAAAAAAAATTGTTGACACAGTAAATATTCCTATAAGGAAAATGGTTACTGAGGCATTATTGAAAATCGAAGAAACTATGAAAGGACGGTCGGAAACGTCTACATCGTCACCACTATGTGTAAAAGTATGAACCTAATAAACAGTGAAGAAGGGAGAAAATACCATCGGATAATGAACGAAAAGAAACGAAGGAAAATTAGGTTTATTATATGCATTATTTGCTAAAAAAAAGTATGGACTACAGTATTTTGGAATCTTACTAATGTATGTAAAATTCGAAAATGCGTAGGGTATTAGAGACCTGGTATGTTTGAAACAAAAAGAAATATGGATCCTAAATTTTTGTTTGATGTGTTTGTTATACCTCGTACATCTGTATTCATGCTAGAATGAAAACCGAGAGTGGTGGTGTAACGGTTAGCGTTCTGGCCTCACATTAGGGAGGACGCGGGTTCGAATCCCGCCCCCGGCATCCAGATTTGGGTTTTCCATGGTTTCCAAATCACTCCAGGCAAATGTCAGGATGCTTCCTTCATAAGGCCATGGCCGAATTCATTCCATTCATTGCCCCCCATCCTTTCCCGTATCTAAAGACCTCGCTGTTAAGAGACGTTAAGCAGTTTATAAAAAAATAGAAAGAAAATAAAGCGGAAGTCGTAGATCTTCAACCCTTGGTTGCTAATTTCATCAACCAGTCATATAATTTATATAAACAGTATACTCGTACACAGACATTAAAAATGGACAACAGCAGCACTGCAAAATTGTCTTGTGAATTACCCAAAATAGAAACAATGTTTGTCATGGTGACATTTTTATAAGTACGTAGGCCGTCGTGACAGTACGGCCAGAAACATTGTTAGACCGATGAACACTACTTAAACGGTCGCTGTACCTGTACTGTATTGTATCCTCTCTTTGTGCAGACGGGCGTGGACAAGAGCTGATGCAAATGCGCCTGTAGTGCATAATAAATCAGACACACTTGTGAAGCTTCATAAATTTAATCACGCTCGGTTCCCGCTTACACGCATTTTCTTTTTCGATGGCAATCATTTCGCAGTCTGACAGATTAATAAGCAATGTATTTTAAAACCGGCATACGACGCACGCCATTAAATACAAAGTGTCTTTTCGAAATAGCTGCTTATTCTCTTCGTTCCCTTGCGCTAATGGAGAGAACGCTTGCAGACAGAAAAAGACGTATTCGATATCACGGAACTGGATATCGATTTTTAACATTGCGCCGATAAATCGCAGTTGCATTTTGTTATGGCTAACAAGTGATGTCATAGCCATCGAAACTGGTATGTTGGGATAACCGTCTGCTCATTAAACAAGAAATTTTATTTTGTAAGTTGACTCGGTGTGACTGTGAATTCACTGACGGGATTACCCTACTGGAAAGTAGACACGGAAGGAAAACGAACAAAATTATTTGAGTGCATGAGTCATTATATTCATACCAGTCACGACCCGCAGTGTCAGAAAATATAATCTTCCTTTAACTCATAGTGAAGTCACGATTGAGTTGAACTGGCGCCAATATCTTCTTTTTCTTATCAACCTTATCTCAACATTTGGGGGTAGGCTGTTTCTTTCTTCACTTGCATCGTCGAATTTGGAGCTTTTGATATTACGGCCGCATGCCCTTACCGACTCCAAGCATTTTATACATACTTCCAGGTCATCCAGGTCATACTACGTACTAATGAAGGAAGTGAAGTGTTGCCATCTGTCTGCGAAATGTGTAACTACACTCCTGGAAACTGAAATAAGAACACCGTGAATTCATTGTCCCAGGAATGGGAAACTTTACATACACATTCCTGGGGTCAGATACAACACATGATCACACGGACAGAACCATAGGCACATAGACACAGGCAACAGAGCATGCACAATGTCGGCACTAGTACCATGTATATCCACCTTTCGCAGCAATGCAGGCTGCAATTCTCCCATGGAGACGATCGTAGAGGTGCTGGATGTAGTCCTGTGGAACGGCATGCCAAGCCATTTCCACCTGGCGCCTCAGCTGGACCAGCGTTCGTGCTGGATGTGCAGACCGCGTGAGACGACGTTTCATCCAGTCCCAAACATGCTCAATGGGGGACAGATCCGGAGTTCTCACTGGCCAGGGTAGTTGACTTACACCTTCTAGAGCACGTTGGGTGGCACGGGATACATGTGGACGTGCATTGTCCTGTTGGAACAGCATGTTCCTTTGCCGGTCTAGGAATGGTTAGAACGATGGGTTCGATGACGGTTTGAATGTACCGTGCACTGTTCAGTGTCCCCTCGACGATCACCAGAGGTATACGGCCAGTGTAGGAGATCGCTCCCCACACCATGATGCCGGGTGTTGGCCCTGTGTGCCTCGGTCGTATGCAGTCCTGATTGTGGCGCTCACCTGCACGGCGCCAAACACGCATACGACCATCATTGGCACCAAGGCAGAAGCGACTCTCATCACTGAAGACGACACGTCTCCATTCGTCCCTCCATACACGCCTGTCGCGACGCCACTGGAGGCGGGCTGCACGATGTTGGGGCGTGAGCGGAAGACGACCTAACGGTGCGCGGGACCGTAGCCCAGCTTCATGGAGACGGTTGCGAATGGTTCTCTCTGATACCCCAGGAGCAACAGTGTCCCTAATTTGCCGGGAAGTGGCGGTGTGGTCCCCTACGGCATTGCGTAGGATGCGACGGTCTTGGCGTGCGTCCGTGCGTCGTTGCTGTCCGGACCCAGGTCGACGGGCACGTGCACCTTCCGCCGACCACTGGCGACAACATCGATGTACTGTGGAGACCTCGCGCCCCACATGTTGAACAATTCGGCGGTACGTCCACCCGGCCTCCCGCATGCCCACTATACGCCCTCGCTCAAAGTCCGTCAACTGCACATACGGTTCACGTACACGCTGTCGCGGCATGCTACCAGTGTTAAAGACTGAGATGGAGCTCCGTATGCCACGGCAAACTGGCTGACACTGACTGCGGCGGTGCCCAACCGCTGCGCAGCTAGCGCCCTTCGACGGCCAACACTGCTGTTCCTGGTGTGTCCGCTGTGCCGTGCGTTTGATCATTGCTTGTACAGCCCTCTCGTAGTGTCCGGAGCAAGTATGGTGGGTCTTAAAAACCGGCGTCAATGTGTTCTTATTTCAGTTTCCAGGAGTGTATGTTCTGTGTGTGATAGGTTTAAAAAAATGTATGGTTTATGAGGCGGAGATTAAGGATCGTCCCGGAATTCGCCCTGACGGCTGCGAAAAAGCGACAGGCGCAATATCTATTAATCATTAAATAGTATCTCTTCCGAAATAGTTGCCACCTGCTAGTGAATCAGGTAGACTTTGTGCTAGTGTCTCTTGTCATTTAATCTGCGTTATACAGGCGTCACTAAGAGTAAATTAGGAATCATCCCAAGATTCGTCTGTACATTTGTGCCAGTAGGACAATCTGGATCTATACGGGTTCATTCCCTCGGGAAACCCAGCAGAACCAAACCATGCTCAACAATTACTGTTTTTTACAGTGAAATAAATGGGTACTATGGTAATATGGATTTCAGAATCGTAACTTCGAATTCCTGTTGAATTACTCACAACGATGACATTTAATATAACGGACTTTGCCTCACTCCGTTTTTATCTGTTACTCTTCTCTTAACGTTCTCTAGTTTCAATATAGGCACATAATTCTTACGTGTACTGCAAATTGTTCTTTTGTATCGATCCTTAACACTTTTTTCTTTAAAAAGCTATTGTCTACTGTAGTTTTAAGTCATACGGATACAAAATCGGCCTTATTTTATTATTGTTTTCTCCGCCCTATATGTTTCTTAATTGTATTTGGCTACAACACTTTTCAACTCTATATCTCTAACTGATTCTCCAATTGTCTATTAAATCTCAATACATATACAACATTTATTTAATAACGCTCGTACTCGAACCAGTGTCCCCTGCATCTCGAGGCTAAATTGCTAGCCTCTCTTTCTAGTGAAAATTGACTTCTCCTATACCTGCAATTTCCCCCAAACCAAAACTCGCCATCATCTAATGCCTCCTTCGCGTCATATTTTATTCTACCGGTATTTCTTTCAATCCTATGTAGTAATATTGAACAATGCCTTTTCAAGTTGGTACACGATTGCGATGATTTCCAGATTAAGAAGACATTTCTTTCATGATATTGTGCCAGTGATTTTCCGGAATCTTATCATTTGCATACCAGTTTGAAAAATATGTTAATTCCAACTTTACCTACAAATTGTAGCATTTATAACAGAATTTCACTAATGCATACTGCTCTACATCTTTCAAAGTCGTGTCAAATGCCGTCTCTACTCCTGATCTCTTGTAACATCAAATCCTTCGTTTTTGAACGCACTAGTATCGAAGTTATTCTAATTCATTTTATTCAGCTGCTCTTCCTTCAGTGCTGAAAAAAAGTTTCACGAAATTTCTTCATTTCTTTCCTTAATATTCCGATTGACCTCTCTGTATCCATTGTACAACTATATCTTCTCACTCGTTTTATACAAACTTTACAGCATCTGGCTTTGTAGACTTCCTTTTTGCAGAGTACCTTATCCAAAAGTAAATGGAGCTCTATTGCTGACGTTCTTGTGCCTGTCACAAACTTCTAGTCCTCAAAACGGAACAAGTTGGAGGTTTAGAATTTGACATATTATACACTGCCTGACAAAAACGTTAATCGTTCGAAAGGGGAGGATGAAATGAAATTAAACTTCACGGGTTGGGAGGGTAGGCGATTACAAAATCGAGTCAAATTCACAAAACAATTGGCAGTACGAGCCCATTTATCAGTATAACGTTGCACCCCCTCTAGTATTTATGCATGCAATAATTTGTTTCGGAAGGGAGTCATAAGACCGTTGTATCCTCTCCTGAACCAGGCTGACCCAGAGCTGCTGTAACTGGTCCTTGATATGCTGGATACTGGCACTGGGAAGGAGTTGACATCCGATCTGGTCTCACACAGATTCTACCGGGAACTGATATGGGAATATCATGGGAGTTCCACAACATCAAGCATACAGCGCTTAGACACACGTGCTGTGTGTGGACGAGCATTGTCGTATTGAAAATAGCAGCAAAATACTGTCGCATGAGAGATGTCCGTGATGAGCCGTTGTGCCATCAGTGTTCCCTCAATCACCACCAGACGCGATCTTAAGTGACTCTCCACACCAAGACGACAAGAGTAACACCACTGTGCCTCTCCAAAACGTTAGAAGAATAGGATCTCTCCTCAGATCTCCGCCATACCCGCCGACGATGGTCATCCGTCGTAATGCAGAACTGCGATTCACTGGACTGCTGGTGAATGGTACTACTTTGTGTTCAGCGATGAATCACGGTTCTGCACTACCTTGGATGACCCAGTTCGAACGTTGATCAGTCCGCCCAATGCCGAATACCTTCAAGCCGAGTCACAAGCGACTTACCGTTGTAACCAAAGAACACTGGACTTGCCACTTCTGTCTCAAGTTAGTAGGAAGACGTCGTGTCTCCACAAGTTTTTCACTATCTGGAAACGCAATTCTAGCCCAGAGATTCTTTACAAGTTTTTTTTTTTGTCTCTTACTGGTGTCTTAATTAGCCTACAATTAGTTATCTCTTAACTACCTTAAAATAGTTCTTGATAAATTAGAGGTCGAAAATTGCTTTCATTGCGTGCCCATGTCCCGTGGAATAATTTAAATAACCTAAAACTCGATAGTATTATTGTGTGCTTCGGTTCAACGCTCAGTGATGGAATTTCAATATTTTTTTATATTTACACCATAAAAAACACAAATAGAGAATTCATAAAATCATTAACCACATAGACGCTATCACTGCATGCTGCGGTCAGTGGTTTGATTCCCGAAATCAAAATTTCGATGAAACTCGACATTTTCGCCTTACAACCAGCGATGTTGTAACCGGTTAGATGCCTGGTCATGGAATTTCAGCGACTTTTCAATATTTATAAACTACAGCACTAAAAATGATATTCACAGCATCATTAACTGAAGATCTAGCATGCGGATGCTACGTTGGAGTCACTGGTTCAACACCAAGTAATACATATAGTTTTTACAACGAAAGTCTCTACTTACTCAGATTAGGCTAATTTGTCATCTAATTTATTAATGCCATTGTATGAACTTGGAATTAAAAAAGATAATCTAATTACTTAGTTTTTTTCCCCCTTTGTTAATTTTTCTGTCTTCTTTCCCGTTGCGTGTTGCGTGTGGCGATACTCAGCTGTAGATCTGCGCCTCTCACCTCACTAGTCTTCAAAGGTAATATTCCACGCTCGTCAACCGGTTTCTGCTCTTCCACACGCCATTGGTGCTATACGTTAGTCCCCCGCTTAGATTTGTGTTGATGTAGTTCTCTGCTTTTTTCCGTATTGCTTGCTCCGCCTTCTCATCGCTGTTCTATGGATCGTTTCTGGCCGTTCAGTGGTAAAGTATCCTTGGACTGCGTTCGTTCCGCGAAATAGTCCTCTCTGTGGACTGCCTCTTCACTATAGCTGGTTACGGAAAAGTTTTTCACTTAATGTCCTAGAGTTCATGCTGTTTCCAGAAGAGTATGCTAAATTTCCTTTACGTTCATACTTCTGTTGTCACCCGCACTGTTAACAGTTTCTCATCTTCATTTAGTATTTTCACGAGTTAGAAAGTTTTCCTGTCTTTCACTTTTCACCTTCTGTTGTTATTGCAAGTCCTGTAACACGGTCAGTAATATCAAAATACTTTGTTATTTTACCTTCGACAGATTATTTTTATCCCTAGCTTTGAATAGTCATTGATACTTCGTAATTTATTAATATTGTCTCCAAGGCCGGTAGCCTGAATAGAGTTTAATCTCACAGAATTTAATCTCTTCGTACTGAAATATTTTTTGTGTTGCAAATGAACAGTCGTAGGATCTAATATATCAAGAAGCACTCTTCTAGGGGTAAAACATACATACTTTTAGTATTGTTGATCTTATTACACACATTACGTCTGGCCATAGACCTACAAAGGAAAAAAAAAAATATTATACAGGGCGTTCGCCGGGAAACGCTACCCTCCCAGTCTGTTGCCGTCGGCAACTTTCTGGGACAGCGGTGCCAGCAACTCCCGCCACACGGCGCCGTGAATCACCGCACTGTTTAACACCTCCGCTGCCCCAACAGTGTTGTGAATAAACGTTTCTTTGCGATTTGGCTGGTTTGGGGCTTCATACTCTTACTAATCTGTACCGTGTTTGAGTGTGTGTAAAATTATGGTACGTTACAGTTTGCAACAATGAATATTTCTCTACGATACATATGTGAAGAAGAAGTCGTTTAAAAAGTGTCGCAGTAAATTTCGTCGCGAATTTCCTGGCGCTTTACTGCCAGCTAAATCAACAATTCTGCGTCTGGTTAAAAAAGTAAGAGAAACGGGTTCATTTTTTAACAAAAAGAGACTGTCGGTCAACCGTATTCTCACAGAGGAGAAAATTGACGATATCGCTTTTGGACTAGAACAGTCACCCAAAAAATCATTAAGTCAGTTAGGGCAGCAGGCAGGCGTATCTCAGACGTCAGCTTGGAAAGTAACAAAGCTAGTTCACTTAAAGCCGTACAAAACAATTGTGGTGCATAAAATTACAGAAATAGACCAGGGGTCTAGGATTAGATTTTGCAACTGGTACCTGCAGGGTGTCCACGATGGCACTGTTGATCCGCAATTGACGTCTCATTTAAATGCTTAGCACAAGTTTATGAAGCGTAATTATTATGAAATAGTCCGCGGCCGACGGTTGAACAATGCAGGAAGCTGACCGCTCGCTCGCCGGGAGCAGTTTCTTCCTTGTAGCGCTAACAGTGGGTAGCGTTTCCCGGCGAACGCCCTGTATTTTGATACTGACAAAATGGTGTTCCGAAGTTTGCAGGTTGTTTGAAAGTGACAATCATTAATCGCGTCCACACAATCCTTATTCATTGCCACTGTTCAACAATTACTAGTTTCACATGCTTTCCTTTCCAGTTCCATAATGAAAGATGTATTTTTATTCATAATTATCTCACCATTCAGAAGTGTATGTATTACTGGAATCGTCCGGATTCGGCTGCTTAGTATCAACTGACGTGGAAGCCTGGTTATGTTGAACTATATAGTACCCTTTCGGCCCGATATATTTCACTGTGATTTTCCAAACTTCTCCCACCTCCTCACTCACTGATATATCTGCCGCGACTTACTATAGACCATGGAGGTATTTCTTTACTCCATGATAAACACTTTTTAATATCTGTGAAGCTTTCTAGCGCCCCCCGATGAAAACACGCGAACCATTCATTTCTCTGCGATTCTACTCTCCACTTAAAAGCGTAATACTGCCGCTGGCATACTGTAATGTCGCACAGTGATCTGAGAACGCAATTTTAGCGTCAGTTATGAGATTGCTAATTGCAGGTCATGACCTTGATAAGGTAAAGAGATAAAAAAAAAACTTACCAATAGTTCCTATTTACGCACTACTAGAGGGTTGTAGTGTAAATGCTTTATGCTGGATTCAACTGATGCAACCAAAAGAAAACTGAGCAAGAATCTTCCTACCGAGCCGTAACAAAAATGTGTTAGAAATGACGACTCACTATTGCTCCATTGGAGTACTGCCTTTTGGACGAAATTTGTGTTACTGGATGTTTCTTCTTTGAACAATATACGGTTTACTCTACGTGCTTCTGGAATTTTGCTGCAAGTGATTTGAATGCGTCTTCCAGACAGAGAGAGCTTATACACTGCACAGCAGATCCCTGTCGTGACATTTGCCGACGGTCGTTCATGTGCAGTCAACCACTTGCGCCACTTGACGGTTTCGAGTGATTCACAGCGACGTTAAGTTTTAGGATTACGAAATTAGTGCCAGTTTATCGTGTGAAGTAAACGATCCTAAATAGTGTGTGTGTACTTCAGTTATGTTGTTTGATGTGGGCGGTATTTGTTAACAGTACGATTTTCTGTGATTTTTCGAAATAGATACAGTCGAATATCAAGACTTTTCATTACTTATAATACCGTAAAGCAAAACTTGAATAAACTAGTCCTCGGCAGAGTTAAAGGCTTCTATGGAAGGAGGCAACCTTCGTTTTAACAGAATTTTTAATATATGACAGATCTTTTATTACTTTACTGTGGCACTTCTTCCTTTCGTGTAGCTGTAGTTCCTTAATATGACGGATAGTCAAAAATTTTCTGTTTCAGATGAAAAGATCTGTCAACAACAAGGACGGTATGATTGTGTTTAATGATTTCACTTCAGTGCTATGATTGATAAAAGGACTGTGTCCGCACGTTTTTATTTCGTTCGTTTGCATTGCACATCCGGTTTTAACGTTGCTTAACCAGAAATGGTTTATGTGAAAAACTGCACTTCTATTGTCCGATAGATAAACATGGTTACATACAAATCTGTTGGAAGGAACGCACAACCGAAGCAGACTAGTAGTGGGATGACATCAGCCGAGATTTATGGGAAAGATAGTGGGGGGGGCGGGGAAACGAAAAGATGAGCTGATAGTTTCGCAACTGACTGTTATAGACAATATGTGATGACTTCAAAATAGTAGTTAAACCAGGGAAGTATGGCAGTCAGAATTCTGAAGTTCTGTAATTCTGTCAGTTCTGAGCGCAATACTTGGTCCATACTGTTATCCGGATGACAAGGACAGATTTGGTAAATACAATGCCGCTTAAATGCTTGAATCACTTTGGGATACGTACTGGTGGAAAATATCTTGAAGTATGGAGATTATGAAACTACAATGGTCGTGCCACCTCATTTAGACTGTCCAAAGTACTAGCAGAAACCTTTAAGGTTGTTTCCTTTTAGTGTTATTCCCGTCGGTGTTATTCCCGTCGGTGTTACAGATTTGACAGTTCTGATAGTGTTGTGAGGTATGAAATGTATCGCAGAAATACGATCAAGTGCTAAATACTTCTTCTTCTTCACTAACTTTTTCCCAACATTTTGGAGTCGGCTGCCTTTGAAGATTTTAACTGATTATTGGCATGGTCGAATTTGGAGCTTTGGTTTTGCAGCCGCATACCCATGCTGAAGCCCAGTATTTTATACCTACTTCCTGGTTGTGGGAAGTTTTTATTATTATTATTTTAGCACACATTTTTACAGCCTAGTATCTAAAAACTAAAATGAGCCTTAATTTAACACAATAGTTTTAATAGTTTTACATTTGATACTTCAACAGATAATTCCACAATGAATAATCTCCATTTTTGTAATGTATAGTTCTGGCAACATCCGTACAGTGTTTGCTTGTTGTCACGATACATAGGATTGTTTTGCTGTTAACGTGTATTATAGCTTTCTAAGCTTGCCGCATTTTGTTATAATTGATTTGTTACAGTTTTCTAGTTTTGTATAGTGTTCGCAGTTTCCTGTCCACTTTATGATTAGAATTTTTAATATTTCACTATGTCACTTTGTACGTCTACCACTGCTACTATTACTAAACTATTACTACTATCTACTACTCTAACATCTAAGAAAGGGGAAGTGAAGTGTTGCCATCTGTCTGTGAAACATATAACTATGTTCTGTGTGCGATAAGTTTGTTTTGTGTTTATGAAATGTGTTGTAGTTATTGAGGTGTAGATTGGGAACCGTCCCGGTATTTGCTTTGATGGTTGCGGAAGACCGCCTGAAAACCTCGGTCAGGAGGCCGCTACGCTGGTGCCTAGGCTCTTGCTTGCCCCATTTTACTTTCCCGCGTCGCCTCACAGCAGTGAGTCAAACTGGAGGTTGGTTATCCGAGGGAATTTATGGACATACTGGCTCCACCCCGTTACATAAATAGCACCGACGTCGGGGTACATTAAATGTTGTTTGCATGAGATCAGATTCTTTTTCTTTTCTTTTTCATTCGTGTGATGGATTGTGACGCGATGTGGAGTGACACCTCGCCGACGTTCCCCGTGTCCCGCCAGCTGCGTCGTTTCCCGTCCCATTATGTCACGCGGCAAACGTTCTCAGAAGGCTGACGCAAGGATGCATTACGTAGTGTCTAGACGTTGGCACGCCGCTCTGTATACACACGGTGCCTGCATTCGCAGCCAAGGACGAGGCTGCCAACACCTAGTACCTTAGCAAGCGAAAATAGAGCCCAATCTAGCCATTGCGTGTCTTCTCCGAATCCCGCTTCTCTTCGGTACCCGATTTATTTATTTATTGATCAATCTTGTTTCATGGATTCCTGCTAAGGAAGGACCTCTGGGATGTGAAACCTGTAATGGTTAATACACATACATACAACATGAGTCATAAATCATAGTAAAAACAATTATACAAAGACAAATAAAGAGAATAACAATAAACAATTTTTACAACTGAATTTTTCAATATTCATATTGAATACAATTAATTAATTCGTTCAAATTCTTGAATGGAGTAGAAGGAGTTGCCAATAAGATAATCTCTCAGTTTTTCTTTATCTTTATTATCTGTAAACTGTTTTATACTCTTGGGAAGTTTATTAAACAGATATATACCAGAATAATTCATCTGTTCAGATAATATAACAGAAAAAACCAAAACTAGCATATCAACACAATAATAATGGACAAAAAAGAAATATTTATGATCTTTAGCTTTTTATCGAGATTATGAGCTCCATTCTAAGGAGCATAATATGTTACACAGTTTCCATAATTTATTTCACGTTACTGCAACTTTTAATCATATAAGAGTTATTAATGTTATCAATGCCCGATAAATTCATCCATTCTTCTTGTTCCATACAATGTTGACCTGTTCCCTTCTGGGACTACTCCCTTCTCTTCCTTCGTCCAGCTATAGTTCTTCTGACTTTCGGACTATAGTTTATTGTTTTTAGTAACCATGCATCACCCATACGATACAGATGTTTTCTTCAGTTATTCCTTTGTTTCTCGATCTTGTCATTTACATTATTTATTTTTTACTCTTCTCTTATTGTCTAGTTTCTTTTTACATCTAACTTAGTGCAACTCTTTATAGTTCTTAGGAATTTCCTCAGCTGCTTGCATGCAGCTTTTCTCTAATTCACCCATACAAGCTGATTTATAATTAATATTTTAAGAATGATTATTAATTAATTTTAAAAAAATACTCCAATTGATCGTGGGGATTAAGCAATACCGTACAACTGACAACCTTATTGCGTTTAAATTTTAAATACAAACTGAAATTTTTTGATAGTTGGATCGCTTGTATAACAGATGCCTGCTGTTTCTACACTAGGCGAAATTGCGTGTGATTAAAAAGTAAACATACATTTCCTGTTAAAAGTTTCTGGAAAATAGTGTAAGTAGAGTAATCACTGAAGCCAAACTCTATTATTCTGATGTATATGATCAGTATGTATTCCTAACAAAATAAGACGACACTTTCTTATAGACTTCGGGTGTCCTGTTGCTGAGCTACATTATCTTTTAGTCTGAAAGTCGTGAAAACATACAGTATCTTGTAAAAATAAATTATAATGTCAGTACCCGTTCTTAAGCATGACGATCTCCTTTTCATTCACGCATCCTAACTTAATTCTGGACCTCAACGCCAGCCAACATTCTTTTATGGAACCTTTGTTGGTATATATACACCTTCCATCATTGGTTGGTGTTGCGCCTCGATGCTCGCTTGTTTTGGTCCCAGCTGTCTCACCAGAGATGTTGTTTTCTACATTTATCTGCCTCACCGTGCCACACGACTGCTAACACGGCCGTCAGTTTAATCAAGGTCAGAACTATGATGTCAGCAAAGTCAATGTACAGTTAACAAATAACAAACTAACAGGTAGTTTCTCAACTACAAGAGAAATTTTTTTTGCATTCGTAACACTTCATGTGCTCAAAACATGCGTTTCACTAAGTCACTTTTGTGAAGCTGTCTTGAAATTTACAACGCAATTCAGCGCAGAGGTGAGTTTGAGGTCATTACAATTATTATTTTAATCATGTTCATGCGTATATACGTTTACAATGCACCATTCTATCCAACTTGTGATGTTAATACGAGCTTAATATACAAATCTGTACTAAGTAAGATGTGATTTTTTGATGTAGCTTTTAACTTCAAATTCCCATTACTCCAAGAATTCAAAATCGTACCCCAAATCCCACGAATGTGAAAAGAAATATATAACTCGCGTATAGTACGGAAAGAGTATGATAATAAGGAAATGATCAAATAGTTTAAATAATCTATATTTGATGTGCATTAGCATAAACACTGATTATTTGGACTAACTGATTAACTTGTAACTGATGTTATATCCTACATCACCCCGTTGTCAAGGAAATGATATTCAAAAGAAAAAACACTAGAAGAGAGATGTAAATCGCGCAATGGAAGTCCTAGCCGAGTTGAATGAAACAAATATTATGCGACGAGAAAGTGAATAAGAGTATGAAGTGAGTTTTATTCAACTCTTTGAAAATCAACAGCAACTAAACTTGTGATACTGTAGAGTGAAGTAATTAGAGCACTTAATGAGCGAAAACAAGTTGACGTAATATATTTTGACTTTTCAAAGGCATTTGATAAAGTTAGCCGTCCCCACCGTCTTGCACAGTTGGACGAATATGGCATCGTTGGGAATTCATTGGAGAGGTTAGGTTGCTACCAATGCAACCGAAGGTTGATTGTAAAAGTTTTTAGCTGTCATCTACGTTCGCAGCAACTCTGAAGTACTTCAGGGCTCACATTTGGGACCATCACTTTCCAATATTTTCATAAACGATGTTGTTGGATTTAGCACTAACTGCAGATGCCATTAAGATTTCTAAGAAAATCATTTCCTGCGATGGCTGCTTGAAACTTCAGAATTGTTTAAGAGCTATTGAGAGTTGGTGACAGCAAAACAATATGAAACTTAATAAGAATAAATGTTCCTGCATCACTTTCTACCACACAAAGTCCCCATTGCATATTGAATATGAGATGGAAGCCCAGCTATTGAGTCGCTTTTTTTTTTTAAAAAAAAAAAACTGCTTAATGTCTCTTAACAGCGAGATATTTAGAGACGGGAAAGGATGAGGGGCAAGGAATGGGAAGGAATTCGGCCATGGCCTTTTGAAGGAAGCATCCCGGCATTTGCCTGGAGTGATTTGGGGAAACCATGGAAAACCCAAATCTGGATGCCCGGACGGGAATTCGAACCGCCGTCCTCCCGAATGCGAGGCCAGAACGCTAACCGTTACACCATCATTTTCGTTTATTGAGTCGCTGCACAACTGTAGAGACCTTGGAGTTCTTCTAACATACAACCTCACTTTAGAAGAACATGTTCATAACATATGCGCCAAGGCCTCCAAGTGTCTGGACTTACTGGCACGAACTTTGAGATTTATCAGGAATACTCAGACACTCAGGTTTTGTACAGTGCCCATGTCTGACCTCTGCTTGAGTATTGCAGCGTTGTATGGGCACCTCATCAGCTCACGTTGATTCACCGGATCCAAAATCTTCAAAATAAGTTCATAAGGCTTATAGGTTGTCGCAAGGGCTTTCACCACTGGTCGCTGTTGGAAGCCACCTCTGACCCCATCCTTTGGAGTCAGAGGAATGTCTTTGGTGCCCTCATTCTGTATAAAGTAATCTGCGGTGTTATACCATAGATTGCTCTGAGATTATTTGCCATATGAATTGTCGTTGCACATATGGTACTAGGTTGAGTGAGCTATTTGGACGACGACATCTGCGCGCAGGTTCTGAGGCGAGAAGCGCATTACAGCACTCAAACATGTATGAAGTCAGCAATGAATTTCTTATTATAAACTAGTTATCTTCTCCTATTACTTGCTTCTGATATTTTTTTTTGTAACTATTTGTTTTTACTTTTGATGTAACTGTACGTTAAGTCTTAATTTTTGAGTTTCTATTAGTTATATCTCATATGATTATTTTGTTTTTTCTCTAATTCAATTTTATAATTTCTTTTTTTCTGCTATTTCATGTTTTCACTGTAATTATTTGATGCTAAATAGTGATCATTATAGTTAATTTATTGTTATAACACAATACTTCAAAATTAAATCGTTTTCCCCGTTGAAATAAATAAATACATAATAGAAATAATGAGGGGTGTTCAATCAATTACACCCGAGGGAACGGGGAGAAATATTTATCATCGTCTTTTTATACACAAAATTATTAAATACTTTCCTACGGATTCATAACCTATAAAGGAGGACGATAGTAAAAATTTCACTAGAAAATTTTGTGTGCCATTTTGAGATGTAAATCTAAAGAAGACAACTTGGTTTGTCCAAGCTCTAGTAGAGAGTTCGGAGACTATTCGGCTCAACTGAAACATACTGTCAGCGTGTGTTGCTTAGAACGTCTCCTTTATTACGAGACATCTCTCTGCCGAACAGATTTAAGGAAACCTCGTGGAACTGTAGTAGAAAACCAAAATCGTGATTCTAATGTGAAATTCTAAATTTACCAATTCTCATGAATTGACTAATAGGAACTACAAGAAACAAACAGCACAAGTCATGTTACGAATAGATAAGGGTATATTTTAATTAGAAGATACGGGTGGGAAAGGAACAAGAGTTCAGAATTAACAAGGCTGAGTGTGTTGTTTCTGTGACTGAAAGACAGTGATCCCCACTTATTGTCTGTCATACGTGATACCGCAGCGCGTAGACGTTCATAGTTGGTTGGCGTCGCTATCACACTAGCTACTTTATGAGTCAACTCTGCCGTAAAGCAGCAAACGAAAGATACGCTGACGAGGAATATTGCGCTGCACACTGCAGATGATTTTTCATCTTTTGCATTATCTCAAGGTTTTCACACTGCACTTCAAACAAGTGTGCTAACGAAACACCTGCAGCCAGGACTTTCCTTGAAAGGGGTACAGCTTCGAGAGCTGTTGCATATTGGGATTCCAGTAAATAGAACACACACACACACACAAAATTGTAACTGTGCGGAATTTTGATTTAGCGTTTTATATTGCGCTGAAGGAGTTTGGGGGCGTCCATTAATTACGTGATTTTTTTGGGGGAAATTCCCCCCCCTGTTAACGACCTAGTGATTTTTTAGACCCTTTTTTTTAGCTCTCCTAACCCCCCACCCCCCTGCCGTTGTGATCGACTCTGTTTGTAGAACTTTTTGTAGCTCTATTGTTTTTCAAAGATCTAAAAGAAGACGTGAGATTTCTGTCAACCTCCCCCCCTCTCCCTCCCCCTCCTACTATTTCACCTCACATAATTAACTGCGAAGCATACTTAACTGTAAAGTAATGGATACTATTGTTTTATTATCTACTTTTTCTCGTGAAACATACTTTATAGACCTTTCAGTAATCACGCTAGGTTGTAACTGATGTACGTGACATATTACAACCAGTAGCTGTTAATAAGTGTACTGTTGCCTAACATTCGGCAAACGTCAGTTGATTTACATATTTTTGCTAAATCGCAGCTAATTCTAACTTTTTCTTATATATTTTTATGAGTACAACAATCATCCAACAAATACGTCACCATGACACGTTGTCTCTATCGCTGTGACGTCATGCGCCTGGCATTAGTTGGCGGACTAACAGTAACCATAGATTTTTCCAATCTCTAACCACTAGTATGTCGCTATTATAGAAAGCTAGGAATTCAAGTTATCTGTTTATCTTTCTGTAGTAGTTCAATATGTTTTAAATTCAAAAAAACCCCCATAAAATAGCGTATATTCCATTTAAACCCAAAATTACTATTTGTTTACTCATGTAACGTTCCAGGTTGGGGTACGTTATTTAACAGTTTCAACCTCATTAATTTTGGGTGCCGGGGGTTAATAACAGACTGAAATTATCAAGCATTTACATAAATTATGCATAAAACAATTGTAAAGAATGAAAACCCCAATTAACGACTGAAAAATAATAATACAGTTTATTTAACTAATAATGAAAATTAACATTTATTTAATGAATCAGCCAAAAATGGTAACAAATTCCCTCAATAGGTCAACAAGCACCAGCAATGAGAAACTTATCAGGGCGCTTTGGGTCAACTCAGTCCAATTCCAAGATCTTGACAGAATTCAATGAAGTATTACCGCGTGGATGATACGCCTCGGGCTGTTGCGTCGTCCGGCGAGAAGCAGTACACAACCAATAGTGTACTCCGTCGGTACCTGGCTCTTCGTACTGCAACGGACAGCGAAACTGGTGGGCAAGTGAGACGTCACCGATCACACCAGTAACCACGCTGTCCTGGTCAAAAACACAGCCTCTCACTTGGGAGGCTCGTACTAGTGTGTACGCGAGACCTCTCGCTTTGAAAGCCCACACACGAGTCCCCCTCAATGCACGCCCACCGTGTCTGCCGTTCGTCAAACAGATGCACGCCCCTCGCCAGGGCAAGGGCAAAGGCCCATCTCAGAGGGCATAGGCAGAAAAGGTCTCCCGCGAACCCACCGCTCTGTTCGGACGAAACTCACTTTATTTTATCATGTTTTTTTATAAAACATTGTCCTGTGTCAAACCTGATACATTTCACTCATAATCGATCAATGTATTCTCTGTCCATATATGTCATTATTATAGTAATCTAAGAAATATGCGCAACATTACATTATTACAAAATCAAGGTTATGAGCGTTATTTAACAATTCTATTTAGTAAAGAAACTGCCAATGATTTTCCAGAACACCGCGTTCAACCCTTTATTTTAGACGGGCTGTAAGCCAGGTCTTTCATTAGCATCTAGACAAATCACTGTAGGGTCAACATAAACAACAACACTTCATTAAAATACCATACACCGGGAGAGAACATATTACCTTCTAATATATGTTCAGTAAGGTAGCTCCTTCGATACTGGAGTGAGCCATGTAAGGATGTTTAAATCTATAGTTAACTTAACATTTTAATTGTTTCAGTTAAATAGTGGGGTCACTAACTGCGTCAGGTCAGTTATACTAAAATTATTGAATGTCATTACTTTCGTTCGACATTCTTGCACCGGAGTATTAGTGGAAATCTTCGCAGCGAATATACGTACATATAGTGTAACATGACGCGCTGTCGCCACGTTACTAGGTGCATTTTTATTATATATGTCATAATGTTAAGTATTTTACATAAATCTTGGGCGACCACCTACATAGATTTTTGTTGTAATTTTATAAAGTACGCAAGATTCCAAGTGAGGACTGTAGTGAAATGGTGAACTTATACAGTGTATCTTGGTAAAGCGAATATTAAATAATTATTGAGCTATGTAGGCTTGAAGCTAATCTGGTGTTCCCGAACCTTGGCGACAAGAAGTCGCGGATTTGGGGTTTGCGGGACCACACACTCTGCTCCCTAGGGATAGGCGGTCAACAAGGTTACTCACCGGGCGGGAAATACCTGCCGCTAGAACAGAGTCGTCCCCGAACGTAGCCGAATATGTCCGACCTCTGTTAGATACTCTGGCCAAATCACACATCGGGGATATCACGTGACATTAGGTGCCGACCTGAAGATCCAATCCAAATGAGCGTATAACTTAAAATCCTGGGAATTTTTGTTATATGTGAGCTTCGAGACTACAAATGGGCGGAGCGAGAAGTTTCCTCGCGAGAGAGAGGAGCGACGAGCTTCACTTCGATCTTCGAGTCCAAGCTATGCGAGTCTAGTCTGAGGTTGACTTGGAAAGTTGGCTTCTCTCGCCAACTGCCGTTGTACGATTTCTGGCTGCCAGCTTGCCTTGCTGGAGCAAGCTTATCACAGCAACACAGCCGGTAATGCGATGATGCGCATTGTCAGACCAGAGATGCCTATAGCCGACTTGTGAGATAATCTCACATATCGTGGGTCCGCTACAGTCACCGCAGACATCAGACGCAGGACTACAATGGTAACTTATTACGACCAAGCCATCTGATTGTGCATTCCGTGAAACAGAACCCGTAAGCGACTTTGAGAGGATAGATCCATGTTCTCACTTTGTAATTGTAAAACCCCTGAGCTAGCGGCATAATTTGCCAGAACTAGTTATTTTCGAATGATATATTGTTCATTCTGGCGCCCATGATTTTCTTTTTTTAACTGTAAAGTCACAGTATTATGATACCTTTGTCTGAGGTCGTCATAACTTGTATTTTTATTGTTTCCAATTGTCATTATTCCTTGCATTTTGATCCTGAGATATATTTAAAAGTAAATATACAATTGTTTGAATAAAATTTTCTCGGGTAACTAGCCGAGTTAGTCCATCGTTTGACCACGACGTTTCGGCGGTCACAAACTCTGCCGCCATTGTCAAGTGACTGCTGCCGGTCGGTTATTAAGGTGCTTATATATCACGCGAAGTCCGCGCTACGTCATCCTTTTTCCGGTCGGCCAATGGCTAGTGACGGGAAACGTTGGCCACTAGCGGGAAGCGTTCCTATTGGCGGAAGCCATTAGCTGCTGGTGGGTTCCGCTGATTGCTGGCGCGCAAGAGAGGTGCGTGTTTCCCAGTTGTCCTGCTGCACTCTCATTTTCTGGATTGCTGGGCTCCAGGCTTTACTTAACTGAAATCCAGTATCTCTGTTAACGAGGTCCTTCGAGATACGAATTTCGATAGCTTCCGAAAAAACACTGTCCCAATAACCTCTCGTACGCGCAAGAATTCTTGTTGCTTTGAAATTAAAGCCATGTCCCGTGTCAATACTGTGTTCAGCAACCGCTGACTTGTCGATCTGGCCCAGGCGGACGTTGCGCGCATGTTCGGCGCACCTTTGGTCAATACATCGTGTTGTTTGTCCGATGTAAGCCTTTCCGCATTCGCAAGGAATGCGATATACGCCAGGTGTTCGTAAGGCAGTCTTACATATACAATTGTTTGTTTGCTCATGACGGCTAATTGTAACTCTGAGCGTTGCTTTTATGATTTTGCCAATTTGTGTTAATGTTAACGGTAAATTCGCTCAGACTTGTAATCGCCAGTGATAAGAAAATAAATGTCATATTGTGACAATTTTTCCTAAATTCCAACTAACGTCGAGATTCTTGCAAAATTAATAAATTTTCACTCCTTCATAAAAATTAAAAATCCACAATTATTAATCATAAAGGTATGAAAGATAATTGTAACGTAGTTTGCCCACCAAGGCACCCACCACAATAGACACTTAGATTCCCATACGTGTATGGAAATACACCCCATTCACTACTATGCGGTTATTACATTACAAAATAAGTTCAACAAATGGAATTTTACGGGACAAAAAATACTTGGCACAACTTTTATCTTCGTATATCTGGCAATACATTTTGAATGAAATAGTAACGCTGATGGCTGTGATTGCCTGACTGGATTGGTCGGTGACTACTCTTCTCTCGTCCGTTCGCTCAGCCGCCTCCACGCGTCAGATGTCGATGACTCTGCAAAGCAAGAGCCAGTTCTTTCAGATTTCTCCATTCCTCAAAAACAGTGGCTTCAGAGAGGAATTCTCTGAAATAGCTTTCTATAGAAACAAATATTGATCTAAATAATAATCAAATTTCTCATGTATACGTTATAGTAATGCTTAGACGGGGATCGATCCACATTTTTTATTTCTTATCAGGGCTTTCAACGTGTGATTAGATACCTCCTAACGATATACAATTAGCTCATGAAAAATGAAATGTCAAACTAACACATAGGTACCTCCCTGTATATGGATAAACCTTAGCTTGGACAGATTTTGTTATTTCATATACATGTGTGTGTGTGTCTGAGACACTTTAAATTTTTTAATTCTATTACTTTAACGCAATTTTTGCAGGAAATTAGAAAAATCTGGCTATTTCAGATAGTATACAGGTGCCTTTAGTAATATTAATAATATTATCTTTATACAGAAAAAATGGAAAAATAAATTAATTAAACTATAATGAGCGATGTACGGCAAAAATGAATTCTTGGTGAGTGGTGTAGGATAGATACAACTAAGCATGAAATATACAAATGGTTGCCTCAATACTTCCTGCAATAATCCGACTCATTGTTTTCGATAAATATAATGAATCACTTTTAAAAATACAAAACACTATTCACGAAACATCGCGAAATCTTTTAAAATACAGTAAGTAAGTGAATTTGAGGTATTTATATATATATATATATATATATTTTAATAGGATGTTACAATTTCGTAATTTTGAATCGTTCGAAACAAGGAGTGCTGGTGCCTTTTTTCAACCTCTGTCTGCTGGCTCCCAAATACATTAAGATAATTGTGAGGGGACAGCTCTGAGAGAAATAAATTGTTACAACTACGCTGCATCGGACCAAAAGCGCCACCTCATTATCGTTACTATTCAGATGTTTTTTAAGCGAGCTGAGGTTGATGACTGCTGATACTCAAGATTCAAATGATCTTCCAGAAAGGCTCTGCGAGAGCACATGATGTATAAAAGAGAAACCGCATGGTCGCCGGCCTGGGTATATAAAGTGCGATCTTACCAGATATTTTATAAGTCTGCACTGAGTGTCTTTTAACTCTGTTGACAGCTTCTTGTCTCGAGTTGGCGAGTGTATGTAGCATAGACAGAATAACTACCTATAGCCATAGTTACATTAAGTTAAGTATCTCCTCACAAATTTTCCATTTCTTCCAGTGATGATTTCATTCAAGTGTTGGAGGAATCATTTAATCCAAAATCTTGTATTTGCGGCATGATTTTTTTGAGTTCCCGAAGTACGTGTTTGGTTTTCGGAATGTTTGTATCAACATCTTTTAATGCATATTAAAATATTTTCAGAGTAGTCAGAACTAATTTCTTTTAAACATTAGACACATTCGCCTATATATTCTATTTCAAGTCCTGTAACCCCAAGGAAAAACATATCAACAATTTGATAGTTTTTGGAGAAATTTTGGATTCAAAGTAGCCTTTTTGATTTCGAAATTAGGTCATCACCTGCAAACTTTCCCTGATCACTTTCACCAAGAAGTTTTACTTTATTTATATTGCGTTTAAACCGCAACAGTTTCGTTTACTAATTTTTTTTTTAAAAAAAATTGTTGTATGCATGTGAGTTGTAGTTCACATTATTATGCAGGATAACATTTTTAAAAAAAAATAATTAACTTCAGGCATATTTTTGTTCTAAATACTCTCTTTATTTGACGTTTTCAGCTAATGGATGAAGCCATGGCGAACCAAGAGCATAAACGGTGGAAAGCTAACAATAAGTGATAAGATTTCCGGCAGAAATTTGTGCAAGTTTATCTTATTGCAAAAAAAAACTATTTAAATTGACACGTTGCAAAATTCGACTTATCTTGAGACAATGTGAGAGCTGTGGATCCCAGACCGCTTGCAGCGAAAGCAGCTTGTCACCTGGCGCCTCTGCAAGCCAGGCATAACTGCCAGCTGCTCACCTGTGACACTATCTGGTGCAGTACAGAGACCAAAGGTACTACCTGACTCTTTGTCTACAAGCCGGGACTCTACAATCTGCCTCTACAACTTGGCACACGGCCGCCTTGCCAGTCGCCTCTACTATTCAGGAGACGTCTACCCTGTCGGTCATCTTAACAAGCCAAGCGTGTCCACTTTACTGGTCGCTATTACAATCAAGGGCATGTCTGTCACACCTACAAGATGCGGCACGTCCACCCTGCCAATCGTCTCTAGAAGCAGTGACGCATTTATCTTTACGACCATCTCTAAACTCCCCCCCTCCCATGTTGATCATATCAACAAATGCCGAATCACATCTGCCTCCTCTAAAAGCCGAGAACAACTGATCGCGTCAACCACTTCAGCCACTACTTGAGTTTTGTGGGATGTAATGGTTTAAGGTAACCGACTGTTAATGAGGGCCTAGCCGGTGGTAGTCAGGAATGTTCGAGTAGTGTACAACTCTATCCGTAATAGCACTTACTTGGCGACGTATCTCTGCTTCGACTCCCGTTCCAGTCCGTCCTTCAACGTCTGACGACAGATGACCCCAGCATCTGTGACTGTAAATGCCTTGCCTGGTTGTTACCTAAGTAAAAGTCGTCAAATACCTTTTGCCTATTTATTTCACCCGTAGCAGAGAGGTTACAATCCTTGGCGTTCCCTTAAGCAACTATCCAGGTGCACTTAGAGTTCACTTATAGTTGGATAGTAGGACCGTGTAGGGTAGGGACGGCGTAGACTGGTTTCCACACTGTGAGTTCGAAGCACTCTGCTGCCCCATTTTCATAATTGCTTCTAACACTCCTGTACATGTTACCTAGTCTGAAGACCTTTGATTTTGCACAATGTCAGTCATTGCCCCCCAAATGTTCCATCGGTGTTATCGAAAGCCGCCGCATGACTTGAGACTACTTTTCCACCTTGTCAGGTTTAAGCTTGATCGTTCCCCTTGTTCTACACGTGATAAGCGCACACTGCTGCTGAATCAGACAGCAGTCAGCGTTCTATTTACGCGCCGCTACTGGCCCGCTGTACCTTTAACAGCTGCATCGAGCGTGGTGGTGTAACGGCTAGCGTTCTGGCCTCGCATTCGGGAGGACGGCGGTTCGAATCCCCGTCCGGGCATCCAGATTTGGGTTTTCCATGGTTTTCCCAAATCACTACAGGTGAATGCCGCGATGCTTCCTTCTAAAGGCCATGGCCGAATTCCTTCCCATTCCTTGCCCCCCATCCTTTCCCGTCTCTAAAGACCTAGTTGTTATAGGAGACGTTAAGAAGTTAAAAAAAAAAAAAATTAACAGGTGCCTTCTATTTCCATACTTTTAAAATGTTTATTTATTCCTTTCAATTATTCATTTCTTAAAATTGCCTATTACACTTTCCCCCCTTAAATGAAAACAAGCTTTGTTCTCAAAGCCTACAAAAGATTTACTATAGTTAAATCTTTTCAAACTGCGTCCTGGATTTTTGTTCTCGGTTTACAATGTTTTTCCAACAATATTAATACTTTCAAATTGTCTTGTTGATTCGTTGTCCAACCCTGTGATAATAAAAGAAGACATTAGTCCACATTCTTACACCCAATTATACAATTAGTTTACAAATGGTCTATTGACATTAGTGATGCTAATTGGATTGTCCTTTTCATTATATTTACTTGTCGTTGGTAATGTCATTAAAATCTGGCAAGCTGTAAGTATTTTCGCTTCAGAACTAAGCCTGGTTAATTTTTTTAATAATATTTGAATACTATTAGTATCAAAATAATTACAACTGATATCGACACAATAGAAGTGAGACTAATAGATGTTACGATATTTTTGTGCCTAGACTGTGCTTGTATCTAAGTTTCTACTGTTACAATCAGTTGGTTATACTTAACTGCGTTTCTGGCTTGTTGCAAATGCTTAGCGATTTCGATTTTCAATATCATAGGATTAGTTTGGTTTAATTCTAGCAATTTAGGACAATGATATATTTATTGCTTAAATAGTTGTAATACATAGCCTGGAAAAGACAAATAAACAGGAATAGCGGTTTTATGGACTACTGGTATGATGAAGTTTTCTCATAAAAACTGGCAATGTGTTGCTTCCTCGATAATTCCAGAGTCTGATAATTATATGCAACTGACTGTCTGATTTAGATTTTTGTCCCAACATTTGACAACTACGTCATGTGCATATGGCATAGTGAATAGCAAATTTTGTTTATCGGTAGTAAATATGGATGATCTAATTTTTTAATTTCTTGTTAATATAAACTTTTGAAGTTATTTGAGAAAAATACAGAACTTTCACAGTTTAGAAGGCTTCCGTCATTTAAAATCAGTCGTGAACAAATAGCTATGACCGAATTTTGACACTTATATAAATTTTGGTTGTTTAGCACAGCATACGCCTTTTGGGTTTGTGTGAACTATAGTACCTCTTTCGTTTCCCGTTGTACAAAATGGCCTGTATGTTCCCAGAAAACTGGAAATATATGTATCGAGTATCCATTTAGGACTGAATCGGTAGTACCGATGGGTACGTCGATTATAATTCTTAGGTGTCCATTAAAGCTACATTCACTGTTGCTATTTGACAGTAATTATATATGCTTTCTAGAGTACATGGAAATAACATATCGCTCTCTGCACCTAGCTGTCGTTGAATCATCTGTAAATATACTTTAGGGCTTAGAATTACATCAATTAGTTTACCATTTGTGGCTTGCAATACTGCAATTATTAATCTCGTCAATTTTACTTTTCTGTAGGTAATAGTCAACACTAAATTGCAAATTTTTGGTAAGTAACACTTGTCTAGAGGCACTGATCTCTAATTCTGTGTAACTTGCTCTAAGTCTATCAAACGGGAATTTAATTCCTCATAATCGTGTTCTGTAAGAGTCCCGAATAAACTTTTTAAAATGGAACCTCCGAAATTTACTAAAGCACGTTTAGACCTATTGCTTTCTGTGGGTAGAAGTTCTACCAAATTATGGTATTCTTCCTCTAGCGAAGCATAAAAAAGTCTTAAGTTAGCAACTAATGCGTGTGTTATTTCTACATCAAAGGAGGGTTAATTCTGAAAAGAAGCGTCTAATAAATTGAATATATTGCTCAATTCCAGGCTGTGGTTTCGTAGTTCTTGGGAACTAATTTGCGCAACAATGGACAAATGAAAAGGAGAATTTATTACATCATTCTGCTTAACAAATACTAGGCCATTTGTAAGGGTTCTGATCTTGTAACATTTGGCTACCACTGTACTCTGCAATACTCCTAATCCTATCGATATGAGACTAACGGAATACATTCTTCTATGGTACATTACACTAAACAACAAATGAAAACTTCAACTCCAATAAACTCTCCCTAAGATAACTAATGTCTGCAATACACTATTTTCTCCATTTACTACCACATCGGCATATAATCATTATTTCCGTAATACACTACAAAGTAAAGTTTCGATACTTAGTCTTTCCGTCCGAATCGTGACCTGACGCGTCGTCCAGGAGTACTTGCTGCGTCGTGGAATTCTTGCGTCTGCCGTGTCGTTCCCTGCGTTGCCCATGTCAGTTGATGTTTGCTCGCTATTGTCCGACCTGTGGAATATGCGCTTTGGTATTAACATACACATTTTATTTTTTTTTGCTTTGAGTAGAGTTTAGCTCAGTTACTATAGAGACAAATTTTTGTTATTAAATTACAATTCTATAGTTCTATTAGTATTTTTTTCATACTCTAATACAATGTTTCATACTACAGTCCCTTTCGCCTGCATTTCCCTCAAATGGCAGCCGCCGAGACCCTTCTAAGCAACTCCACGTTGTGTTACATTTTTGGAAGCTCAGTCTCTATTTCTATTTAAGTTATATTGGTACCTACCGTTTTTCGTGGATTCTGCTCAATCGTCTTCTTTATGCTGGTTCCTCCACGGTTGTTTGTGTGCGAGTTCCCTCTTTTCTTCGTCTGTTTGACGACATCGCAGATTGTATTGCTTTTCCTTCCGTTGAGGTGGGAGGGTATTTATTGGAGGTCTTATGTTCATTTCTCGACTCTGTGACTCTGGGGTTATGTTAATAGTTTCATTCCTCTGACCCTGAAACGCGGTTTCGAATCCGCGTCCGGGCATCCAGATTTGGGTTTTCCATGGTTTCCCCAAATAATTCCAGGTGAATGCCGGGATTCTTCCTTAAAAAAGGCCATGGCCGAATTCCTTCCTGTTACTTGTCCTCAGTCCCATCCCGCCTCTAATGACCTTAGTCGTCGGCGAGGCGTAAAGCAATAAGTAAAAAAAAGAAAGAAACAAACAAATAACGGTAATTTTTTGGGCCACCTAGGGTGACCTTCACCGGCGGCTAGGCTTGCCTTGCTAACGTCAAGTATGTGCTGTGATTCGGAATCGATCAAATACGTGTCAAATTGTTTCTCTGTTACCCGAATATTAAGATCACAAAAATTATACTGCATGAAAAAAAAATTTTAAAAAAATTTAAGTGACTTGAAGGGTAGGTGGAAACGACATGAAACTTCAAGGGTTAAGAGGATATGTGATGTTATTTCCGTATTTACAAACAGAGTCAAATTTACAAAGAAGTTAGCAGTAGGAGCCCACCAATCAGTATGACGTTGCAAATAACTTTGGCTTGGATAAATGCACTGACCTGGTTGGGAGGGGTTTCACATAGCAGTCGTGTCCTCTGTTGAGGTGAGCTGGACCACAACTAGTACTTGATATCCTGGATACTTGTACTCGGACGGAGTTAATGTCCGAGCTGCTGCCACGCATGCTCTATCAGGGATCTAGCAGCCGCGGGAGTACCTCATCATCACGCAAGCAGTTCATAGACCCCCGTGCAGTATATCGACGAACATTTTTCTGTTGAAAAATGGCACCCCAGTGCAGTCGCATGAAAGGTAACACCATAATGACGCAGAACGTCGGTGACGTATCAGCCGTGACCTGAAGTCAAACCCGACGGTTCCTACACGATGGCGCCTCTCCTAAACAATAGAAGTATAGGATCTCTCACTAGGTCGCCACCCTACTCGCCGACGGTAGTCATCCTAGTTAGTGCAGAACCGCGATTCGTCGCTTAATACAGTGCGACGCTACTCATTGTGTTCTGCGATTACGTACTACCTTGGATGACCATCGTAGGCGATTATGGTGGTGACCTCAGACGATTTTCCATTCTTCAAATGTTTTGGAGAAGCACAGCAATGTTAACGCGATTTTGTAATCACTGAAATAACAGCACGTAGAATCTTAATCTTTAAAGTTTCATTTTGTTTCCTACTCCCCTTATGGGTGCTTCACTTATTTTGTCAAGCAGAGTATTTTCAGCTCTGAAGACATGAGTGACGTTAATTTTTTACTGGGGGCAACTGCTGTAGCGAAGACTTTCAGAGTAAGATAAAGATTACAGCACATGGGGCAAATAATTGAGGAAGTTGGTTGTAATGTACTCGAATATCTGAGGATGAAGCGATTAGCCAAGTATAGGAATGTTGAAAGTTTTCATCAAAGCAGTCGGCAAAAAAGGTTACATGAATTATCTTACTGAAGCAGTCTGTCATAAAAATTATGATGAAGAAAAATATTATAATGGTTACCGAGGATCGGGAAATTAAAATTTTAAGCTTATACCGGTACATTTCATTCTCTAGGCAGTTTGAAGAATAAAACTGTGTCTTTTTTTTGTTTTTTTTGTTCTCGGAGTTTGAGAAGACAAAAGGAAAGGAAGAAAAATTGCTTGATGTCAATGGAATGACTAGTGCGAAGTAACTTAATTCGTATCCCAAGCAGAGACGTAATGGGCCTGATGACCTAAGGTACGGTGATAATGATGTCTATTCGCGAGCTTTTTTTGTGGGTTGCTGGTGAGGTGATTAAGACGCTGGTTAATATCTTACCACTTGAGCACAGAGACTGTAAGTTTTTCTGCATGGAACGTCCACACTATTTCCATTTTAGATCTTGGAAGAGAAAAAACGATGTCTAGTCGTCCTTTCTCACTAAACGCCTCAATGATCTAAATAGTACAAACCTCAGCACATAGGAGGGCATCTATTAGCTTCGTGAAAACTGTGGAGAAGACAACTTATTCAACATGATTCAAGCGTCCAGTGGATTACGTTTCCGAACTCTAATCGATAGTAGGAACATTTCTCCCTAAGCTCTGTGCTTGCTAACTTATGTTTACGTAGTAGCTTGTATTTTTTTTTTTTTTTTGTAGTGGCGTACCTTCTGAATGATATCTTTCTTCAGCCCGCCTGTCACAGCGTCATAATTTCTGAAAAATGATGCGTATGAAAATAATCACAGGGCTTTATCGCGAGGACTAAAGCAAATATTTTATTTACAGAATCCTCATAGGTGTTGAATGAAAGCCTTGTTGTACTGTAATCATGAGAAATCTGTTACTTCGTAATAAATTTTATATAAAGTTCCTTCTTCTTTCTTTTTTTTTTTTTTTATAACTGCTTTACGTCTCTTTTTAACATCGAGGTGTTTGGAGACGGTAAAGGATGGGGGGCAAGGATGGGGGCAAGGAATGGGAAGGAATTCGGCCATGGCCTTTTGAAGGAAGCATCCCGGCATTTGCCTGGAGTGATTTGGGGAAACCATGGAAAACCCAAATCTGGATGCCCGGACGGGGATTCGAACCGCCATCCTCCCGAATGTGAGGCGTTCTTCTTTCTTACAATATGTTGCTCCCCATTTAATGGAACAAATCCCGTTACCTTCCTTACAAGTTGTTAAATTGATCATTTAATCCCTTTTATATCATTTCCCAACACTGTTTCAACATTTTGGCAAAACAATTTTTCGGCATGGTTTTTTTTTTTTTTTTTTTATCCTTTGATGCGATTTCGACAAAATACGATCCATAAGTCGTATGTCAATTGTATTTTATTTTAGGAACAGGTTTCTTTCCTGAGGCTGATTTGATTGACATCGTTAACAACTAATCTACTTAAAACTGAAGTGAGTGAATGGGACTCATTGGATTCGAGTGAAACTCCAAATTTAACAGTACTTCTCTAGCGTTTTATTTAATGTTAACCTTTGCAGTTGTTATCAGTTTTGTTTAATCAAGTGCTGTTTTTAATAAGGTGTACTGAATTTTGTTTTGATATATGTTACGTATTATTCTGTAGAAATGTGTAGAAATCAGTAGTTTATTTAACAGGAAAATGAGAAAATTAATAGTTACATCGTTGGCCAAACTATGCATAACAGCTTGTCTGATACCATATATACCGAAAACTTTATGTAGCGAAAAACCTTAGAATTTCATTTATTGTAATTTATACAACCAGGCATTCACTATCAAAAAGATTCTATTCAGTTTCTTTTAATTCATTTTTGTTTCGTGTTGAACCAACGTCACTTACATAAGATAAGAAACATTGTAGATTTCGTTATAAACAACGCTCGTGATGTAAGGTGGACAAGTTCATGTGATGAGTTCCAGTACGACTAGTTTTGTCTTCCTTACACACAACACAGACAAAACCGACCCCAGCAGTTTTACCAGAAAAACAGATGCGAATGCCATGCCCAGTGGCTGACCGATATCGTTTGGATCTGCCATTCGGGACGATCTGTCCACCCAGAATTCGCTACAATCTAATGCTTCCATAGGCCTTAGCAGAGTTCCTTCCCGTTCCTTGTCCCTAGATCCATTACTCAAAACGTGAACCTGAGACGAGGAATTGCATCATCTTGGACAATGGTGGTAGGATAGTGGCATTATATACCTTCTTCTGCGCGCAATAAAGTAGTTCGTAGGGAAGCCAAGAAGGATGAAAATTGAGCACAAATACACTGAGTCACAAAATTACGATAGTCTGTAGTAATAATAATAGTTAAATTGTGACAAACTGGGAACGACGCCAATGTTTTAGGTATTGTTATCAGCGCATACAGAATATAGATTAGCAAATTTCTTAAAGGAAAATTCTCGACACGTAGGTATGCTGGACCTCAAAACAAAGGAGATTTAAGAACATTACCTGCTAGAACTTGAAACAAAGAAATCTCAGTATATAAGAGAATATGTTAAAAAAAAAAAAATCTCATCGGATAAGACAAACAAGCGAAATTTATTTACAAAAATTTGTTGTGGTGCTTACGCTCAAAATTAAATTCTTGAAATAGGATCACAGATGTTGAGTTTCATTGTCCTTCTTAAAAGTAATCACTAATTCTTCCATATGAAACTTTATAAGATTAAAGTAGAACCCGAAACGAATTAATAAAATAATCTTGTATACAGTAGTCAAAAGACATCATTGTTGCGATTCGTTATCACACATTACCAACATCAGTATTCGCAACGAATTTTTGCTTCCAGGAATGAAAAGAAAGGAATCTTCTAAAACTCAACCCTCGTCGTGACCTTAGGTGTTTTCCATTCTAAATAAAATACTGATGTAGCTGGTCAGATGGTCGGAGCAACTATAATCACAGAACAATAATCCGTGCGGCATACAGGTTCTACCGCAGTTATTGCATAAAAAAAAAACAAATAACTTGTCTGGAGAATCTAGCCCATCATTATCCGACTAGATTGAGAACGTGTAACTACAGAGCTGAACGTATATTATTAAATTACTGTGATTTAGTTCAATTTATCCTGTCTGCAAATCACTGCAACGAGTTGCTCGTAACTAACTGCAAAATATCCGATTTTCCGTCAATTATTGAGAAATATACCTACATTGTTTCTTTTCATCACACGTACACTACGACAGTAACCCTAATCAGTATATTAATATAATTGTAAGAGTAATTAATAAGGCTTGCGTTAAGCATTTTATTCGAATTCCGTTTTCCACAAATCAATTTACCTTCTTGACGAATGCCTGAGTGATCCAGCCTACGCATATGTCGTTCATCCAAGACCAACAAGAAAAAAATACATATCTAAAATGTTTTAATCTTCAGACGTTCGCAATTTCTTTATTTGGAGAACTGATGGAACGTTGCCTCGAGCCCGGAAGTTGTCTCGTAAGTTCGTCGCGTTAATCTCGTTAATTAATAACACAAACTTATGTTTTTCAAACTTTTCGCCATAACTAATATTTATCAAAAACTGAACAGTATTCGGCGTCGATCCTGAAATGCGAGAGAAGAGAATTTTTTCGGTAAAATCTGACGAAAAATATCCGACAGCAGTGCAACTGCTAGTCAGGTTGAACATTCGTGTTGAGCGGGAGAGTGTAGCATGCAGGCGCAGTTGATATATCCAAGACTCCATTTCCTTCTTGACAGTGAAATTTATACAGAACTAACAAAAAATAGAAGAAACAGAGGCAGACACTAACGAATAATATACAACACTGTTTTCGTCGAACATTCAAAGATTCAGATAGGTAAATTCATGCTCCTTTCTGCACAGTCACATATTCGATAGTGAAATACGCACGCGGAATGGTTTCATAAAATCAAATCTGAGGTGGAAAAGGAAGAATTTACTTTTAAAAAAAACCAATGGATGTAAAGTGATGTGAAAAGTATGTTTGGAGAATGACAAGGTGCAAAGTATGACAGACTCATTCCCGAAATTAGCAATATTATGTGCCTAGATTTGACGCGATAAATAACTTTCGATTCAGTGAAGACATTTATTCATGAATGTGGAAATAGAAAACGGTTATGAAAACTGATCAATGGGTTGCGCAGTAAAAACGTTATTGTGTTAATAATACTGTTTCCATTATTACCATTTTCATATATTTAAAATAAGAAACCAAAATCCATAAAGCAAGAGGGATGTGCTTGTTCACGAACTCCGTGGGTTTTCTTTCCAAAATGGATTCACTGATACAAGATACTTCAGGACACAGACAAGTAAGTTCGTGAACAAAAACAAGTATTTAAATGATGCTAATGTGTCTCTTTTTAGCACTGCCTTTGCAAAGCTGTCTCGTAATGTGACGTTCAACCGTTGAACGTACATGGTACAAGGGGGGGAAGGGGATACTCATATCAGAAGTTATTTTCATTTGCCAGATTTCTGAATTGTGCGTCTCCTAGCAACAGTATTAGATGAAATTGATTCAGGTGGTAGCAGTAAATTGTGATATAAACTGCTAAAATTTCTTCAGGCAAAAAAATCTAAGATGACACTGGTAATTGCACGGGAATGTGAACAGATATAACTTCACAAAAAATTACTAGTACTTCCCATTATTTAGTTTGTACCACTGTTACCCTCTTGTTCCGGGTATAACTTACTGCAATTCTAATGTGTAAAAAGGTCTGAAAGATGAGGTAAAATAAATGCAAGTGTAGAAATGTCATTTAGCTGTATCGCGCTTCCGATTGGAAGGAGCTCTAATGATTTCTCAGCTTAGCCTTTGTTCCGTTTCATTTTCGATTTTTTATAGACCTAAGAGGTTTGTACTAAAGTCTAAAGAAATATTCAATTGTATTGATTAATATAAAGTGATTCGTAGTTAAAAATAAGGAAACGAAGAGAAATTGGAATTGTGGAAAATATAAAGCCATAAACGCAGTATGCTTGTAAAATTATACGCCAGAAGTGAACTATCATAAGTGGTGATTATTCAAGGGAAGAGGTGAATCGTGAGGTGCATAAAAACAATTGACCATTTATAGGATTCTCCACTAACGTGATTATTGTGTATATTTACTTTGCATCATCTATTCACAATTGACCTCTAAGGCAAGTTTTTTTTTTTTTTCAGTTTAACGTCTCTTTTTAACAACGTGGTCTTTAGAGACGGGAAAGGATGGGGGCAATGAATGGGAAGGAATTTGGCCATGGCCTTTTGAAGGAAGCATCCCGGCATTCACCTGGAGTGATTTGGGGAAACCATGGAAAACCCAAATCTGGATGCCCAGACGGGGATTCGAACGGCCGTCCTCCCGAATGCGAGGCCAGAACGCTATCCGTTACACCACCACGCTCGGTCTCTAAGGCAAGTCTATCGTAACGTGTCCCCACTATTCGATATACTCGACGAGATAAATCGATAGTGCAGAGTAAAATATTTCGATTCGACAGTCAAAAAATTAGCTTTAGGTGTAAATCCTTGTGCCTTTGGTGACGTTTAACTTCTGCTCCAGGCCTAATTTCAAACTCACTATAACCGCTAAGACTATATATCTGTCGAGGCCATATTTCAACTTAACCATTTAAATTTTGAGATAGTATATCTCGAGAACTAAGCAAGATACCAAAAAATTTTGTTCTCCACTGTAGATTTGCGTCGTAGAGTTATATAAGAATCCATTATCAAATTTGGCTTGGAGATTTTTTTTCTGGTCCAGTACGCATTTCAACCTAAACACATCACTTATGAGATTATCTCGAGAACTAAGCGAAATATCAAACATTTTATTCATCACTTTCGATTTTGTTTCATAAAGTTACATAAGATTCCGTTATAAATTGTGACGCCATTATTATCACAGAATACCCATTACATAAATAAAATTAAGTTATGTTACCATGTCTTACCGAATTTCTCATTACGTCAGAGAGTAAATTATGTGGCCTTATTATTTTTCAGAACGACCTCACACTATTTGTATTTGTCTTTCTCCTGTAAGGAAAAATACTCACCCTTATTTAGAACACTTTATACATAAATATGTTCGTTTTGGCCAACTAGGACCACGTTAAGCCTTCATTTCGGCTTGAAACTGCTTTGGATGCTGACACATCAGTGTTATAGGATTATTGGCCCTAGAGGGAATCGGAACCACGGAAGTGTTCTGGCGTACTTCACATTACAAAGTAAGCTGTACCAGAGGTATAGGTCGGAGTAAGGGCTTACGAAAATCCCCACCGAGACAGAGATTCGGACTGGGATATCTTCCGATCTCCAGTCAGACGCCTTAACAACACCAGGCAACTAATCTCTTAACTCGTAACTCATACATTTTGAATTGCAACACTTTACAGTAATTCTCAGCCGAATACAATAATTTCCGCTAGTTTGATTTCAATACAGAAAGTCTATCAATCAATTTTCTTCAAGACTTTTTGAGTCCTTCCTTTCGACTGTTCTTCACATTACCGGTATTTTGTATATACTCCTCGCTACTGGTAGTTCTCCGCTCTCATTATTCCTTGCCACTCGGTACAAGGAATACAATCTGATATTGTCTTCACATTCATTTTCATGTTACTACAATAAATACGGTATCAGCAAATATTTCCTTGTATGTTGGGTTAGTGTGGTGTGGCGCTGACAGATTGAGGTGTGTGGAGCGACGGCGGGCCAAGGCCGTGCCGATCGGAACTGACCTAACACAAGAGGCCGGCACTGACCTGGTACAAGGCGGTCCGCCCGCTCAACCTCGCCCAAAACCACTTACCTGCTTCACCAAACGCATTCGTCATGCTACTTGTTATTTACGAGTTTTCATTGCCGGCGTTTTTACATTTCGCGAAACAAATCTAAGCGGCAAGGACAATAAATTCCAAATATAGATTCCAATGCATACAATTTTAATACATATACCGTGATCATCTATGTACCTATTATATGATAGTAGCAGATTTCTATAGTCACAGTGTCCAGAGCCCTGAGGTTTCTGAGTTAGATGCAGAGCTATGGGGGTCCGCTTAAGTGAACTTCTACTTTTCTTCAAAGTCTTATTTTTCGCACTTTTGTTTTGTTAGTGATTTTCTTTAATAGCTGAAATGTTATGCTACAAATTAACACGAGGCTAGGCTCCGTTTGCTTCACAGCGAACTGGATTTATAATGTTCAATTCTGACCCAATCTCGTGAACACTAGAACTCGCAAAATAGTGACCCGAATTTCAAGATGCTTTGAACTCCAGTTTCCTCCATGAAGGTTCGTTGTACATACACATCTTTACTCTGATGATTGGTCAAACAGACAGAATCCCCCCCCCCTCCTCTCCAAACATTCATTTTTTGTATAACTGCAACAGGGTTGGCTCATAGATTACTTGTTCACTGTGGTCTTTTTTCCTTAGGACATTAAGCACCGCTTACGTCTAGGTCGAGCGTCTTCGTGGCTCAGAAGTTAAGGCGTCTGACGGGTGATCGAAAGATCCTCGGTTTGAGTGTCTGTGTTGGTGGGGATTTTCAGAGGACCATAGCCCGCTTTTCACCTCTCACACAGCTTGCTATGTAATGTGAAATACGCCACAAAACTTCTGTGCGTCGGATTCCACGTTAAACTGTAGGTCCCCTGTCCCCGATAGGATTACAGGGTTAGGTTATGTGGGGAAGAAAGGAACTAGAACCTTCTACCTCTAATACCAGACTAAGTATACCTCTTTCGAGAGGCTCCAGCCAACCTTCCGGTTGAATAACAAGCTCTACTTTCTAGGTCATTAGAGAAAGGAGAGGATTGAGGACAAGAAATGGGAAGGATTTCTGTCATGGTATTTTGATGGAAACATACTGGCATAGGTCTAGAGTGATTTGAAGGAAACCGTGGAAAACCGAAATCTGGATGGCCTGACGGGGATTTGAACCCGCGTTACCCCGAATGTCACTGTGCTATTCATAATTCTACTAAGCGTGAATGAAAGCTAAGCAAATTAAAATCTACATGGGTTCTTACATTTTTCATCTTCAATACCCATGGTTCAGATCCAAGTTTAAACGGCGAATATAACTGGGACCATCAAATGCAGCTGTAATAATGACATCAGAAATATGTCGCCAGTAAAAGCAAAGCAATTATAAATAAATCTCAACAACTTTTTTTGTATCTCGTGCAATAATTTTTAATCCAGGTCCAGGCCGCACAAAATTCATCCTCATGAAAGCTACTTCAATTATTAAAAAAACGAATTCCAGTTGTGATTCTGGTCAAGGTTGCATTTCAATCTAACAAAGAATTCGCCAATGCTGCTGCTCGAAAACGAAAGCTTCTATTGCTTATGCATAAATAAATTCACTGTATTGCGATATAAACTTGGTCTCATTTTTATTTTTATAACAGCAACATCTTTTGGCAGAGAATATAAAGAAAAACATCTACAGCAAAAAAATATAAAAAAATTAACTTATCATTAATTTTTGGACTTAAACAAAATAGATTCATTTCTTTATGGCTGGTATGCAATTTAAAACATATTGAACTATTACAGAAACATAAATAAGTATTATAAATTCTTAGCTAGCTTTAATAGCAATATATAAGGGCACACAGTGAAAACATCTTTGGCAGACCGCCGCGCCGGCCAGAAGCGACCTCACAGCGTTACAGACTACATAACCTTTTATTAGTATGGATGATCGTAATCAGTAGTGCGCTGTAAGTTACCTGGAGGCTGTACGAACAACCTGATGCTGACGTTGGCCGTTAATACGTACAGAATACGGCGCAGCGAGAGAATTGCAGGACTGAAGGAATATCCCAAAGGGACGGAGGATGCAGAAATGGTGGACGCCATGATGCAGACAACTGCACAAGTAGTACATTGTTATGAACTACAAATAATATCATTTGAGTTGTAAAGTGTGATTTTATCTATAGCTGCTGAAGTTAACGGAATAAAGGCTTTTGTGAAACATAGTCAGTTGCGTTATCAGCTACAGCTGCAAAAAACACGTTATCAGAAAAACTGCTTCAGTAATGGTCTCATGATTCATAGCTAACTAACCATCTGGAATTCGGACTTGTCAAGTATTAACAGAATTAGAATAATACGTGTGACAAGTAATTACCAACAATGCAACTGTGAACAATTTGTTATAGTTCAAACAAGAGACTTAATAAACAGCCGATCGATAAATAACAGAAACATTGCGTCTATAAAAGCATCAGTCGAATGTTATCTTCTTAGTACATGGGCGCCCTGTTTCACAAATCTTAGAAGCAACAATTTCGATACTTTAAGATGTCGGTCTACAGGCATACAGTTACATACACGTTTGGCGCGATGTTAATTAATGCGAAAGAGGTCATGACATTTGAAGGACGTAAAGGCCAAGTTAAAATTTAAATTTGAACGATCCTCCTATATTCCACGCCCCCTTTATTTAGCAACCAGTAGAAGAAACAATCACCATTGTTGATAACACTTCACGATGCGTGGGGATAAGAAATAACCTGCTTCAGTCATTCATAAAACAGTATGCAAATTTATTTTCACTGGTATGAGTAAGTAGAGTTGCAACAGATATTGTTATAATAGCCTATTTGACAGTATTAAAACATATTATAAATTCTCGTAAATTAATTCTTCAGGAAGCTAAGTTTTTAAATTTTGATCAGAAAAGTGGATTATTTATAATAAAAAAGCTAAATAAAAATTAGACTTTTTGTACCTCTGGTCACATGACAGAAAACGCTCTATGATTGGTGGTTGCTTGAGAGAACAATATGTAAAAGCCTACAGCGGAAAAATATCGAAAATAGACGCCTTATTTGTCTAGTTATAGAAAAAAACTCTGACTTTGATTCTGCTGAGCTTAAAAATGTAACAGCTTCAATTTGAGAATCATTTATATTTAAATTGAAAGTTAGAGATTGATTGTTTCGCGTTAGCAAACCATACGTCGAAAAATTCTGTACGCGAAAGTTGTGCTATCATGCTGAAAATAAAGAAAAGTTGTATGGGTCCCGCAAACAAATGAAGGTATTTCTTGTAGCTAATAAGTAGCTCTTTCAAATACATATAGTAAGCATAATGAGGTATAATGAACTGAAACTCAACATGAAATTGGCTCAGTAGTATTTTTTTTAATTAAAAATAATCTCGCTCTGTTTTAATGATGCTAATCATTAAGTTAAAAAATGAACTACGGAGAAATTATGCGTTAACTTACCTTGAGACTCGCCAGAAGCAATAGCAGCACACAAATCACTACCAGCACGCAGAAACACAGCGTAATCATGGACCAAGCTCAGCGGAATGGCGCGGCCGACTGGAGCGCTTGATCGGTGGATCACATGAAGCCCATTGTTCAAACCATTTTTTCTATTGTTAGGCGCGAATCCGTGGAAAATGATCCTTTGTTCCGAGTAATATGGTTTATCTACTTTGAATATAAATAGCTATATTGCTTGCGTAGACTATTATCAAAATTGACTTTTGTCCCTCTAGATTTAGAAAATATCACACTGTGCGGCGTCCTCCCGAATGCGAGGCCAGAGCGTTAACCGCTCACTCACCACGCTCGGAACAATTGGATGTTGTGGACCATTTTTCTTAATTGCAGAAAAAGATTATAGATAAATATTTTTTTTTGTCAACAAAACTGAATTTGTTTGTTTATTCATTTAGCTACCTCGTTTCACTTCATCTCAAACGAAGAAACTGTGAAGTGTTTACCATTAACATGAAGAGAAGCAATTAAGAAGTAGTGTCCGGGTAGCTGCATGATTGAAGAGTGATAATTGAATTCAGAACGTCCTACGTTCGAACCTTGTTTGGGATAATATTCTTTTACGCACATTTTTTTCCCGTTTTTGTTTGCTGTTTTTTGCACTATAGAACCATGCTTTTTATCCGTAGTATTCATAATAGTTGCTAAGCGTCAAGCAAGCGTTTGAAACAAATTTCTACCATACAAGAAAACTTTTAATTTACCAGAGATAGAATATCATGTAAAAAAATACCGGTACATGGCGGTGAATAATGGAATTTATTTTAGAAGTGAGATCACTTGTAGAAATTTCACGGCAATATTGCAACAGTTCCGGAACGCTTTATGTCCCTTTTGTTGGAATTTTTACCTGACGATACAACCGCTGGTTACATTCCTGACAAAATGCGTCTATTTAGGCGGTCTTTACTTTTAATGTGCAAGTAATTTTTTTTTAAACTGTTTTTCGGTGTGCAAGTAACGTCCAATGGCCTTTTTGAAGTCTTCTTTGGTTATGTTTCCCGAATAGATGTCAGATCGTTGCCGCTCACACACCACGCTTGGTTCTTCAGTGTTGTTTTACCGACGTTATTCTCTAGAAAATATGTTTTTCATTTCACCATAATATTCCTGGTGCGTCTAGTACAAATCATCAATTTCGTTCATAACCTTCGAATATTAACTACATATATGTTCTGTATTATTGCTGTCATTTATATTGTTAGTTTCACCCAGGTGAAATTTTTTAAAACTTTTATCTTCAAATAACATGTTAAGTTTGGTTTCTGTAACAAATTCGGATCTATTGCTAACGTTTGTTTAGTACTGATGTTTGGGTAGTGTTTTTTTTTTTTGGTGTCACTTCCGATAATCCCAAAATATTTCCAGTTTCTATAGGTTGTAGTTTGATAAGGCAGTGTAACATTGTATGTAAGTAACCATAGCAACAGCTAACTTTATTGAGAAACTTATCCGAATTTAAGGAAATATCTATACTGAGCGTTATGTTACCAACAGGGCAGGAATTAATGTAAATATAAAATCATTTTTTATTTTTAACCGTTTCAGGTTTTCATCATGTTTTCCATTTCATGTCACGACTTACATAATTACTTAATTCAGTTATGATTAGTACCGTTCGTAATAGAACTGCATATGTATACTTCATAACACAGAATATTAGAAAAGTAATCACACAGATAATATGTAGATTCGCCAGTCACAAAGAAGATGCAATGCATTCCGTTTTTTCACCGAATTATAGATTTATTTTTGTTTCAGACTTTGCGGCTCTTCGTAGTTATTAGTTCGAGCCAAAAGAGCATGGAGGCAGGGAACGGACAGGAATTTGGCATTAGCTTGTTGAAGGAAACATCCCGGCATTCTTCTGGATTGATTTCCGAGTGAATCTGGTGCGACGGAGATTCGAACCCGCGCCCTCTCGAATGCAAGATCCGAAAGTATCCGCTCAGCCAATGGGTTTGATCATGGGAAATTAAAATCCGGATGAACGGACGAAGAATTGAGTCCGGGTTCTTCGGAATGCCAGATGGAAACGTTACCGCTCACCCTTCGGACTCTGTAAGTGCAGCTCGTTCTGCGAAGACGACATCTTGCTGAAGCAGATTAACACGAACTGCCAACAGTGGCCTTGCGCCGCTGTGCGTGACTTGCATAGTACTTGTTGCACAGACACGCTCTGGCTGGCTTTTGTAGCGCTCCGCTCACCCGCTCATTTTCACTTAGTTACAGTTACCGGACAGCACGACTGCGATGGAAACCGGTAATGACACCGTGTCAGGAATTCCCGGGAATCTGCATTGAAAAAGCTATGGCCTACCCGCCATTACCGGTCACTATGGGTATTTTCACATGTAAACTTTCAAAGACACTCACGTCTATTGTCTATAGAACAAAGCAATATATAAAACTTGGCATAACAAATTGTTTCAGTAGTTTTGTTCGTCGAATTCTTTCGCTATTTTTCATCATAGAAGTGAGTGTATAAATCTGCTGAATGTTGCTGCGTCTATTTTTCACAGTGCCCCATGCTTACTGATTTATATTTTGTGTACAAGAGAACACAGAATGTATTGGATTAAAAAAAAAAAAAATTCCATTTAAGTATCCTCACGTCCTAGGAACATTTGGCTGTGGTATTTATGTTTTAAAGACTCATTTGATTAAATATTTCGTTTCTTATCTCTTGTTTTATAAAAGAAATCCTAGATATGTATTTCAGATTTTACGCTGAACGATTGGCGATACATGATAGTAATATTCGTAAGCTTCGTAACAAGCCAATTGAAACTTTAGTTTTCTTGTCACATCTACGTTTGTACTCGTACATATTAAATAAAAGGTGTGTCAAAACAAACATGTTTTTAGAGAGCGATGATTGTGTTTTGTTGTTTGCCACCTAGAGCCGTGAATTACAACTTTTCAGACTATTCTCATAGCCGTGAAAAATGCAAAAAGTACTTCTAGCCACGGCCCTTTCTGCGATGTTACCAATGTTTCAACATCTGAATTAACATAGATATTAGGTATAAATAAAAATGCGTCTAATTGGAAGAATCGAAAATCTACTGGTATTTAGTCGGATCTTCTCACAGGAGAAGTTGAATATACGGCGATTTTGATGAGTGCAACCACCGAAAATAAAACTACAAATGATTGTAACCCACTAAGCGTCAACACACACTACTTCTGATAAACAGATCTCTATAACGGGAAAATAAATTAATATATGAATGAGTATAGTGATAAATGTGAACAATTTCTTCAAATGGCAGATTCTAAATATACTTTATGTCTCCAAAATATTTAATAAAAGGTAAAAAAAGATACGATGTGGTATTAAGGTGGGGGATTGGTTATTTTGTTAGTGGTGGGAACAGTTTAAGGATAGCACCATAGAGGAAGACAAAGATTAGAATATATTAAACAAATAATTGAAGAAGTAGGTTCTAATGCACATGCTGAGATGAAGAAATTAGATCAAGATAAAAAATAATGGAGGATTGCATCACACCATTCGGGAGACTAATGACACATAAAATGTTAAAACTGTGTTTTACCCGTTTTCTTTCATTTTGTCTCTGATAGGAAGTCTCTTGCCTCGCCGAACTTTCATTCCGGTCGAGATAACAGTAGATGTCGTCTTCGACACGGCATTTGATAGCGATGTGAGATATACGTATCACTCTTTTTCACTTTATTCCGCGTGTGTCTCCTTCTGATTACCGTAAGTTCCTTTAAGGTGAAAAAACTTCTGAAAGTTTTCCGATAATTTCGTGAGGGACTTACGGTCTTGCGGAAAGAGGTCTGCTAGTGATGGAAGAACTTTTTGTTGAAGTGAATGGAAGTGGGCGCTGTCGAAAAACACAAAGTGAACTTTGTTTTATAACATAATTCTCGACTGATGTTTGTACTAAAACGGAATCTCTCAGTCATGCGAAATGAAAATGTATATCTGTTCATGGGTTCCATATAATCCTTTGATTCTATGTTAAACATTTGTAAAGGAATGTAGAGGCGCCTTTTGGATTTTTGCATAATTGTTTTTCCTTGGGATTTGGTCCACTGATTAGAATTAGTCGATATGTTCTCTCGTTAAGTTCTGAAGTTCTGTTTCACTGTTACTGTGACTCATCTGGCCACCACACAATCATAACTCATCGGCTCCACGCGATGTAATGGGTGCAGCTGTTTCTGCGAATCCTGGTTGCATCACTGTGCGGCATGTGTGCAAGATCAATATATCAAGTCGTCTCTAAAATTTAATACTTACAATAAGCTGCAAGTGAAAAGTAGTGGGAACTTTCCGAAGATTTTTGACTTGTGTTGACATTATTATGAGTATGGTTTCAGTCTGTGATCCAACCAGAAATTTTGGTGGGAGGGTAACAAGCATACGGTTGTCGGCTGGTTTCCATGACCGGGACCATAAAATAGCGTGGGGTGGGAAATGTGGTTCTGACTGCTTCAGTAGGCCTGGACATAATTATATAGTTTTGGTAGTAAATCTATAAAATTTCGTTACGAGCACAATTATCACAACGCCATATTCAATGCTAATACTAATTTCATGGTAGACGCCAGTCGACACTTAATATTAATCACGCAAGTTTTCTGTATCTGACAGTGTATTTCCAATCTAAATATATAAAGATGAATGTATGTATGTTTGTTTGTTCTTCATACAAATCCACAGATTTCATCCGATTTCGATGAAATTTTGCAAACTTATCCTTTGAAACGAGGAGAAAAATACTGTCTACATTTGGTTGAAAAATTTTCTGTATAAATAATACATGTTGTCTTATAATTCTGAAAAATTACTAAACGGCGATAGACAGTCGTGTAGGATGTGTATGTCTCTGTACTACCTTTCCATATAGCGCTGAGGTAGTTCAGTGGTTAAAGCGCTTGCTTACTGCTGCTTGGATCGTAGGCTCAGGTTCAAATCTCCGTGGAGGTAAAGATTTAAAAAAATTGTTTTTTGATCGTAAGAGTCACGCATGGACCGTAGGTTGTTTGAATTGAATGTTAAACTGTGGATATCACAAATTGTAGTTAGTCTTGCAATGCTGTAGGTGTACACTTTTTTTACGTTATACTGATCCCTCAGGGGTTGTTTGCAGTCGGTGTGTGTGTAATCTGCAGTAATAATACTGTAAATGCGGAAGTAAGTCTCTGTCTTTTTGTTACGTTTTGACGACTAAATGGCCTATATCGATATTGACGGAATTTGACAAGGAAATAATTTGTATCTATAGGAAGGGCACAGGACATTTTTTTCGGTATGATTAACAGTTGTAATCACGAAATTTTGAGAACTTATCGAATGGTGACAGAGAGGCGGATGTGTGTGTTAGTCTGTTATGTTACGTCGGTTGCTCAAGCTGTGCTTCTCACGCATTATGTTAGTGTATAATTTGTTAATTAATTTCGTTTAGAGAAAAAAACGTATTATTTAGTACAGATGTCGATTTTCTCTGTCCTATTACTTTTGTGTCTGCTTAAATGTTTCTGGCACCAATTTATTTTGCCTTCTTTGTTGACATGCCTTGCGGGCGTAAACTGGCCTAAGTTGTAGCTCTAACAGACCACGAGCAGCTAAAGTTATTAGAACCCAAGAATCGGTGCTCATGCTGAAGAAAGAAGGATATACCAAGCTGAAATAAAGCTGCCCTTAGTTAACCCCTCCCCCCTTTCACACATCCCCGCATTTCGTTTGTTTTTCTGTTTCTAAATATGTTGGAAATTGATTCTCTTCAAGAGACAAGTTCCACGGTAGAATGATATATTGATGCTTTCCTGTCATATTATGCCGACTCGGTGTTGTTTGGGACCAATCCTTCGTTACCAAAAACTTTTTATGTCATTCTGACAAAGAAATTCTTAATCCACGCGTACTAGTATCTACGTAAAATTCTTCGCTTTTACATAATCCGTATTTCAATGTAGCGTATTACAATTTACTTGTGTTCCACATACAACACTTAATATAAGCAGAAAAAACCGTGGAATATGCAACAAGGAGCACTGTGTCTTAGTCTACATGTTGTAGATATGAAATCATTAGATATTCTCCCACAATTTCTCACAAACGTACAGATGAATTTGTGAAACACCTGGTTTTAATGGACAGACAGGTAGGTCAGAGAGGTAACGAGCGTTTATTTTACAGCGAATGAACAGACAGTCAGCTGAGCGCGTGGTAGCGCTGCTGAGCCTTCTTCCAGCGCCGGTTGCGACGCTCCGTGGCCGGGTCCGCAGGCGGCGCCACCTGGCTCTCGGTCCCCAGGCCTGCCGTGCCAGTGTGGTCAGACAGCCGCACCTGTAACACCACACCACACGCAACGTAATAAAGCATTTCTTACAGCACGTCATACAAAAAGTAGTACAGTTATTCTCTCGAATCCGAGTGTGGCACTTTGTAACCACAGCTAACACGAGAGATAAAACAATATATCGTATCCGTGACTCCTAGCACGTTTGTATAATTTTATTTTTATGCTGTCAAAAACAAGTTTTATACAAAACAGTAATTGGAAACATTAAAGGAGAATGAATATAATCTATATATGAACCACTGGATTCAATGACGACATTTCCACAATTATTAATATTATAAAGTCCTGCAGTATCGCCATACGGTAGTACAGTTGTTTCGCTCCATAGAAGAATTCAAGTTGTAAATACAAATAAGAATTTTCATTATAATTCAATAGTTAGGAAGAAAATTCTATATACATCGTACATTTCATGTACGGGGTACATACTATCATCTATGTGAACTGTGAAGGATAGTTAAACTTAATAATCATATGCGATTCGAATGTGCAGGAGAGAAAAAAATAATGAACACAACATCAAATTTCGATTAAGGGGAAAGAAATGATTAAGTCAGTGAGTAGTGGAAATTTTGAGAAAAATACAGACTAGTTGTTTCAAAGTACAAAGATAAACGAGGTCAAGGTCACGCAAATTCTGGAGTATAGAAAGCAACCTATCTGTAACATTGGATCACAGAGGAGACAATGAAACTAAAGGATGTTTTAGGAATGGGAAAAAGTCGAGAGTAGTTATAGAAACAGAGAATGAAAATGTTGAAGGAACAGTAGATGCAGCATGTAGAACAATCGAATAGAATTTTACAGAAATTAAGAAAAGAAGATTTTAACATCAGTGGTTCCGGTGCGAAATTTTTCACATAAAAAAAGTTGACCAATGGAGGAATATATAAAAAAAATCTGTATGATGGGGATTGCCTGATACACGGAGTACATGAAAAAAACAGAGCTTGGAATAAGACTGCTGGAAATAGTATGATTACCTCAGAACTCCTAAAATCATATTCCATCAACGAAACCCTAAGATTTCTAAGAAAAAGGGAAATTAAAAGTTTATTTTATTTTCTACTCACTCTACTCTTTTTGGGAAAATTCTTCACATGTGTAGAAGGTGTTTAAGTTACAAAAATGAATTCTACGAATTATTGGTGGGATTAATTCACAGACATCGTAAAGACATATCTTTATAAGTCTAGGTACATTTGAAATTCTAGCAGAAAATATATAAATCGTGTTGTCTGTTTTAGTAATAAATATTGATTGCTTCAACCTCAATCGTGGCGAACATAGCTATAAAACTAACATATTGTAAAGAGAGGGAAACATTTATTTGCAGTTTCTTTATTCAGGGTGATTTCAAATAAATAAATATTATCTAGAAAAACATGAAAACTTTAAATTCCAAGTGGTTGATAGTTTCTGCTTTAGAATCCATATTACTCTGTGAAAGTATATTTTTTTATTGAAATTTTGGAAATACAAGAGACACAGAGAATATTTGGGAGTAAGAAAAGGAAAGCGATAAAGTTTTTCATAATCAGTGACTTCCTGACATTTTTTTTACGGGTAATATACGAATCTAGCAATCAACATGAAACTTTGGAAAATATATTAAAAGGTTCGTGGACATTGTGTGTCAATTCTGTGATCTCAAATAATGAACCTGTAATCAGCAGCTGACAATATTATTACTTTAAGGAATAATATGTACTGCTACACATCCTTGAGACTATTATCACATAGGGATTAAAGTGAACATAAATAATATAACCAGCGGTTGAAACAGGACATCCTACAACCTGTAAATAATTTCACTTTCATTCTAGTTTTTCTTTACATTTGAGTATTTACTGTTAAAATTTATCGCCCATCTCTAACGATACCACTATCAACGCGATGATCTTGAAACTACACCAACACTTCTTTTGTGGGGCTCGGCTTCTTGTAGACCAGAACGGGTCTTAAGTGGCTAGTGAGAGATACTACCTGTACGCGAACTGTATGCGGTTTAGGCAATTTCTTCACTGATTATTCTGTTCGCGTAGGACTTGAGGCAGAAATTATGGGGGCTGAGTCAATGTTCGCCAAGGTGATAAAGGAAAACTGCCAAAAAACCGTAGTAAGGGTGACCAGTACACTGGAGTCGAAATATGAACTTGAGACATAACACACTGATACATTCATGACCATGATAAATACTGCATCGTAACTCAATATCTGACAGTAAAATGTAAATTACTGTCTCTTACATTTGAATTTAATCATACAAATATACTGACAATACAATATAATCGTCTAGCATAAATTAACATATTTGGGGGCGTTTTAAAACTAAAGCAGCTACACAATTTTAGAAAAAAAATTACAAGCAGTAAATTTTACTGAAAATCTGATTATAGTTAGAATTTTGGTAACCGCAGATTATGTAACAATGGTAAGTAACTTCTCCATCAGGGAAACAACAAAACAATTGAGCTTCATATAATATATAGAAGCGAAAAAAAGATTTTCAAATATTTGATCTAGTTTCCATTGTATTTACGGTTCAGTAGATATTGGTAAAAATACATTTTTTTTCGGGAAAAAAATATTTTTATAGATGAGTCGGCCGCTGTATCGGTGTTTTTAAGGATCATACGAAAAGTCCTATCACTGAAATACTACTTAGCCGACTCGAGTAAAAGATTAAGTAAGATCATGGATCCAAAAAAGTGTGACCGATGATTGCGATCAGTCAAGCATTAAATATTGAAATGTTCTTTGTAACAATGTAAACTAGAAATCAAGACTTTTCATCTGTTTGATTTGAAAAATATAAAAAACGCCTGCGCTTATGGCCAAGGAATGGCACTTCAACATTATTTATACGTCCATGTAATCGCTACAGGCTACTGGCACGCCATCTACTAACTGCGAGGCGTACTTTCTGCAGAGCCAATTAGCTGTTGTTGGTTCGTAATGTCACAGTCAGCGTACCACGAATGTGATTTTCAGATCTCTTTAGATCGCTTTATATTCAGTGAGCAAAGATATCTTCATATGTCCATGTACAACATCTTCAAAAACCCTAAAACGCTTTGATGACTTGAAATAACAAAGGCTAGACCCTGTATCCTACCGTCGCGACTGAAAGAGAAGTGCTAGGTTCAATCTGTCAGCAAATGCCTACACCAACGCATATCAGAGAATCGTTGAATTGAGTCACTGGCATTTAGTAGGCCTAATTGTACTTTTCAAGATACCGGTGACTACTAACGCTCTCCAGCGTTCAATAGGAACTGTGCGAGTTTTCAAGAAAAGACGTAATCCGTTGAACAATGGTCCAGGAGCCGTATCTAGGTTCTGTAGAATCCTAGGCTATACGTGTGGTGCGGGCCGTTAATATCGATTACTTATTATTCAATATAATAATTTTTTTAATACAAAATATTGGATAGTTTAATGATTATAAAAACACACGAGGATAACTGCCTGAAGAATCGAAAGTCCGAAACGTGCTGTCTGAATCGTTTTCGAGATTGAAGTGAACGAAGTCAGTAAGTGATGCTCGTACGCTCGATTCTTTGTGTGTTGATCGATAGCTAAGGTGCTGCCTTTAGGAGTCGTGTCGTTGCAACCAAACACCCTCAGCACAAGCCCGCGGAATTACAAACTCAAAAGTTTTATACTAACAATTTGAAAGAGTAGGCCTACATATTAAGATAAAACAAACGATAATTGATTATTAAGATTGCCAAAAGAGTAAAAACACCATATCGATTATTCAACAGGAAGACAAGGAATCAACTGCTTTTAGATAGCTCTCCACTCCTCAGAGCCTTTCCCAAGCCACATCAAGCGATCGATATTCAATGCTGAAATAAAGCTTTAAACCAGAAATAAAAAATGTTACTTAAACCACAAATTAAATGAAAACGAACTAAAAAATAGAGTCAATATTAAATTCTAAATACACCTATTTCAGTTGTAAAGGAATGTATATTTTTATATGTATAAATACTTACTTTCAAACAAAACATTCAAACTCAAACCTCTTTTCCGTCGCTATCTGCTGTTTACATTGTTTACAAAACGAATATATCTTACCTAACCTTCCGGACAGGAAGGATTGGGACTTTCAATTGGTATTTCAGTTGCACGACAGAGCCATCAACCTGCAACCTTACGTCCTGACCACAGTATACTGCAACCTTATGTTATAAGGGTTTATAAGTCCTCATCGTTGTGCTGTAAAGTTTTTACGTTTCGTTATGGATGTACTGAAATGTTATTTTACAGTAAAGCCGTACTTCAAAGGATTCAATTGTGCATGCGCCAACATTGTTGCCAGTTTTCATGGGCTTTTCAGGACTTTCGATGCTAAAGCCGTTTAAAAAATAGTTTAACTTCTTTGCACACACACACACACACATTATATATTTCTGAGGGAACATAGTTTACAGCATAGGTAACCTGTGTGTAAATGCACTCCTTCCCACCGGTACGTTGGAACCAGGACACTACAGAACAGTCAGTGCTTTGTTTCAGGCAACTTATGCAGAAAAACCTTAATAATTTATTCCAGTCTGATTCGCAAGCCTACAAATGGAAACTTTATCCTTTCCCTTATGTCTGAAAGCAAGCGGTAGTTTAAAGTGACGATTGTCTCTTCAGATTACTGTAGTTTTGACTCTACCGATATCCATACAAGCCTCATCATTGCAGGCCTTATACACTCCTAGCATTATCAACACGAAATACCAATTCTGTGACAGTGATCATACTGACCTACAAAGAAGAAAGTAATTTCCGAAATCGTCTGCGTAGTGGTGGTTAGAACGTCAGTCTACTTACACTGGCATATACGGATGGAAAAGGGCCACCACAAGTACAATTTGAAACAGTTTGCAACAATTTCAACGCGAATATACCAATCAAACATCGAGCTGCAAATAGCCAAAGCACAAACCGGACATCATCAAACAGTGTTATCTTCTATAAGGATATTCTACCCAAATCGTGTTTAGCCTTAGAACACAAAAGAAATATATTACAACAGTAAATACACTAATCAACAAAATATGATAGTAACATTTCCAGGGTCAAGCTGATTTAATCAGTTAAACGTTTGGAATTAGTAAACAGTCTAATAAATATGCAAGCCGTTTATAAAATCAATTTAACGTTACTAGGAATTAATCATAACACCACTGATTCAAATTTCAGCGAGTTGTAATTACAACAGAGTAATTACCGCTTAGGCGTATCAAATATATTCTGGTATCCTTTTAACTATCGTTTAAATATGCTAATGAAATTACTCCATCAACTGATTCTATGAGAAACAAAACACTAATTTTTCTAGGCGAACCTGATGACATCTTTATGAATTTTTCAATACCAGCTTTGACGATATTAATCTTCTTCCGCATTTAAAATTTGATGTAATTTTGTGCATAACTGATGTGAATACGTCTTATATACATGCCAGTTTTTAAAAAAGAATTGTGACAAAAACAGAAATAATATGAAAACTTTAAAACTTCGGAACGGTAGCAGATGCAGACACAAATAACATATTCCTTATGGTGACAGTCACAGCCAACTAATTCATGGCTCTTCTGGTTGTTTCTTGGTTCGTGCGATCAAACAACTTCAAAATTCCGTGGTAGTTATATCCTCGACGAGAGTGTACCACACCGTGCCAAGAAAATATAAATATAGATTAATCTGTATACGGAGACAACGACTGAGATTTGTTGATGCGTAACACTGCAGCTTGGCAATGAGATGATTCATCTGCTCGTCGTGGATGAAATACAACAAAACATTGAATTTCATTCATTCAACAGCTACGATGCAAAAAAAGGGACGAAACACGTATTTACGTAAACATTTACAGCTTAATAACGGTGCATCCCACTAATGTTTTTGTTTTATGTTTGAAAAACTAATTGAGTAAAGCTTACAAAATAAGGTAAATGAATAAGATAATTTTTGGCGCGGAGATTCTGAAGGATTCCAAGTTCGCCGAGTACCCGACTTTCAATTCCCCCGTATTCCGCCCTTGTTCTTGCTTATTCTACGCCGATAGCCCTACCGCGAAACGGCGATATACAGTTTTACGTGGAATCGAAACCACGGACCTTTCTAGCGTACTTTCTGTAACCAGGAAAAGCTTGGACAGAAAAGAATCATTTTAAGTGACCAAATAACTACTGTCTGAAAGCGCGATTAGATCAAAGGAGCTCTCGATAGGCAGACAGCCATCAGATAACTCATTATTTGCTTCTTTGCATACTTTTGGTTGATCCTTAAGCCAGCTGTTGTCTCTAGTGAAATTTCTGTTTCTGTTACACTTCAGGACACTGGACTACTGAACTAAATGCTTTTAACTGTAATGTTATTTATCGACAAAAATTACCGAATGAAAATAATATTATTGATACAAGCTTTCCACGATGAAACATGCAGTTAAAAAACAATGCCATCGTTTTCCAATTGTTGTTAATACGGAAGAAAGAAGCCTTCTGGTACAATTCTAACTCCGACGGGCTACTGATTAGAATTTAGCAATTTTAAGTGCGAATTTATTAATCGAATCATGAAAGTCGATAAAGAACGATATACATGATTTTTTTTTTCGAAAAAACATTATCTGCTAAAGTATCAAATTTGTTTACTCATTTAGTTATTTTGCGAAACCCGTAATTTGTAGATGGTTAAGGCACTCGCTTTCAAAAGTTCGAGGTCCGGTCCCGAGTTCAAATATCAGGAAGGGGAGGGGGTGGGGGGACAGGGATATTTAGGAGTTGTGATTGATGATAGGAGCTATGCCGGTATGTGCCGTGGTTTAGATTCCACGTTAAACTGTAGGTCCCAGAGGAAAGGAACTGGTCGTCCTACCTCCGACACAATGGCTTAGTATATCTTCTTCGGTAGGATTCAACCAACCTACGGTTTGTGAACTTAGTTTTTATTATGTTTTTAAGTTTCTTGCATAAGGCTTGCAGAAAATATTGAAAAATACGAACATCTAGAAAGTTAGTGGGTTGGCAGCTTTCATTTGATACCCGTGAAGATTATATAAAGAAAATTTATCATCCAGTCCCCCAATTAACCATCCGATAGTTATTTCCACTCCTCCTGCAAAATTTTCCAAATTTTACGTTATTATCATGTTAAGATTGGTTAGTAGCTAATGAAGTGTCTAAGTCAAAAACTTTGAGAAGTTTGGAAAGTTTGATGGGTGATACAGATGGACGGATAAATCAGCGAATAAATAAGGGTTCCATGTATTAGTTAAAATGTACTGAACCCTAAATAAGTTTAATAGTTATCATGTATTCTTCCGTTCCAGTAATCTTTTTTTTATTATTATTTTCTATATGGCATTCGGCTACTGAGGCTATATAGCCAGCTCAATGTCTTCCAGTGGATTAGTTTCTACAGTACCTTGTTGCTATCAAGTACTGACACATAGACACCACATTTACACACACAACACTTAAACCTCAATGCCCTCCGTCGGAATCGAACCGGCGGCCCTCGGCACATGAAGCCCCTACGCTACCGGGGCCGGCTAGGTTCCATTAATCTATCGACGGATTTAATATTCGAAAGCTGCTAGGGAATCTCTTATAATTTTCCCTAAATCGATAAAACTGTTTTTCAAATATCGAAGCTCAAAATTTTGATGAGAAATAGGAAAATGCCTAGGTCGATGTTTTACAAATTACGCAATACTATCACAATCCTGTCTTTACATGCGAGAAAAATTCCCTACTAAAACAATTCAGAAATAACTTATGTCTCTGATTTTCACAAATGGCCATTCAAAAAACATTAATATGCGTCTTGCGAATGACCATTTATAAGCAACGTCTTGCTTAGTTTCACCACCTCGTGACATTTTCAGTTTAACTTTATCTCGATGCTTCTCAGTTGTTAGTGCTACAGTCAGATTATTAATCATCAACTTCTATGTACATCATCACGAGTCACAGATCCCAAATATTCAATGACGTAAATATCTTTCGCACGCTTTTTAATTTGTAATTTTCCGGCGATTCAGGATGTGACAAGTAAGACTGGGATTAGTATTGAATTTTACAGAACAGCTCTGCTGCATAATTTATTAATTGGTTTCTTAGTACTAGCTCTGAAAGAAGAATAAATAACAAATTGTTCTACAACAGTGATGGCATGACATGAAAATTACAGAAATTATAACATTAACAGAACACTGTGAACGTTTTCGCGGCGGCAGCACTGTAGAAAACACTCTCGGGATTCAATGGGCTTGACAATGGGAGCAGTGCCGGCTCTCGAAACGTCGCCAGTCGACTTTTATTTGACGCGGCTAGAATCCCGAGAGTGTTTTCTACATTAACAGAACACTTTTAGGAAATCTGTTGCTGATATTCATATCTTTCTCATAAAGATTACTGCAAAATTTAAGGTGATGCCTCAAATATCATTTAACTTCAGGAATGAAGCAAGTGAAAATAACGTGTTAGTGTAGTGTTAATGTGAATCGTTTATTTTTAATATTCGCAGTGCCCTTTCCACTTCATTTTTAGACCATCTTTAGTATGACATTTGTACATTTTATTACTTACATATCATTATGGAAGTAGTATGAAGTTCAGTACAAATTAATTTTACTTACATGTGTTTCTATTTCAAATTTGCTTCGTCTCAGTCAGAGTTTGCTTTGTTGTGTAATTTTAAATGGAATATTTTGAACAACACAATGCTTCACTGACGTAATTTCACACTATTAACCTGTTGGTAAGAATGTGGAATTATGTCGGTTTTGTGTTATTGCAATTCTCATCGATGAGAAGTTTCGAAAAGATTCAAAATGATCCAGCTCAAATTACACGACAAAGCAAACCATATCTCCGAGACGAAGTAAATATGACATAGAATCACATGTACTTCATATGATTTCTATAATTACATGTAACTAATAAAATGTAAAAATGTTACACAGATGTTCTAAAAAGGAGTGAAATGCGTACGACGAAAAATAAAAATAAACAAAATTCAATTTTATTGGCTTACTATTAATTTTTATACAAATTTATTAACTTATAATTGAGGAATTGGACGACAACACGCAGTTGGTAAAGAATTATGTCTCTCACATATTACACCTCAGAAAGTTTCTTTATATATATGTATTGATAGTGGGCCAAAACCCTATACAACCATAACACAGATACAGATTATAACTTCACCTATACAGCCATAACATTAATGACGAATGTTATATCACATATACATAACCTTTATCAACTTCGATGTGTAATTAATTGCATGGAGACAATATTTCAGTTATTGACGATGTCAAACAAGGGTATGCCAATGTAAGTGTCCTTAGGAACATTTAGATTTATATGTTCATCTCGCAGTCCTTTGGAATCTGTATAGCAGCATGAAGACCCTGGCGTCGGCATGCTGTTATAAGCTCTAGTTTTCAAGCAATAACTTCCGTTAAACATTTTCCGAAAATGAAACAAAATATCAGCGCAGAAATTTTCAGCCTAAGCGTGAGAAACATAAAAGAGATAGGAAAATTATTAAAAATGGTTTACAGGTCATAATAATTGACATTAGACAATAGTATATCCTTGCCTCACCTTTACGAACACTGGTCACGTCTGCAAGTAACTCAATATTGGAACTATGAGGACTTCTAATAAACTGCTAACTTTATAGCAAGTGTTGCAGAAATACATTATGAGAGAGTAGTGTCAGTGTGTAACTGAGTGTCGTAACTGTATCCGGGCCGTGTCGTGCGTTCACACTGCACGTCATGTAAGAGGACAGTCTGCGGTCTGACCGCCACGCCAGGACGTTCAGGTTACTTAGGATCGAATTCCGGCGGCCGATTCACAGAAACGACCATTACTGAGCCGCGTAACTCGATTGTCTAATTTGCGGTGCTACCGGAGAGACAGAGAGTATATTTACTAAGAATACTAATGGAAATAACATTTCCACTTTCGAAGTGTAGAGTGTACAAATGGCATAAACCTATGAAGGTCGATTCTAACTTCGTCCCAGAACGAGCCTCACGTCGGTGATTATTTTCTAGATTCAAGGATGACTATCCGAGAAATCTGTTTAGCTACAGTAAGTTACAGAAGTGAGCAGAAAATCATTAAAAATAGGCGGTATTTACGTAAAATCAATTCAAGGTGGTTGCCAAGAATGTAGAATATAATTAAGGAAACTGTGAGGGATAAAATTTCTCAGAAATGTATGAAGTGTTTTGCATCAGAACGAGACTCATTTTTGATACGCTTCTCACCATACGTATACCACTTTTCTCCTGAAACAAAGATTTCGGTTATGGAATGGCGTGCTAAAGAAGCAGTAGCTTCGGTGATGGAGAAAACCTATTTTGTCAGTTGGCTAGGTCCTCATGATAGTTATTTGGTATGCTAAAAGTGTTTTACAAGTTGACCTTCTGCTTAACCATACACAGACAACGCTGCTTACTACTGAAAAGTCTTGAGCAAGGTTGGAGAAGTCTATTGGTCTAACCCAAGATTCCGATCCGAAGCATCCAACTTCTGAACGTTCATAGTCAGCCGTACACTGATGCTGCTATGAAAGCGAAACTGGAAGAACTAAATTGGACCACTTTGGATCATTTTCTCTATAGCCCCGATTTGTCAGCATGTAATTATCATTTGTTTGGACCCTCCAAAAAAACTTAAGTTGGAAATCAGTTTTCCTACGGCGAAGAGTGCAAAAATTCTCGAGAAACTGACTACATGCAAGTACAAGGCTCTAACGTCAAAGATTCCCTGTATAGGGTGTCACCCACTGTTTGCCAGCGGCCTCTTGAAAGGAAAATGGAAGAGCGAAGAATTGCCCAGAACATTCTCTTGTTTCTGGGATTGGAAACGGCCCTTATAGGCGGGTGAATCAGAAATGATCAACGGCATGTGGATCAGAAGACGACTGAAACCCACTGCATTGTAGACTAGATGATCTTTAAGCAGTGTTGATACAGAAAAGATCTGGGAAAAGGTTTAAAATAAAGGGTTTTAAAATTTGTATACCAAAATCTTATCTGCTGCAGAATTCAAGTCGAAGTGTGTGCCATCGCGAATACACACACACACACACAGATATATATATATATATATATACACTGAACAAAGCAAATGGAAACCACCGCATGTAAATTCAAGACACTTGCACTGTATAGCAGTGGCCGACACCTGGATAATCTGGTATGGTGACCAACATCTCATGCAGCAATCGAGTTATTAAAGCCACAACGATATAACCGAAATCAAACTTGCCTGAAAGAATAAACATGGTTTTATGGACTATAATCTTTTTGATATTTAGAAATCCGAAATTCGTCCAGAAACCGCAGCTCATGAAAAAAAGTATTAAAAATGATATTTTGATGCCATAAGACAGCAGACTTAGTCCTGAAAATTAAAAATAATAATATCTCAGGCATTAGTTATGCAAGCTCAAAGATAAATTTTCTTAAAGGGTTAAATGAGACGTCAAGTATCAGTATTAATTACTCTGTCCTATAAGTAGGTAGTAATTAATCTGAAAATCGCAGTCTTTGTCACAGTGACTTCAGTGTCTAGTTGCGAGACATTTGGATTGCCTAATCTTGCAGTAATTTGATGCCACGTTCCAACCTGCTTTTGAGCAGCAGACGGTTCCAACTACGGCAGCAGATATCTGATCAAATGGTCCGTGTGCGCCCCTTTCGTGCTCTGCAGCCCTCCTGATGCACTTTTTCAGCTCTAATTCCACTGGGGGAGTGAGGGCGCCCTCTTTTTTTTTTTTGCCCCCGGAGCGCTCCACGTGCGCACAATAGGCAGCGCCGGTAGATATCTGGCTGGCGCACAGTGCTTATTTATTGCTCCCCGCCGCGGTCGCGATTTTTCCTTCTTTTTCGTCCACCCTGCTGCAAGATAGGGTTCACCTGACCGGGAAATGAGCCGGTACACTGCCCTCGATATGAAACGGGGCAGGCGAGCAGACTAGCCAAGCGAACACTAGAAGCGGTCATTGTACCCGTGTAGTCTAGACAGCAGACTGGCAAACCAGCTGTGCAGACACCAGGCATGTGCCAGTTATGTGAATGAAATCTTGATTAACAAATAGATCAATGCGTACTAATCCTGGACAACCGACTTTTCTAAGGAAGTGAACCATAGAATAAGACTACAAATTTTCCAACACTTAAGTAGAATTGACGATGCTTGCATCAACCTCATCAACAAAACATACGGAACACTCCTACGATATTATTTCAGTGATTGAAGAACTTCGTGAAAGAGGCACTATATTGAAACGAAAAGAGGTGTGCGTAGTAATTAATAAAACTAATGATCTATGGTAAACAGATACTGTTGAAATGATCCAGTGCTCTTGTAACATAAGTGGTTAGAAGTACACACTAATGGTTATTGGTAATGCTGAAAGTTTGGGTGGGCTCTACCGCTCAAGAACAAGCCTCAGTGTATGGTTCGTGACACTACGAAGAGTCTCTTCTTTGTCGTAGTCGTAGTTAAAAATTTACAGACTGGCAATAGAAAGGAATTAAACGATTAAAAGTTTAAGACGCTCCTGTCTTGCAAATTTCGCAGTTGCTTGGTTCTGACAAGAACCGTTTGTATGCATTTTCAAATTGCCAGTAGTTCTAGTAGTGGCATCCTAGTTGTTCTAGCTCTGTAGTATTACCAAGAGTTTACCACGGAGAGGCGAGATAGAGCTGCACCCTGTAAGCTCCCCTTCTTTGATTTAGGTAATTTACCTTAGCTCCTCTTGATATGTATAATATGCCCGTCTTCAAGCCGTAATATTAGCTCAGAAGCCGGCAGACTATTTTTATTCACAGTTCAGAAACAACAAAAAAAATAATAATATAGATTCGCGACATGGATACTTTGAAAAAACACTCGAAAGCACTTTTTATTTATAATCACTTGGTACAAAATACACTTCTTTACATTCCGTTTTATTCAACCACGTTCCAGCTATATCTTATATTATCTTCCATACACTCGCCATATTCCCTTCTCTCCTTTGTCCAAAGATATACATTATCATAGATGACCACTGTCCATAGATATTCTGGCAATTTTCTATACGCTTATCTGTTTCTTTCTTTCATACAAATTTAACACATTTGTACACACAATACAAGCAAGACTAATATCTAATTAATTTTTTAACAAAAATTATTCACAAAAATTGTAAGGGACCTTGTCACCTTACAACCCTCGGATTTTTTTTTTTTTTTTTTTTCTGTCATCAGTCTTTCGACTGGTTTGATGCAATCCTCCATCCATTCCTTTCTTGTGCTAACCTCTTCAGCTCTACATATCCCCTACAACCCACGTCCTCAATTATCTGCTTCATATATTACCCTCGGATAATAGTCCTCATAAATAATATGTTGAGCAACTGCCTCCTTCGGGTCATACTGGACGATCACAGAAGCGACTCAAGAATGTTACACAAAGGAGCTTCCGCAATGTTCGGTCCTGGCACCTTTATTCTTTAGTGTGTAGAATTCTGAGATTCTTCATAAATTCAGCATAATTTTTTTTTATACATATGATCCGAAATCGTTACACAGAATTCTACTTTTAACACTCTTTCGGACGATCTAGTGATTTAACGAACTCCTTTTTTTTAAAAAAAAAAAAAAAAAAAAAAAAAAAAAAACGGAGATTTACAACTTGCTAAAATAGAATCATGCTGTTCCACGTAAATAACCGAAGGTTCATTTTAGGCTAAATGTTCTAATGAATGTATCACCCTACTTCAGAGTCCAGTCGCAAAGTACTTGGGTGTAACCCTCAACAGAGCTCTCTCCTTCTTTAAACATTAAGAAACAACAATATCCAGAAGCTATCAGGATCGCCTTGGGCAACCACACGACTACACTCCGCATCTCAGCTATGAGTTTTGTGCACTCTGCAGCGAAAAATGCTTTGCTCATATCAAGAAAACAGACAGCATGCATATAATACCGGACACAATCGATTCTACTGCGACCTACTGGTTACCAGTTTTAAGCCGTATACAACCAACGTCTATCCGTCGCAAACAAGCTATGTTGCGATTATATGAAAAAATACAGCGCAACCAATATCTACCCATTCACTACGAAATGGGAAAGTTCGCCTCTCGCAGATTAAAATACCGTCATTTTCCTGTAGTCTCTGTCAAAGATGAAAACGGGTATGCGAGCTATTTGGAATTCCGTACGTGATAGAAATAATCCGCCTGAAATAAGGAACAACTCAAGAATTCATACATGATTCACCAAGAACAATCAAATATCAGAAACCTTTATATTAAAATTTAACTCAGCCCTTCCTCTTGATTTTTCTCTATTATTTTTCCGATGTGTTTGTTTGGTGTTATTCACGTATGCAGCGATACGCTAAGTAAATAAATACTAGTAACGATATATATCACCGCATACTAATCGAACGGCTATATAGAATGTAATGTGGAAGGGATTTAGAAGTCATGGATTACATCGCTGGATCTAAATACGATCAGAGCTAATGCCTATCTCAATATAAAATGGAATACTGTGATGTTAAAGACAACTCTTTAATTTCAAGCATATAGAGTCGAATTACGACTACTGCTCCAGAAAAATTTAAAGTTGGTGATCATGGTAAAATCTTAAGATTTAAAAACAGTTTCAGAAATCCTACCTGCCAAACTGGTCGCCAGAAATGTTTACATCAGAAAAGTGAAATTAAAATATTCTGTAACTTATTTACTAAAACATTATCTGGATAATGATATTGCAGTAGGATTTTACCAGAAATAATTACAATCAACAGAATATACAAATTTCTTCTTCAACGAGTGATAAGGAGAAAGGAAAATATGGTCTTGCTGAAGTGGCTAGTTTTCGAGAAATAGCGTAACATGATAAAAATTTATTTAAACTATGAAAATATACAATGTTTTCATTAAATAACATTATCAATACTGGTGCACATATAGACTGATTTTCAAGTGTGATTTCATCTCAAATTAGGAAAAACTTGTGTTAGGCTCCTTACCTTGTCCACTAGAGGCAGACGTAACTACTGCTGAGGCGTTAATGAACAGTGCAAATAATATAGTTTCTCAATTTACAGAGTATTCAATAATACTGGGAGGGTGACTTCAACTTGCCATATATCGACTGGACTAATAAATATTTACGTTACTGGTGGCAAGGATAAAATGGCTCGTGAAATAATTATCGACCTGTTCTCAGACCATCATATCGAGCAACTCGTCACCGAGCCAACGCCGTGGCATGACGGTAACGAAAATATTTCAGGTACTCTCTTTACAAATAGGCCTGAATTATTCACGGACATTTCTACTACCTCAGGAATATGAGATCACAAAGCGGCAATTTCTACAGTAAAATTAATAGCAAAGCGTAAAAAGAAAAAAAATGATCGTTTACAGATTTGAAAAGGCCTCAAAGGTGTTTTAGAACGTACCTGAAGGATAATTACCTTATGTTCAAAGTGGCAAAAGACACCATTGAAAAGATGTGGAATGTATAGTCAGGGAAGCTATGGACATACATATACTGAAATTGACAATCAAGGAGGGGAATGATCCCTCATGATATACGAGTGAAGTTAATAAGGTAGTTAAAAAGGAAAAGAGGATACAGCACGCTCAAGAAGAAAGATGTACCGTAATGACTTAGAAAAGTTAGACGTGATCAGCGGACGTGTTAAAAATCCGATGCGTGAGGCCTTTAATGACTTCCATTGGAATTAATTCGCCGAACACTACAAAAAATTTTGGTCGTACGTAAAAAACGTCAGTTGTAGCGGCGACAATAATCCAGTACTAATATAATACAACAGCCGCGACAAGGCTACCGAATATGAAAATCCATTCATAGACGAAAATATTGAAAACACCCATTTTTCCATATCGTGAGGAATTAGAAATGGAATCGGTACCAATAGATAGTATAGGTATTGTAAAGCATCTGAAGCTTCTGAAGTGGGAGAAAGCGCCAGGTCGTGATGGTATCCTAGTAAAAGTATTTTAACAGTACGCGAAGGATTTTTTCTGACGCATTCCGTAAGTATGTAGCAGAGATAAAAATACCTTCAGATTGTAAAACTGCCCTGGTAATTCCCATTTTCAAGAAAAGAAATCGGAGGGATCCGATGAATTATCGATCCTTATCTCCAACATCTGTTTGCAGTAGAGTTCTTGAGCATGATGCACGCTCTAACATTATGAAGGTTCTAGTTAAAAATGAGTAGCTTATACCGAACCAACACGGATTTCGGAAGAAAAGATCATGTGAAACACAGTTGGCCCTATTTTGGCATTACGCAATGAAAACTTTCGATGCAGGTTCACAAGTCGATGCAATTTTCTTGGATTTACAGTAATCTTTTAACTCTGTACTAAATGACTGACGCTTAGCGAGGATTCGAACGTACGGTAAATCGAACCAGATTTTTGAATGGACAAGAGATTTTCTAACTGGTCGGACGCAGATGTTGTTGCCTGGGAAGCCTCTTCTAATTTAGATGTTACTTCGGGTGTTCCTCAAGGAAGTGTAGTAAGACCACTTCTTTTCTTAATTTTATAAATGATCTCGGAGACAAGTTTAATAGCAGTTAATTGCAATTGTTCGCTGAAGATGCATTTATCTATCGGGACGTAAGGTGCTCTGACTATTGCTTAAAAATTCAGTGCGATGTTATTTCGGAATGGTGCTACGAATGGCAACTTACACTAAATTGCAAGGCAATACGCATAACTAACAAAAGAAACTTTGTTCTCGAGTAAAAAGTTAGCAGCTCAGTTATTGACGCAGTTGATTTCCTGAAGTATTTTGGCGTTACAGTACAAACCAGCTTGTAATGGGACCTGTACGTAACTTCCGTCAAAAATTAATTCTAGATAATTCATAGGTCGCAATGCTAAATGAAGTGTGGCGAATGTAGTGCAATAAAAATGGTTTATAAATAACTTCTCATTATTTTTTTACAGTCTTTCTAAACTTACTTTAAAAATACGCCTAGTATATGAAGCTGAGAGTGTTTACATAGGGGAGAGCCGAGCAAAGTGGCCACGGGGATTTTTCGGGCCAAGGGGAAAATTATAACTGGTGTCTCTCAATGAAGCCAGATCTGGTTAACGCATAACCTCACGAAGTTATTAAGAGTATTTGTGGTTTTTGATCACCTTGATGTTGGGTAAGAGCTCGGTTTATGTATTTAATAGCTGTTACCCGCGACTGCGTACACGTTGACTTAAAATTTTATTACTAGAATTGGAAATAGAAGACGTGTAAGTTACGTGAAAGGTATCCACAAACTGAGTGCGAGAGAAACAACGCCTAAGCGACCGATATAAATACAGAGACTTACACCCGTTATCCATCGGTCTGTCACCGTTCAGTTAGTTTTCAAAATTTCATTATAAAATATGTTATTTATCCCAAAAAAGTATCCTACGTCGTGCCTAATAATATACAGTATTTAGCTGTCAAATTTAGCCAAGATCGGCTTAGCCGTTTAGTCATAAAAAGTAACAGGCAGACAGAGTCACTTTCGCATTTTATAATACTAGTGTAGATTCGGCAAACCAATATATGTAAAAAATTGTATCCTTTACATCCGTTTAGTGTTGAAGAGAGAAGTAAATCAGGAAAACAGTAAACCTGTATTGCACATTCGATGTTTCCATAAAGTTAACGACAGTAAAGTGGAAACTTCTGTTTTAAGACACCTGTCTACGTATACGAGACGGAATACATTACACTAAAAGCGTGGTAGTGGAGACCGTGAGGCAACATAAGGAAGGAAGCGACAACACCAAGTGGTATTGTGTAATTGGAGCTTATAGTGTGTGAGAGGCGTGAAACATTATAAAACAGCTGTGTCAGCAAAGTGCGTTGAGAGTCCTAGCGGATGGGCCACTTTGCTTCATGCCCACGGACGCTGGCTGGATCGCAGCCATCGAGTTGTAGGCCGCCAGAGTAGCTAGAAACCCGCAGTCGAGTGTCCACCATGGCGCAACAGAGGAGGGCGCCTGTGGAAGCTCGAGTCAACAAGGTACCACCGATTCACTTAGTCACCAAGGCAGTAGACCTACTACGTCGAGTCCCTTTCCAACGGTCTGTGCACCAACGCTCATATACTTTATGAGGCATAGCATAGAAGTAGCTCAGTCAATAGTGTTTCAATCACCGAGGGCGTCGAGGATTGATAGAAGCTGAACGTTCCTCGCACGAGCAGCCATTAGACCACGAAGTCTCCATTGTACTGCCGATGTCACTAAAGAGAATTCGAGCTCTATACCCTCCAATCCCACTCAAAGGGGCTTAGTGGTCAGTAAGGGGATCATCTCTACCCTTTTCCTTAGACATTTCAAGTTAGAAACCCTCTGGTATTGCTCATCTACTGCTGCCTATTCGCAGTGACGCGGCTGGATTTTGTGATCGTTTATAAAACCTACTGCTTCGCTGATAGCTAGTTTAAGTCCTTTGAGGATAGTGGATAGTTATAACTGCAGTTTGTGTTTTAATTTTACTTCACCACTGGTATTACCACATAGGTTAGGACAGAATAGAAACAGGTGACGAAAAGTTCAGACCGACTAAACTTTTTAGCATCAGTTGTTCTTGCCACGATCTCTCCTTGTCCAGAAACAATCGCACTACAAGAAACTTTAAAAAAAAACTGCTTTACGTCTCTCAACAGCGAGGTCTTTTAGAGACGGGAAAGGACGGGGGCAAGGAATGGGAAGGAATTCGCCATGGCCTTTTTAAGGAAACATTCCGGCATTTGCCTGGAGTGATTTGGGAAACCATGGAAAACCCAAATCTGGATGCCCGGACGGGGATTCGAACCGCCGTCCTCCCGAATGCGAGGCCAGAACGCTATCCGTTACACCACCACGCTCGGTACAAGAAAGCTTGGTGACTGACAAGTGTCTTTGCAACATCTTACTATCTTAAACCAGAGCTAATTTGTATCCCAGTTCGAATTTGACAATAATAACAAACAAATCTTCTTCTGTCACTATTTTATATCAAAATTCCCATAGTCACAAACGTATGTCATCGCGGACCTGCCTGCGATGACACCGCGTGCTAGAGGAGTTTGCTGCTTCTCCATTTTCCAGATGGTTTTAAACATTCGAAATCTGTCTCCCTATAACTGCCCGTAGAATTTGATTTTTCAATGGATTTTCTTTTTCACTAATCTTCACAGGGTGATGTAAGTAGTTCTTTGCACAATAAGAATTGTTGTCATTAATTATCCCTTTAAAACGATGTCCCTAGTTGTGAGATCTCCACAGAATCAGATTTATGAATGAATGTAGTTGATTAAGTCCTAATAATTACTTACAATAATTGTAAACGAGTCAACTGAACCTCTGTACGTTTAACACGGGATTTGCCTGACTATATGACGGTCTACTCTACACGTAACAAGCTACAGAGTGCTGCTGTTCTAAATTCTAACAATGCCGTGACATATTGACATATTTAGAACAGCTTTCAATAACATAGATATGATAACTACGATCCCAGTGACTCTACCGTGATTCTTCTGACCTGCAATTTGCTGAAATAAAAACTCGTAAAGGAGAAACTATTGACAATGGGTTCATAAAACCTTTAATAATTGTATTCTATCATATCACTCTGAAGCGGAAATGGGTAATTATTTCACATAATAACCAGAAACAGTTATGAGGAGGGACAGTACATCGGTGATAGGATTTCATTTGACTTTGGGTTTTTCTGCTATAGTCCATTTCAGAGTTACCTTATGCCAAACTAATTGTTATTGGATATTGTTTGAAAATTTTGTTGCTTTGTGTTTGTCTACGTATGGGACATAGTTGGCTGTGAAAAGTTCAGTGTTCAACAGTACACGTCATAAACTCTGAGATAGATTATACATAGGCTTCTCTGAAGATTTTTCACTGCAGCCAGTAAAAATAATAGAAGTGTCTGAGTGAATAAACACTAAAACAGCAATGTAGGGAAATGTATGGTTATAAAATTTATGTTACCACTAGCAGTTAGAGGCGACTTTGTCCAATATAAAAAGTATGTTATACTATAAGAATTTTTGGTACTGTTAAAAGTACGACCAGCAGAAATATTTCTCCTTAGGGGTTGAAAATATGGTTAACTGGTTCCATGACTTTTACTCTTCAAACAAAATTGTACCGCAAAGCCGGGAAACAGATAACGAAGGAGAAAGTGCGCAGAGAGATACGGTTGCTCACTAGTGATGCAACGGAAGTGATAACGGTAGCACAAACGGAAACAGACGTTAAAAGAAAATCTTAACCGAAACGAATGCAGAACCGGTGTAAATACAATTAAGAAAAAGTACAATTTTTAACAAGTACTTTTTATTAAATTAATATTCAAAATTAAGAAGATGTAAGATATCTGACCAATACCAATAAAACGCTAATACTGGTCGCTATGAAAACACGCAGCCAGCCTTCACCGCTTGATTAACAACGGCTAGAGATGTTACTGTATAGAAGAGGTTACGAGATTTCTTTAATAACAGTTATATATATTTAGTAAAGCATTCGCGAAGAAATGAATTGACAGAACACTGAAAGAAAAGTATGTACTGCATTGAAATTAACATATTAGTTTTATTAGTGGTTTTTTATTTATTTATATTCGTTCCGTGTAAATTATTTCAACATATTTTTAACCCATAGGTACGTAAGATAAATGTTTCAAATGTTTAGGATAACAATGTTAGCGGATGTTTTGGTTAGATTGAAATTCAGGCTCGCTCAAAATGACAATTGGTATTCGACGTTACAGGGAGTGGACATAAGTAATTTAAGTTTTTTTGTTTGTTTGTTTTTATTTAAATAACTTGTTTTCATGAACGCTACATTACTTTGTTTGAACGAAAGTAGTCCCACAGTGACCGCGAACAATGCGGCCTACACCGCGATTAAAACCGATATTATGCAGCCTATCGTAAGTTGTTAAGAATTATCTTTGTTTTTCTCTGCTTTCACTGACGTCATATTTCAGCAGCATGTAACTGTATCAGCCGTTCAAACGTTATAATATGTATCTGAATTACGAAAAAGAAAGATATAAGAACTCGTGAAGATTTTGGGTCAAGTATACATCACGATGCATTATATCATTAAAATACTATACAGTGAATGTATTAATTTGCTTGCGACAGAAGCTTTAATTTTATAGCAGCGATATTAGCGGAGTTTGTGGTTAGGTTGAAATGCAATTTAGACCACGATGACAATTGAAAGTTTTTGCTACAGCGTAAGGCACGAGAATTCGTATTGGGCGTTATTTTATAAATTTAAGGAACTGGAACTGAAAATAAATGCCTTGCAAGAACACTCTTTTAAATCCGTCATTTTTGATGGGCTTTGAGCCTAGCAGTTGATAAAATACAGTTTGGCCGCTTTTATACCATGCAATCTGTTCCGGTGTTCTTTATATATTAGACCAGCTCCGCTAAATAATTGTTCAGTGGCAACGCTGATGGAGGGAGCTGATAAATATTGGATGATGGTATGTGAGTGCATTTGATTTCCAACAAATAAGGGTATCCTTATGCAATCGGCAATTTGAGTAGAGTTTGTTGTATCTGTGGATTCACTGGGTCAGCTGATCGCCACCTCCCCCTCAAGCCTCGTCCGCCGCGCCCGGTTGAATTTCCGTTGTAACAGTTGCGGAAGCAGAAACGGATGTGAAAAATCCTGCAGAACTTCAGCGGTACCGGAATCAGAAGCAGGGGTCTGTTGCATTAGTATCGCTTAGCGGCAACAGACGTCTAGAGCCGATTCTGACGTCATTATAGACAGAATTCGGCACGACACCTTCTTCATTTTAAATCCACTATGCACGATGGAATATTAGTAGCCGTTCTGGTCCAGGCTGTATTTCAACCTAACCACAATCTTCGTTCATACAGCTCCTTGAAAATCAGCACTTTTTTTAACTTTGATATTTCACATATATTATGACGAACGGAATTACTTGAGGTGTCATACTATTTCATGTCCGCATCCGAAGACATCTCCTTGTGAACTTTAACGAAATAGGAATTTAAAAAATTGAACGTTAAATACAGATTTATTATATATCTTTTATATAATTTTTTATTATATATCTTTTGATACAATTTCGGTACAACGCGATACATGACTTCATTAAACTGGCGCTCATGAAAACAGCTTAATTTACTAATAAAATTTCAGTTGTAATTCTGGTCCAGGCTGCATTTTAACCAAGCAAGAAACTCAGCTAATCTTGTAACTAGAAAGTCGCGCATTAATATATTCACTACATTGCATGTAAGTAATGTCATGAATGGCGATATCAACATGACCCACAATTTTAGATTATGATATCAAAACAACCATTAAAAACCGTCTGTTGAAATATCGCGTTGGTAAAAGCGAAGTAAGTACTGAATACATGTGTAACTTCATTCTGCCACATGAACTATGGCGTCAGCATCATGACAGTTATTAATTTAAAAATGTATACTAAAATGTACCTATCATGATATAGAAAATGCTGCTATTACTCGAAATGTAATTCCGATGCATTTAACGTATCGTTTTATTTTGTAGCGGCAATATTAGCGGGATGGTAATTAGACTGAATGGTGCCTAGATCAGAATGATCTTACAGCATAAGGCAGGAGGAATTTAGTTATTATTAGTACTAAAGAAGTTGTTTATATAAGCGTCGTGTTAGTGACGACGTATATGGCGACGTAAACTACTCAAAATATTTCTTTGCTGCCATCAATCCAGTCACTCGAGTGGTTTGATGCAATCCTCCATCCCTTCCCATCTTGCGCCAACCTCTTCATCTCACTATATCCTTTACAACCCAAATCCTCAGTTATCTGCTTCATATATTCTAATTTCTGTCATCCTATACAGTTCTTACCTTAGACTGTCTCCACCAATCCTGCACATCTAAAAATATAACTTACCATCCTCTTTTTTTTCTGTAAGCCTCTTCAACAAACTTCTTTTCTCACCCGAAACTAGTTTATTCCGTACTTTATCTGTCCACTTAATTTTCAGCATAGCACCACATTTCAAATACTTCAGCTTCCTTCTTTCTGGTATATCCATGATTCGCTACCATAAAGTTCAGTGCTCCACACATAAACTTTTAAAACGTTCTAAGTCCTAGATCAGTATTTGAAACTATAGATTATAAAGTATTCTTGTATCTCGGTAATTTAGAACTGTATTTTTTTTTTTTAATTTTGAACATTTTGTGCCAACTAAAACTAACAAACGCTTTTTCTAAATCAACAAATGCCATTAAAGTATCTTTGTTTTATCTTGATCAGCCCTTCAAGTATTAAAGCCAAAATTGCTTCCCTTGTACTGTGGTTTTTCCTAAACCTGAACTGTTCTTCACCTATTATCTCTACTACAATTCTTTTTTTTTTTACTTATGGCTTTACGCCTCGCTGCCGTCGAAGTCATTAGAGACGGGAAGGGGTTGGGCACAAGGAACGGGAAGGAGTTCGGCCATGGCGTTTGGGCAAACCATGGAAAACTCAAATCTGGATGCCCGGACGGGGATCCGAACCGCCGTCCTCCCGAATGGGAGGCTAGAGCGTTATCCGCTCACCCACCACGTTCGGTACACAATCCTTTCCATTCTTCTGTATAATACTCTGGTAAGTAATTTTGAAGCATGTGACGTTAGACTTATGGTGCAACAATTCTCACATTTGTCAGTTTGTGTTTTCTTCGGAAGTGTGAAGATGAACTTTATTAAACTTTCATAACTTTTTTATATCAGTTTAAATAGTGATTGGATTCCTTCTTCCCTCAGGAATTGAAGAAGCTCTGCAGGAATATCATCCGTTCCAACTGCCTTATTTGATTTCAAGTCATTCAATGCTTTGTAAAATTCTTAGCTCAAAACAGGAACCCCGAAGTTATCAGTGTCAACAACGCCTTCCTTTTCCATTACGCTGTTGTTCAAGTCATCCCCATAATACAGTTTCTCAATGAATTCCTTCCACTGGTTAGTTCTATCTTAATAAAAACTCTCTCTTCGGCATATCTTTTCATCATTTCTCTAAAATTTTGTTAGATCTTCCTATGTTCCATATCCACTTTACCTTCGACCATTTCCTTTTCTAGTTTTTCACACTTTTCTTGCAGCCATTTTGCTTTTACTTTTTTGCATTTCCTGTTTGTTTGGTTTCTGAATTGTCTGTATTGCTCTCTTCCTATTTTATCCTGAGCATTTTTCTGCTTTCCATCATCTCCAAAATTTCTTCTGTGATCCAAGGTTTTAGTGCGCCTTGTTCCCTAAAGCCTAATGCTTTTTTACTAGCCTTCATTATTTCTCTCTTAAATGCATTTTATTCGTCTTCAGTTGAGCTCCTTTCAGAGTTACTTTTTCGACTAACGTCTACCATTTCTGCAAAGTTTTCTCTCATGTTAAATTGTTTCAATTTATTCACTTCCAGTCTGTTCTGCTTGTATTGATTCTCTGTTCTCTTGAATTTCAGCCTGCGCTTCATAACTGTCAGGTTATGTCAGCTCTTCGAACTCTAGGTCTTGATTCCTAAATCTCTGTTTAACCTTGATATAATAAAGCTGATATCTAACTGGACAGTTTCAGGTGTCTATCCTTCATTCATGATTCTTAAATAGTTTGTTCGCCACGACTAGTTTATATCTTTTACAAAATTCTAACAACCTGCTTCCTTGCTTGTTTCTTTTTCCTAGTATGTACTAGGATAGATGAAGTATATAACCGCTCATTTTGATGGCTATAGGTTTATTGTAAGTCTGCTTAAAATATTATGAAACCTTAACTTGGCCACTTAGCCCAGCTCCCCTACGTTCACTATTTTCAACAAGTAGTATACATCTGAACAACGTAACTATGACCAATATTTTTCGTAAAACTATGAACAAAAATCTGCTTTAGAAATCGTTATGTACTATGCACATTGTTTGCACTAAGACGAATAAGCGATATATATATCATTCCATTCAGAGATATATACACATTTATGGAATCATACTCTCCCATTTAATTCACAGATTTGTTCACTGATGGCGGGTTCTATATCCAATCGGGGAAAATATATCGTTAATTATCCGATCTAGAAAAAGACAGCATGGATACCAAATGAAAATTGTGCTGCAGATGGTATTTTCAGTTGCATCTTTTAAGCGATTTACATACTCCTCCATCTGGAGATTTTTGGTGAAGTAGCTTAAAATTAGTCATATGATTAAAATTTTATTTAGTAACACGTTTGCAGCTTTCCGTTTCACGTCGCGATTTTTACTAACGTTCTGCATTATTTAACAGAAAACTCTATACTTCATCAGTCTGTAAAAGTATCGATAGCAGAGCTAGAGGACGTCGTAAACGCGTATTGAGGGAGATGTTTTAAATGAATCGTTGCGACTGGAAAGATACACTACAGTTTGTGAAAACTGTAACATCAAGGAGACACGTGACTACAATGAAATTTATTTAACTGATTACGGACATGGCGATACACAAATGATTAGAATTACAGAACGTTACATGCAATCTGGTCGTAAGAATTCAGTACGGCGTAAAGCCGCAGTAATGGATGTAGGTATTTCATTATTTCAGTTTACTAAAAGTTTTACTTAGTTTCACAAAATGTTAGTCTGAAAGTCGTGCGTGCAGGATCCAGCACAACTGATTGTTATGAACTCGTAGTTACTGCGGAATTCAGTTCAGCCGTCCTTACACGAGTTTCGTAATGCCAGTCATTAAGGCTCCGCAAGACTACCGCCATCAAAGGGGTGGGAACCTAGAACCTCTCGCTTCAGGTCTTTCCGGTCAAGTCACATCTGGCTGACAGTTAATATCCTGCACTGATTCCCAAAACATTCTAGCGAATCCTATATTTATCTCGTGACTGGATAGTTTGATTTCCATTCTTTTTTGGTTACATTAAAGAGGAGAAAATAGAAATGGTTACAAATTTTAATATAGATGATTGGACTAATGAAAGATTAGTAAATGTGATATTATAATTGAGATAATTTTGATTGTTTTTTCACATTATTTTAACAATATTACTGGAAAGAGAATGGATTCCATTAGATGGTGTTATTCTTCAACTCACATGTTTAAGGTATGTATGCAACACATACAATTAGGCTGCAAAATTTGAACCCGTAATACAAATGTTTTTATGATTTGATACCTGAAAATATAAGTTTTTGTATAAAACGTTTTAAATATTCACAACATTAAATTGTCTACACAGCACCGCCTTATGGAACAAAGTAACCGGCAACAGTCATTCAATGTCTTGAATGAACACCAAATTTGAAGTTTTGGAAAATGATCTCAGCTAGTTAAATCAGAAAATGAGGCGAAATTAAGAATGCTTTAAAGAAACAAATGAATGTTTCTTTTTTGTTTGTTTGCTTATTGCTTACGGTTTTACGCCTCGTCGAGTTTATTAGACGCGGGAGAGGACTGGGATAAGGAACAAGAAGGCCTTTTGAAGGAACCAGTCAGGCATTCAACTGGGGTTATATGGGAAAACCATGTAAAACCCAAATCTGGCTGGCCGGAAGAAGACTCGAACCCGTGTCCTCCCGAATGCGACGCCAGACAGTAACTGTTCACGCTCGGTTAAAAGTCAATCATTACTGTAAAATTATCCTTGATTGTCAGTAAATAATTAAGGTTATTCATGTAACCAGTGAAAGTAGTGAAGATCGATTCCCTTTTTCTATCCCTCGTATTAACTTCAAATGTTACAAAAACGTGTAGCGCTAGATTATCCCAACGCTCAGCAGTAGATTTCGTAAGTAAGAAATTAATATACGCAAACATTATATCTACAGCGTTGACTTTGCAAATCGCAAAATAGTATTGGTAATGCTCAAGAAATTGGTCCTCAAAACATTTAGACTCCTTACTAAATCGAATCTCAAACTTAATACTACCATGGCAGTTGTAAAAATATGATAATTTTATAACACTTAAAAATAAGATTTATTTTATAAGGTAAGACACTTGTTACAGTAATATTTGAGTTGAAGAATTTAATGATTACTATTCAAATTGCAGACTCAAGAAAATTTGGTTTTGTACGGTGTTAATATTTACTTGACGACACACGCCAACACGGCTTAGTTGGAAGCAGAGATTCTGCTCATGGTGAAGTGCCGTGCTGACAAGTGCCCCAAGGACCCAGAGGTCGACGATCCGTGACGGCAGACTCGTCTGCAAAGCGGATTCCAGCAGCAGTAAACCGCCAGCTGCCAGTGCAGCGGCGCGGCGGGCTCTAATGGATGCAGGCAGGCTAGTACCTGCGGCAGCAGTGCCAGTAATTCCCTCGGTCTGCATCCGCCACCGCTGCTCCATTATGGAGGGAGGCGGCGGCGAATAATGGAGACGGTCGGAGGAAATGCGGCCGCTGGGCGCATGCATGCATCATCCGGGGGGGATTTTCCGGCGGAAGCCGGAGCTGCAAGCGCTAAGGCGATTACTAGACCGCCCCAGACAGGGCCATTTAATTACTGAGAGCCAGCCAGCCAGCGCAGCGCAGCGCTCGATCGGCCCCGGAACCAGGGCAGACGTTGTCGGTCGGTCGCCGTAAAACCTGCTTTTACGGCCGTGCCGTCTCCGCCGGCCGCCCACCCTACCCTTGTCCGAGAGGTATTTTTGGTCCTCTTTTAATCGACCGCCTCGTTATAATGAACAACGCTTGTGGAACGTCCCCTGACAGAACCGTGTCAAAGACGAAGTCGTTTCGTGTGATTCTGCTAACATGAACACTAAATTAATCAGCTCATGATCACTGATGCTAGTGTGTCCCGCGAGAAATTAATCAGCATGGCTTGTCCGTGATTATTAAAATTTTTGCTGCTCGTCTGATTAGTACTATAGATTTATGCCTAAAATATGTAAGGAAACAAATAATAGACTAATAATTCTGGCAAAGAATGTACTGCTTTCGCAGCTAGCTGATAGCGATAAAATTACAGCCGGAGTGAGGTTGGGAATATCGGGCGATTATTACGATTGAGGGAGACAAAAAAATTATATAAGGAAAAATAATGACACCGCACCTAATTCATTTATGACTAAACGAAATAAATAAAAAAATTAATGTAAACGGCCGGACAGAAAATGATCAGTATTCACGACTTCGACAATTAGGCCGTTGACCCCCTATCGTACTATAGGTTCCCAACCTTTTTTTGCCCAATGATCCTTTTCGAAACAAAATTTACACACCGCACACTTTTCGAAGAAGAAGAAAAAAGAAATATGTGTTGGTGTATTGGTCAGAGTTTGATTAACAAATACATATCATGGAAAAATCACAGGAAAGCTAAGTTCATAACCAATTAAAATCTGTACTCGACTTTATCATTTATCTTCCACCTTCAAATTTTATTTTGTACATCTTATTCTCTCTGCATATGCCTCAAACTTGGTCGTCACATATTTTACTAAATTCCTTACTTCTTTCTTATCCTCCGCGAGCAAAGCCGTTCGATCCACGTGCCTTACACACTCTACTTTTCTTCCAAAAACAAAAACACTATTTTTATCGAACAATCCGCTTTCAATGCTTTCATGCAGAAATTAACCAAGACAGAGTAAAGGCTGCCCCTCATAATCCAATCCTTTCTTACCAACCAGCTTCCTCCCACTTCTACCTTTTGGATTTACAGTAATCTCCAGCAAAGTCCAAGAATTTCAATGGCATTTCTCTACCGATTCAAACCCTTCTCCAAAACAATAACAAAACTCCATATTCTTTCCTATTTTACTCTACTCACCTTTTACTGCTAATGGAGACCATCATGCCAACAACTCTTCGGAACCCTTATAAATCACACTAATTGTTCTATATTTTTCACATTTTGTGCTATTCGCTTTCAGTTCACTACTTGCGAGTATTCCTTCAGTAAAATTTTCATCCATTTTTTTTCTGCGTATATCTAGTTACACAGATTATACGAACTTTCCTTTTTGATATGCTGAGCAATTCAACCAGTATACCACCTATACTTGTAGCCTAAACTTTTATTGCCGTGACTGTAGTTTCATAATTACTGGCCAGTATCCTTTTACAGATGTTATCCTCATCCACTATGGTGTAGTCTTCTCCCCAAAGATTGTTAATTTATTTTGACACTTTCACAACAATTCAACGTATTTCTCGCTTAACACTCTTTTTTTATGCTGCAACTCGCTAATTTTCTTCACCCTGAAGCCTAATTCCTCAGACTCTTTGTATATAACGTCATACTTACTTTCTTTCTAGTGTTCCTTTTTCGTGGTAATTTTTCTGCGTTCACTTTTCTTTAGCTATGTCATTCTCTCATCATAATCATTATTCAGTCTCCTGGATCTTCTGTATATATGAATTTGAATTTCATGCTTTCCTCCATTTTCTCTACAATTACATTATCTTTTTCTTTCCTTAAATACTCTTTTAAATAATTCCAGATGTTTTGAAATTTCACATCAATTCAACTATTTTTTTTTTCAATTAAAAAATCGAAGAACTTTCGTCTTGTAACTTCTCTGACCCAAATTCACTTCAACGTTTTAAACATTTATGCAATATGGCTCATCGAATATATATATATATTTTCTTGATATCTTTCTGTATTTATTTTCTATATTTAAGATCACAATTTTTTTATGGTTGTCAAATCAGGTATTGCGATCACATAATTCTCCGAATCGAAATCCCGATCCACCTTCGATATCTCCATATCTTTTTTGTTATCAATAATCCTGCTCCGTACTTTCCACTCTTCTTCTCTCTACTTACTAGCGTTCTATTTGAATTATTTCAATCTCTTCTAGTACGTTTTATCTGAATTACTGTTTAGCAAGATTCCATTTTACAATAACGTTAGGATATTCCAAATCCTAATTCTAATTTTTCCATTTTTTTTCCTCCTTCGTTCTTACAATCCGTATTGTCTACACATCTAATGAAAGGAGGATTTACCTCCGGAATTGTTTTCTAAATAGAGGCGCGCTCCCTGGTATGAGGTTATAGTAGTTTCAGGTGCGGTATTAGGGTGTTCGTGGCATCACCCGCAATTTTTTGCCACCTGAAATACAATACGGACGCTGCAACTAGGTATTTTAAAACAAAAGAATGGCCAAAAATCACTGCCATTCGTACAAATCGTTTGTATTTGACGGAGACATTTCTACTTATGAGGATACTGTAATCCTAGATATAACAGGACCACCATTGTCTGATGAGTCATTGCCGTGAGGTAAACGTCCTATCCCTTCGTGTAATACCCACTAGCGTCATATCTCATCTTCCCCTGTTCCAACGCTCTCGTGCTGGTGTATTCGGTATGTGTCATCACCTTGGAAGATCCTACAGTTCTAAATTCGGATTATTTAGCCACTTAAGGGGACAAAGTTACGAACAGGCTTTAGACTTGTTCAATGCTCCCATTATTTAACTACAAAATGCCGTTTGTTTCATGCAAATATGACGATTAGATTCGGAGTTATTAATTTTTTCGTGATGCGTGGTAATAGTGTGTCTGTATTGTAATGTGCATTAGTTTCTTTAATGTAAAACTTTTAATACAGTTTTTTCACAAAACTACATTTTTTATCTTCTGGTACACTTTTCTCAAAAACTAAGCCTGATAAAGACATCAGACTTTCAGCATCTGTTGTTAATAAAACGATGATTAATCAAATAAAAAAATGGGACCTGTTGAAATAACAAGAACAAACTTACAAGCTCCAAGTTATTTATAAAAGTAATAATTTTTTTTGTCTTTTAGAACAAAGAAATCATTACGCATAAACTGTATAAAATATAGTAACAGATCTTTAAGTGATTTGCAGATGATGTTTTACCTGTATACTGCGAAAGTTTCAGGTCTGTATCTCCATTAGTTTCTTCAGAAAGTGTATCTGAAATTTGCTTGTTTTAACATTGATTTCTTATGGGAGGTCCTTCTCGACTGTGTCCCCTTAAGCACTCACAGATAATACATCGAAAGACACTGTATACTTGACATGACCCACTAGATTTAATGGCACGGGCAGTGGGAACATCAAGGGAAACCACACCACATCCACTAAATTTTTGACTGGTGCCATATGACTCGCGCAAATGCAATACTCATGACGCTTCTTGGTTGGTTGTAGTCTGGATGGATGATTCACAGGATAATAAAAAGTCTCTTCAGAATAATTCTATAAACCACCTTTTGGTAGGCCTATGAAATACCAAGATTACTTTACAGAGCGGATTTAGAGCTGGTCTCAAAAACAGTAATGACTATCGCCTTTTGTTTTAATTACAAAACTCGCCTGGTCGAATCGAGACAAGGCTTAAATGGATTTAGTTCAGAGATATGTTAGTTTTGTGTTGTAATTACTACAAAGTGCACTTGCAAGAATGAAACCGTAATTAAAATATTTTTTTAAGATTCTTAAATTTCAGTAAAAGCCAATTGCAAATTTAATAGCAGAAGAAAAGTATTGCAGGAGGTAGATATTGTGTCGCTGTTAATCGGTGGTGAAAGTAACCTGCTGGTAACGCCTTACGCGCTAAGACGCCACCACGCTGGGCAGGGGAGGTATGACGCATGCATTTTTTTATTATTATTTTTACTTATGATTTTACGAATCGTCGACGTCGAGGCGGGATAGGACTGGGGACAAGGAACGGGAAGGAATTCGGCCATGGCCTTTTGAAGGAAGCATCCCGGCGTTCGCCTGTAGTCATTTGGAGAAATCATGGAAAACCCCAATCTGGATGCCCGGATGGGGATTCGGACCGGCGACCTCCAGAATGCGAGAGCAGAGCGTTAAACGCTCATCCCACGCTCGATGTAACGCATGTAGGATCAAATCCCAGGCCAGCGCTACCGCCCGTCTTATAATCCACCTAGGCTCGCGTTTATCAACTCTTTTCAACCGGAGGACCACTAAATTGTCAAAAATAATGTTGCGGGCCACTAACTTAAACGGAACTAATTTTTGTACATATTTATATATTATTAACATCTGTATCATTATGTATTGTACCATTATGATATAACAAATCTAAACGCATTTTTTGATTTCCTACAGTTGGAAGTGAATTATTGTTGAACAAATGCTTAATATTTAGTAACCGAATAAATAATAACGTTACCACAGGCTGGATGCTACACTATACCAGCGACCTAGATATACAAAATAAAAGACACTAGACTTTACATTTTTTTAAAAATTTATTTACTTCATCATTCTCATGTTACCATATCTATGATGTATCACGGTACCTCATACCTACCACAAGACCCTCAGAAAACGGCCATTAATTTAATCTTTACCCGGATGGCACTCTTTTTGATGGAAATGAATAGATTATTGTAGAAATAATGCTGTCCTATCGTCATCCTGCAAATGTCAGATATTTGCTTGGTCACTGAAATATTCATGGCTTTTAAAATGTTGTGCTTAAAGCTTTATACAGGACGAATACGGTATCTAAATTTATAATATTCTGCTTGCGGACCACCTAAACCATCTCCGCGGACCGCAGGTTGTGAAACACTGGCCTAGGAGAACGCTAGATGGCCCAAATCTCCCCCTCACAGAATACACGTTTCACAAACAAATTGAAAACTAATAAAAACTTCTCCTACTACCAGCCGCGTCAATATGTCACTCTCTTGGAACATTTTCAACCAGCTGAAGTTATGATTTCAGTCAACTGAAAATGAGGGAGGAGACCGTGCTCCTAAAAATGTACCAAGACAGTGAAATTTCGACGCATTTGGAAAACCAAGACAATTTGATTAATATACAAGGTTGTGAAATGTTTCGGAAAAATAAACTTATCATATAGAACGCGTTGCAGAAACAGAAGATGGTACTTTTTTCCTGACTAGCATATTGTTCAAGTAGATGCTGAATATGGGGGCAATAAAAACAATGCCACCACGCGGCCGGATTAAAAAAAAAAAAGGGTGTGGTTTGCTAGTTAAGTGGATATAAGATATGGACCCCCGGTTCGAATTCCAATCAGGCAAGGCATTTTTACGAACACTTAACCTGTCATTCACATCTATAAAAGTATTAAACCTGCATGGTCCGTTGTTCGGACCCCATGTTAAACTACGTCTAACTTCGACAATACGAAGAGTGTGTGGCAATTTAAAACTCGGTCTTCAGGCCTAAGCCCACAAGAATTTACTTTAGTGACATAAACACATTAATTATAAAGCAACAACGGTCTGCAATATCGCTATACAACGACGTATGTTCGTAAGATTCGCTTGCGTCATACATTAACATAATACTGCAGTCCATCCGAGAGGTTCATAAGTCTTCACATAATTTTCAGCACAACATAACGTTTCTTTGAATTTTCCATTCCGGGAATAAAGAATTGCCATAAAGCTCAACACAAAAAATCTATAAAGAGAAAGCATACAGCATGACCCAAGATATAATGAACTCAACTACCAATATTGTAACTTATTTCCAGTTAATCAAAACAAGAATAGTTAAAACTTGCTAATTGCTTGAGTACTGGTTGTAAAAAAAAGAGACTGTCACAACTCTTCCGTGCTGTTGCAGATTTGCGTGTAGCGAGGTATATAGCAGAAATTGCAAGCGAAAGACGCAGTTATTAAAAGAATTACTGCAGTGACATGATTATACGCTACAGCGACGTAACGAGGATATTAGGGAAAATGGTTCCAAGAGACATGAAAGACAATATACGATAAACTCCTAAAATTCCAAGTTTATTCGTACGAAATTGTATTGAAAGTACAGAGCACTCAAAACACTGAGTAATCAGGTCGTGGAATAGCAATTACAAATTATACAGAAAAGCTTTGCAGAAAGTTAGCTCAACCCGAACCTTAGAAAATTATTGTTTTATTTATTTTCTGTTTACAAAGAGATTTTATGTAACGAAGAAAGGAAATGGTGGACGTGTGGTGATATTTCCAGTAAAGATTGTGATAACGGATAAAAACACTCTGCGAAGACCAGTAGCCACTCGTAAATATGGCGTTATCATTCGTCTCCAAGAAAAAGAAGGTCACCAATCGTCAACAACATATAGCACCGCAATTAAAATCTATAAAGCTATTGTGCAAGCCATAACAGCACTCAAGAAAACACCCAAACAAATGGAAAAAACAGGAAGTCGAAAACGTTATGGTACAGTAAACATTATGAAATATGACGAAGATAATTTCTGAGTAATTGCACTCATTGATAAAACCAACTGGCACGTATCTTACGAGTGAGGAAGACTGCACAAAACAAAATTCTAAGGAAAGCTGTGTGTACATCAAAATGCAAAATAAAAAAAGAGACTACATTCCACTGGCCAAGGACATTTGATAAACGGCTTAGAACATTAATCAGTTCTAAAGATATCGCGTTTCACACAAACATCAAACAAAAAAGACCATAAAAGAAACCAACAGAGAAGACTCTAATTAGAAGCATTTCTCATCGCATATATTTAAAATTTGTGCCGGAATTATAAATTATAATTAATATTGAAACTTCAGTGAAAAAAAATAAAAGCATCTTTTTCCACTAGATTTTGTTCAGCATTTCGCAACCTTCATAGTACTGAACACTAGTATTTACGTTCAATCTGTTTACGACTGAAGACTAACAAACACGTAAGACAGAACTGAGAAGCATGTATTGAACCACCGTGATCTGGTATCGATCAACTAATAACTGTCGTAGATTATAATCAAGAGAGGTCATCGAATACTAGCCGATCTTAGGAAACGGAAACATCATATAAGAAGGGAAAACGTTACATTGAACGGTACTGAATAATGTACTGATAACAACTAACGTGTAGTTTTACATGGGCTAAGTTGGGGGTGCTATCTATCACAGATTTTGTGCTCAGCTATAGCTAATACTAGCAACTTGTGAAGGTTGTTTAAATACTTGAAGAAAATTATCCTAGAATAATGACGCAAATTTTCAACTGCATTTTAATTGTTCTTATTGCTAGAATCAGTCTGTTAAAACAAACGAAATGATGTAATGAAAAGCAGAATTACCCACTATGCGGACTCAAACAAGGGAAGAATAGATTAGAGTGGAACCTTGTAGCCAATTATACTAGAGAAAACACCAAGATTTACCTGTGACTGCTTTATTCCGTAGGCTCAAAAAATACGACTATCGTATCCATCAGTCAATCTTTCAAGGTTATTTTGATTGTCGGTTAATTAAATTGATAACGAGGCGTTAGCAACTAAAATGTCACAAATAATCCAATGTATCGAAACTCCATATCGGACATTAAGAATTCAGAGGAAATGTTGGCTGCTTCACAATCATTATACTCAAAGGAAGAGTTTGTCTTTTAACTTCTTAGAAGCTGACAGTACTTATCACACGTTTGCAAGGAAATACTGCTGAACGCGTCCACTAAGAGCGAAGTCGATTGCGTGAATGGTTTGCTGCGAACTGAAATATTTCGAATAACTGTCCGATGCAGAAAATTTATTAAAATGTCCAAAAGCATTTTTAATTTTTTTCTCTTACATTCTCTTACATTTTCATCTTCCCAAAACATCCTCTTAGGTTTTTGCTATTTTACTTAGCACGTTTCATTACCAAGTAACTTCATCTCCTTAGCTCAAATCTGACATCAGTGTGTTCCAAGATTCATTACAGTAGAAAACAGTCAAGAATTAAACTGAATAAAACGAAAATGGCAAGTGTGAATTGACGGTACGCGTGGCTTCCGGAACTGATGTACCGGTACTTTGGTTAAGGATTTTATATGTGGAGAGAGTACGCAGATTCAATGCAGGAGAAATGGGAAAAGTTTAAAAAATGGGGTAGGCAATGTTCATTTCAAAAAAGATAGAACAGCATGTAACCTACATACAACACTGCGACGTGGGAAGGAAGATAAAAGTAACTGATTAAGAAAACACCATGACGTTAGGGAACACACAAAACAACTAAACAAGGAAAAATTAATAGCAGCAGAGAGGATGCGTTAACGAAGAGTTCTATTGGCGGTGTGATACACAAAATCGTGTATCTAAAAAATATGCGAGGGAAACAAAGGGTAAATATAGCATTTGGGAAATTATTGTTAAGGGTGTATATCATGATACCAAGTAAACCAAACAGGCTAAAATATTAACCAAGGTTAAAAATCATAAGAGGGGCTAGTATTGATATAACCTCACACATGTATTAAATTTATAGACCTTTTAAGTACCTGATGTGTGGAAAAGTGGACGGATAAACAGAATTGGTAGTTGTAGATCGATTAGTTTGACCTAAGCGACAGACAAGCTAACGAAGAGTTTGATATTAAACTACTTCAATAACGTCTGTGAGCAAATACAGTTGTTTTATTATTATTATTATTATTATTGCAGCTATATCAATCCTTATTTCAGGATGTAGCCTCATTATAGTGGTTTATAAATCAGTAATATAGGATTATGAGAGATAAATCAATTGGATTCAGTTAACGGTTTATGCCCAAGATATCTCAGATGAAATGGACAGGTGAAAAACAATTGGTATGAATTAATTTTTTTTAACTGCTTTACGTCTCTTAACAGCGAGGTCTTTAGAGACGGCAAAGGATGGGGGCAAGGAATGGGAAGGAATTTGGCCATGGCCTTTTCAAGGAAGCATCCCGGCATTTCCCATGGAAAACCCAAATCTGGATGGCCGGACGGGGATTCGAACCGCCGTCCTCCCGAATGCGAGGCCAGAACGCTAACCGTTACACCAACACGCTCGATGGTAGTAATTAAAAAGCTGGGTGTAAGAATTCTTAGGAGCACGAAATGCGGTATTAGAAAACTTGGGTATGAGGATGAAATATGCTGCATGTAGTGTATTAGGAATCTTTAGTATACAATCCTAAGATAGGGCATCTGCAGATGACGTCATTTTGTATAACAGGGAGAGGATGGCGTGCTGCTACGGCATTTTAAAAGGCTATTCTGTTGAGAAGGTCAGCATAGAATGACGCCAAATACCAAAGAGAGCCAGTTTATCCCTAAAATAGATGCAATATAAAAATATAAGCAGCAGAGAAAAGAAACAACAACACTAATAAAAACGTTCTTTTGAAAAGTCGCATCTTCTTGGCATACAGGATAACTTTGTAAAATATATCACGGAATTTCTAACAATCTGAAACAGTGAGACCGCAGTATAGATATTTTAGAAATCAAATAAACAAGAAGAAATCAAAAGAAAAGTGGCAGCAAGAAAAATGTGAAAAATTGGGAAGGGAAATGGCCATTGATAAAGCAACGGGGCCTTTAAACGATCATAAAGTTTGTTGAGAAATTGAGATCAGATGTGTACATTAAATTTAATGATGAATTCAGAAGATAGCGTTAATCGATGGAAAGAATACATAGATAATATTGATTTAATATGGTGTGATGGTGTGGGACAACTATGTATAATGGAAATCAGTTATAGCATTTGGAGTGGGTTAAAGAACGGCAGCTAAATTTATCTGTGGAAACTACCATGCAACACATAGGATATAGTACGAGTAGATTGGTTAAGAGGAATCAGAAGACAGCAGTTAGGTGTGATTAGGAGTTAGTGGTGGTGATTCTCGTGGCATTCGTTGATAAGACCTGGATGAAAATTGTTCTAAGAATTGTGGTTATTATGTGGAAGCGAAAAGACATCCATGATCTTAAAAAAGCAACTGATGTCAGGCATAACGGAATAAGGAAGAAATCGTTTGTAGGTAAAGAGTTGAGGGAACGAAATAAGTTACTGATGAACGTGCTGAAAAATAGCTCACAGTGAAATAATTGACAGCAAGCTGCTAATAGTGCATAAGCAAATTTGTGTATAAACTGAGCTGAATTGTAACTAATAATACTAGTAGTAAACAAGATTATTTTTTTGTTTGTAAATTATTCTTACTCTTCGCGACTGTAACAAGCTGGATATCAGTTCATGCTGCCTTTAGAAACGAAGTATTGCGAAATGTTAACTTGGATGAGAGTTACAAGGACATATTATCCTTTGAGTAACTCTATCTTGATTAGTTGAAAACGCACGGAGAAAACAAATATCGATGTTTTAAATAAGAAGAAGGTAGCAGTCAGAAACAAACATCAGGAGAATATCAGGACCCACAGAAGCCGTCGGGAGATCAGGGAAGAGTTTTCTTTTCTGCATGAGTGTTCGAGTTCCCCGGAATCCTCCAGCAGGGAGATAGGCTTTGGAACAAAAAAGACCATCCTGATCTGAGTTTTCCATGGTTTTCCTGGATCACTCCATGCGAATGCTGGGATGGTTCCTCACAATAGAACATGGGTGCCTCCTTCCAAACCATTACCCTTTCGGATTAGTGCAATGTACCCTCCGCCACACACTTTTAGTTAATCGCGGAATAACGATAATAATACTAATAATAATACAGTCAATTACAGTTCTTGTCAAACAAGTAGGCAAAATGAGATAATATGATATATGAAGATACGTTACAAACATATTTTATTTCCAAATGACCGTAAGATAAGTGCCAAAAAAACGACAAGCTCAGAAAAACAGGTAGTGTGACGTTACAAAGGTGACCCTTTTCAACACAAACAAGTATATCTATAGATTCGTATCAAATTTTCTCAGAGATACGCACGTACAGTTGCCATGTATATATACGACAGCAGAGATGCTTAGGATTCAGATATCTCTTCGAAGGCGGAGCACGTAAAATTTAAGGTAAGGATCCCAAATATGAATTAACACATCATCTTTCGCAAATATGCAGGTTTTTAATTTCAAAATTTCGTGATCACTGTGATTGACAAGAACTATTATTTATTTTCTTTGCCAAGCACATAAATTTTCTGTTCGCTAAATTTGTCTGTATTCGATTATTTTGTTAACTGCTTTCTTGTTTAACAGACGGAATCTAAAAACTAGGCTGAGCATAATTTTCCTGTTCACGACGATTATTAAGCACAGATAAGCTCGTGCGTTAGTTTCTGTGCAATTTTGAGTTCGGAATAAACCTTTTGCCTCAACTGATTTACAGAACGTTGATTAGCAGGGTCGAAAAGTGAACCACAGTTTCCAATTAAGCTGGACCAATCAATAGTTCGCTTAGCTAAAACTACTAGTTGTCACCTTTAGCCCTAACTTCCAAACAAATTGCATTTTTAGAAATAAAAGATTTTTTTTTTATGTGCAAAATATGTTGTTACAGATTTTTTCAAGGTAATACAGTATAAGGAAAATTGTCTTGACGTCAATGGTTATTATTCTGAGAAGCGCCTGTTATAGTAAGTATTGTTCACATGCAGCAGCATAAACCACGTTTTAGGTTTAGATTTTTTTTTTTTTTTTGCTGACATCAGTCAGTCTCTCGATTGGATTGATCTTGCGCTAGCATTTTCATCTCAACATACCCCTTACAACCAACGTCTTCAATTGTTTGCTTCATATTCTAATCTCTGTCTTCCTCCGCAGTTCTTACATTAGACTGTTCCATCCACTAACAAATATGACCTAACATCCTGTCTCTTCTTTCTGTAAGACTCCTCACAAACTTCTTTCCACGCCCATCATTTTCAAAACTCGTTCGTTTCGTACTTTATATGTCCACTTAATTTTCAGAATCCTTCTATAGCACCACATTTCAAATGCTTCAATTTTCCTTCTGTCTGGTATTCCAAAAGTCCATGCTTTGCTACCACAAAGTGCTGTACTCCACACATAGAGTTTTAAAAAGTTCGTTCTGAGTCCTAGATCAATATTTGAAACTAAAAGATTTCTCTTTTTCATGAGGCTCTTTTCGCTAAAGCTATTCTGATTTTAACATCATTCCTTCTTCGGCCATCAGTTGTAATTTTAATTCCTAAGTAGCAAAATTCACTAACTTCTGCTATCGTATCTAATCCCATTTTTATATTTAACCTACTAGTATTGGTATCATTTCTGTTACATTTCATCACTTTTTTCTTGCTTTGGTTTATATTTAATCCAAAATCTTCCTTCAGTATTTTGTTCATGATATTCAACAACTTCTCAATATCCTTAACCCGTTCTCCTAACAAAACAATGTCATCAGCAAATCTTAGCATACTGATTTTATCTCCTTGAACATTTATGCCACATTCAAAACTGTCTTTCACCTCCTTTATTCCTTCTTCTACATACAAGTTTTAGTCAGGGATAGACTACAACCTTGCCTCTCTTTAACTGATGCATGTGTCTCATGATTCTCTACTTTTATTATAGTTACTTGATTCTTATAAAGATGATGAAGTATCCTTCTATCTCGGTATTTTAGACTAGATCTCTTTAAAATTTTGAACATCTTGTTCCACCTTACATTATCAAAAGCTTTTTCTAAGTCAACAAACGCTATAAATGTATCTTTGTTTTTCTTGTTCCGTCTTTCAAGTATTAATCTTAACGCCAAAATTTCTTCTCTTGTATCGCGGTTTTTTTTTTCTAAACCCAAACTGATCTTCACATGCTATCCCTTCTACTACAATTTCCATTCTTCTGGATATTATTCTGGTCAGTAATTTTGAGGCATGTGATATTTACAAAAATTTAACTGGGAATCTAGAGAAGGAAATACTTGTCACGTTGTGAAAGACAATGTTCAACTCGCTTACATAATGTCATGTAAGGCACTGAAAAATTCGTAAAAGTGGCAATGTTGTGGGTCAGACTCAATAAAACTGAAATATTTCAAGAGCCAACACCGCCGAAGTGAAGTTTATGCCTGTTGCCCTCTGACAGATGCTGCTGGTACTTACTGCGTTGCTCCTGGTGGCTGCGGCAGAGTCCAAGACGATTGTCTTCCAGAACCAGCACAGCTCCACGGTGTGGGTTGGCTCTCTGGGCAACGCCGGACTCGCGGCTCCCAACAACGGAGGATGGGAGATGGGCTCAGGCTCTACGGTAAGTCTGATGCGGTTTTTTTTTTCTTCAAAAATATTAGGGCATGACGTCTTATGAACGATGTAATTACAACTGGGGTAGGACTGTGAGCGTGGAACTGGAATAAAATTAGCTATCTTCTTCATGAAGAAACACTCTCCGCATTCACATGAATTGATTACGAAAAACCCTGGAATCTTGGATGGCTAGACCGGGAAAGGAAACTGCGTTCTCCCAAATACCAGGCCGACGGGATGTGTTTCTGGTCGAAGGCAAATTTAGGGTGCCTTGAGGAGCAACCGCCGCCCCCCTGTTTTCAATTTATATTCAGCTTTAAGGATTGCATCACAAAAGTTTTCTATTCAGTACGGCGCCTATTTCTATGATCATTTATAGCCTATCATGGCGACGCAAATACATTAGTAGAAGAAGTATTTAAAAGCATTCAGGTTTTTAGCATGTTAATAAATTTATGTGGAAAAACTGTCTACTAGAAAATATCAGCTCAATTTACGCATTAATTTTGGAAAATTTTCGTAAAGACTAAAGCAGCCGTCACAAATCGTGTGGCTCTTCCCTGCACATTTATGCTATTAATCAATTCCTTGTGAAACGTATCCCATAAAGGACAATACTACAGATGAGGACGCAGTAGAGTTTTATACAGTATTTCCTTTACAGATACGTTACAATTCCTTAGAAACTGATCTGCGACTCGCAGTCTAGAATAGGTTTTCCAACAACCGACTTTACGAGTAGACCCCATTTCAGGTTGCTTTGCACTGTCAAGCCAAGGTACTTAAAGAATTCTACATTCCCAAGAATTGGATGAATTACTTAGTACTCGTAAGTATGTGGACTTACGTGCACTTATTTCATTTTAATTTATGCTGGCATTTATTGCAACAAGTTGAAATAGCGTCGAGATCACTTTGAATCTCTAAACAATTAGCAGAATTCTTCACTTCCTTAGAGATTATTGCACCACCAGCAAATAACCTTAAACCGCTATCAACAATGTCAGCAAGATAGTTTAAGGATATCAGCATAGATAGTAATAACAAGTGCCTCGTTAGTCAAACGATTTCCAGCTATTTGACTCTATATTATTGTTACCGATCGGAGCTTTCTGTTTCCGATTACCCTTTCTATTATACACAGTATAGCGGTCTGTTGGCTCAGTGGATAAGGTGCCTGACTAGGGATTGAAAGGTCGCCGGTTCGAATCCCTGTCTCGGCGGGGGTTTTCATAGGCCCTTAACCCGACCTTCACCTTTGGTACAGCTTACTGTGTAATTTGAAGTACGCCAGAATGCTTCCGTGGTTCGGATTCCACGTTAATCTGTAGGTCCCCTGAACCCTGTAGGACTATCGGGTTAATTTTTTTAACTGCTTAACGTCTCTTAACAGCGAGGTCTTTAGAGACGGTAAAGGATGGGGGGGCAAGGAATGGAAAGGAATTCGGCCATGGCCTTTTTAAGGAAGCATCCCGGCATTTGCCTGGAGTGATTTGGGAAACCAGGGAAAACCCAAATCTTGATGCCCGGACGGGGATTCGAACCGCCGTCCTCTCAAATGCGAGGCCAGAACGCTAACCGTTACACCACCACGCTCGGTCCTACCGGGTTAAGTTAAGGTAACTACGACAAGGGAGAAATGCGCAATCAATAGAAACCCTGTCACCAGGTCATTAGGACCACACGGAAATATTATTGTATTATATACAGTAGGTACAATTAAACAGTTTTCTACAAACAGAATCTGTGGTAACAACATGACATTTGTGTTGTTGCGCTGAGAAACTGTGGAAATTTGATACGCAGTTAGTATTACTGCAGCTCAATAGTAAAAAAGTGCTCATGCTGCCTACAAGTCATACTGTGTACTTTGTCAAACGACATTTGAAAACGTATTTTGGAAAAACCATCACCTAGCAGTTAATCTTAGATCAGTATAAAAAATCGAATCACAGCATGTGTGAAGATAAAAGCGCAGGTTACCGCGCTTATCAGCAGAACAAGTGGATTTTGTCTGCGCTGATTATAAGTCGAAAACTAAGACGAATTTCTACAACTGTTCGGAATATTTTACTGAAGCGACAGCACATATCTGGATGAAACACACCACAGCGCCAATTGGCTTTGCAACCAACGACGACCAAGGTGCCGGGATCTACCGCCGTGTGACTATTTTCTGCAGGTATTTGGAAAAAAAAAGGTCTTCGCCCCCTCCACTTCCTGATATAACTTGATACAGCACACATTACGAGAGCTGTGGCGTGTATCGAAACACTTATGTTGCACCTGATTTGGTGTGAATTACACTGTCGACTTGGTGTATATGTTGAACATCTTTTACTACCAAGATTCTCAACCCAACACCGCATTATCATACATGGTTTCGGTTTTATTAGTATCAATTTCAGTTTACGTAACCTTGTATTTAGGACTCAAATCATGTATTAAAAAAACATGTTCGTCATTTTGGTCAAACGTGTTAAAACAGTGTTGTACTAATCTTTGTAGGGTATAACTAATACTTACATTTATCACACAGACCACAATTTAAACGTTTACTAGATAAGCCTCTCCTCCCCCCAATGGCGATTGGAATTGCTACAAGGTGGCTGGTAAATAAATGTTGTGAAAGCCGAGCCTGGGGAAAAGCGGAAAAAAACTCTAGAAAGAAGATCATGAAGATCTAGATATCTAGAATCGATATCTGAACCTTAAATTTCTGTCGCCATGACACTACAACATATTGCTTTAGTAGCAAACATAAGGAGAGGAAATAAAATAAAAAATAAAACCGTCTTTCTTATAGTAAGGAATGTGGAGAAGAGATGCTGTCGCTACATGTACTGGCTGGTATTGTGAACTGGTCTATCAGAAATATAAAGCAAATGAATTATTAGTTTCAGTTTTCATCAGTGATATTGACTTAATTCACGAAGTATCGCATATTGTTAAGATACTCACAATTTTGATGATAAATCTTATTAATTCAGATGTCATTGAGTCTGAAATTAAAAACAGAATTTGAAGGGAATTTATCAAAACCCGTTTGGTGTTTATTAAAGAACCATTCCAGCTGTTAGTACGAATTCTTTTGGAAAATCATGCATATTTTCAGTATGGATGTAACGAATCAGTTTCAAACTCGGATCTCGAAAAGTTAGCCCAACGATGTGTCCTGTCCACATGTACTGCAGAGACCCGTGACAACAAAATATTGCAGGAGTCTGTGCCAAGAATCCGAACTTATTCCTGAACCTAACAGTTTATTACCATGCATTAAAAATACTAGCTTTAAGATAAAATAACGATTAAAACACTAACAACAAACTAAAGAGAACAGATAAGTTTAATAACCACGTAACTGTTACCTAAAACTAATATGAAATATATTATTTCTCCTATTAAGGGTTCTATAACTTTTGTTTGCTAATACAAATAATGTGAAGTTAAAAAAAAAAAAAAAAAAAAAAAATGCTCTGAAGTTTTGTAAATCAAGTATAATTTCGTTGGCTCACTCCGTCCGCCACCGCCGGGGTCGTCACCAAGATAGCTATTGGCTGGAGCTCCCCTAGAGTGGGCCAACGACGTCCGATGTGAGCAGACGCGAGCCTATGAAATTATAAGGCGATTTTTCTGTCTCACTTTGGTTAAGTTTGCTTTTTGTAATATTTAATTTTAAACTAAAAAGACAATTAAAAACGCATGATAAAACTTTATGGGTCACAAAACGTAGAATAAAATTGTACTTTACGCTTCAATGAAGTCCTTCCCATCGATGGCATTTTTCAACCATTTCAGCCATGTTAAGGTATTTACGCCGGATACTTGAGGTTACATCAAGACGGGATGAATAATTTTGTCACGCAGGGGCTAATTACTCAGGTTCACATAGATCTCACACATAACGCCGACCGACCCAACTGACAGCACAACTATCGTGCATTAACTTGTTATATTACATTCACGCACCGCTAATTAGCACACTTTATAATCCAGGCTTCAGATCATAGGATCGATTCTATACATTACGATTACGGAACTTTATTTCGATTTTCAATCTCCAGAAAGGTGGCCTACTATATTTTCACAGCAAAACTACATCCGTGAGAGTCTGTGACGTGCTGCCACATATCCTCGTAAAATAGAATGTTAGAACTATCCTGTCGGATTAGCTTCTAATTATGGGCCGGACCTGAGGGATTCGAACACACGTTTCCCCGTCTGCAAAATTTCATAAGGAGTCGTATCTGGTTGATGCTATGTTGGAAAACTTTATCACTGGTTTCCGAATAAGCGAACTACCAAACTTACTGTCAGAAATGATTACCATTATACATTTTTAAAAAAAAAAAACCGTAACTTATTTATTCAGTAAGAATTACAATTAACGAAACATGCAATTACATTTCTGGTTGAACGAATAATAAGGAGAAGTAAAAACATGATGAAGTAGCTATATTTCGGTAACTCATATGATACGTGGATACATTCTCCATTGAAATATTTTGGGGGTATATGCAATGGTATTTTCCCCGTATTTTGAATCTGAATGAAAAAACTAAAACAAGTTATATTATTTTTAATTCATTTTCAAACGATTTTCTTGATGCTAGAAGCATTATCAGGGGTAAGCGACTTTTTCCTCCTCTCTAGCCACGATGGAACTTGTCACATCCCCACTGCATTTCCCCAAAATTGTGTCAATTGTGTGTATCTTTCACAAATTTTATCACAAAATATTGGTTTATTAAATCAGTACAGGGGCAGATACAGCTTTATATACGGATATTATTCGTTAATGCCATACCAATGGTTACCATACGATCAACTGTAAAGTTAACATTCCAGGCCACAGAGTGGAGGCTGTGCACAATACACAATCCCAAACATCTCTGATGCACATAGCGCCATCAACCTACTAGTTCACAAAACATCTATCTGTATCTCTAATATTTATTAGCAAATTTACCTTTTCTTACTCATTTTGCACTAATTTACAAGAATTCCACAATTTCAAAAATATTTCATACATTTACGGGATTTTTACACGATGTGCCTATGTACCAAAAAAGCAATATAAAATCTTTTTAAAGAACATCGGTAACAAGTTATTTTCCAATATAGTTCATTTTATGTTTTGCAAAATTGTCTTTCAAATGTAGTATATCAGTCAAACACAAAATAAATGTCAGCTGCCAAAAAATTTATTGTGCGCTTTTTATGACATATTATTATTCATTTCAAGAAAATTTCCACCCAATAACACATGGGCTTTTTTGCAGAAAATTATCTTCTGAAGTAAAAAATTTCTCAAAATAATTTATTTCATTATTTCTCTAAAATGATTGCTATTTTTTTCATATAAACCTTAGCAGGCACATACCACTGCAAATTTTGAAAGAATTTTCGAATCAGTAGATTCGAAAATAATGGAGGAATGGTATTTGTTTATGATTTTTCAGTAAAAGCTTCCATAAAAATAATAATTTTGGTTGCCATCTTTCATTTCGCATGAAGATAGTATAAAGTGAATATTATTTTCAGCGTGCACTAAACCTTCTCTGCGATTATTTTCACCCCTCACGATTTTTTTTGAAATTTTATGTTATTAAGAACTTCTTAAAACTCTATGTGTAGAGCACAGCACTTTACGGTAGCGAAACATGGACTTTAGGAATACCGGAAAGAAAGAAACTTGAAGCATTTGAAATGTGGTGGTACAGAAGAATGCTGAAAATTAGGTGGACAGACAAAGTAAGAAATGAACGAGTTTTAGAAATGATGGGTGAGAAAAGAAGTTTATGGAAGAAGCTTACAGGAAGAAGAGACAGGCTGGTAGATTATATTTTGAGACATGCTGGATTGGTTAATTTGTTAGTGGAGGGAACAGTTGAAGGTAAGAACTGCAGAGGTAGACAGAGATTAGAATATATGAAGCAGATAATTGAGGACGTGGATTGTAAGGGGTATGTAGAAATGAAGAGGTTAGCACAGGATAGGAAGGGGTGGAGGATTGCATCAAACCAGTCTAAAGACTGACAACAGCAAAAAAAAAAAAAAAAAAAAAAAAAAAAAAATGTTATAAACGGGTCCAATTTTTGAATCAGGGGATGCGAAACTCGAAACAGGGATGTTATCCAGTGCTAGTTCCCTATTCGTCTTTACATGGTGAACCCAATGAACTTTGTGTGCTCAGGTGTCGCTGGAGGTGGACGACTCGTGGGCAGGCCGCTTCTGGGGTCGCACTGGCTGCTCCTTCGACGCTAACGGCGCCGGCACCTGCGAGACGGGTGACTGCGGCGGGGTCCTGCAGTGCAACGGAGCTGGCGGCATCCCGCCCGCAACTCTGGCAGAGTTCACGTTTGGCGGTTACGGCGGCAGCGACTTCTACGACGTCAGCCTCGTCGACGGCTTCAACCTGCCCGTCACGGTGAGTGCGTCGTCTGTGTGTCCGAGGAGGTGGCGGTAGTTTTATACAAACTGAGTCGTAAGAAGACTAACGGAGACATATGGGGATGGTGCGACAAGAACAGACCAAAGTTAATTTATGAGATAGGATAAAGCGTACACTGTAAGGAATGGAAGGCGATACGGAGATTTTATTTACACAAAGACCATAGATGCAATGCTGAGACAAATACCAAGCCTTGCTTTCGTGAGAGCAGGTAACAACGATGGAATGCCCTGAGATTTGTGCAATTCCTTAAGCATTTTTTTAATTTGAAAGTTGTTTAGTCCGAAATTACCTCTAGAAAACAGAGATAGATCCCATACTCGAGACTTTATTACATGATACATCAGTTCACATTCAGGAATATTTTGTTAACAGAACGAAGGCTTTCACAGCGTATCGACGATATGAAGTCTTCGCGGGTTCTCCGCCGTATGGTGTTAAAGAAAAACAACAACGAGCTCTACCGCCATCTTCAGGTTTGATGTTATACATGGAGCACTAGAACTGCACTGCTAGTTGTTATTTTTCTTCTATCCCGTACGGCGGAGAACCCTCGAAGATCTCATATCATCTTTTTAACAATTAATGATCGTCATATTCTGGACACAAATTCGCGGAAACAAAAAAAAAAACGAACAATAATAAAGCTTTTACCAAAACTAATCTCAAAGATAAAACAATATTACTTTACAGAGAGCGTTGGGAACTCAGTCAATTCTAATCTCCTACACTCAGGCACAAACAAGAGTGCAAGAAAACTCTGTATACATTTTCACTGCGGCATCTTACACTTAGGGGCTCACATTAATTCCTTATTAAATGTTTCTTTTATAAACGCAGATAATGACGCCCTCCCATAGTGGTCTCCGATACCCTTCAGGTGTGACAGGCGAGGTACGCAGTGTGGCAGTCAGCCGTTCTGAATGACCAGATTTGATGGAAGATTTCCGGTTTCATCGGGATTTGAACACTGTTCCTCCAGATTGTAATGAATAACTATACCGCAGTTGTTCTGATTTATGCATACTAACTTGAAATACACTGCGTCGTCTGAGATACAAAATGATTAAGTGTTACAGCTCTTTTGATCTACATTTCACCATTCGCTGGTTATACTGGCCACAGATTTACTATTCATCTAAATTAAGAATTGGGGATTCAGGGTGGCACCCGATTGATTCCGAAAAACTATGGATGGGTGCTCCGGGTTTTGAGTCAATCCTCCCTGATGCAAATCCCTCGCCACGACATGATGTCGGAAAAATTGAGGTACAGCGCTATAGTACAGTATGGAATCCATAATTCCTTTTCCGCCAACCTCTTTCGGTCATGCTTCAATAGCCCTAAATTTTATGAAAAAAAAATAAAATATTTTGAGTGACTACGCACAGAACTATTGGATTTGGTGGAAATATTACAGTAAACTGGTGAGAGACTGGTTGCAAATGGAGTCACTTTAAGTGATATAAGGTTATCCTGAAGAAAGAGCGAAAGTTCAAGTTCGCTGCCAGCAAGTTCACGGAAACAGATGGTTACCTCTGTGTAATACATTTTCAATATTTGTTTCCACGATGCACTATATATATTCACAAACAAGGAATTTTTTTTCCGTTTCATACCGAGCAAGCAAAGCGATTTCAGATTATCTTGGTTCTCCGGTTGGAGTAGCGTCGATTTATTAATACATAACGTTCCAGCCATCATGCTGTGGATTTCATCTCAGGATTGATGAAAGCCACAGCACGATGGCTGAAACGTTAGGTTTTATTAAATCGACGCGACTCCACCCGGAGAAGCAAGATAATAAGTACAATGACCGCGGAAGTATACGCAATCATTCAATTATCAGATTTATAAGACGTGTATTGTAGAAGTAAAAAATTGGATCCCACCACAGCATTGGCTAAAGCATTATGTAAAACACCCTAAAATCCTCGACACCCCTAACTAATAATTTCACAGGGTCCCAGCTGACAGCGCTGTATGTACACCAACGAATTAATTAGTAACACAACACAAATTACACAATGTAAGGGTAGATTCTTATGCTCTTCTTGGAGCAGAGTGGTGGAACTAAGTCATACCTGTGCCGTCAAGGGGTAAACTTGGTCTTTGGGAACTGATTCCAAAGTAGAGAAGCCTAAGATGATTGACAACATCAAATCCGAGATGGCGCCACATCTTAGGAGCTATCAGAGGAATGGAAATTCGTGAAGTAAAAACAGTTTAACCTACATAATTTTTCTTATTGTAAACAAATAATGACGTAAGGTACAGGCGAAAGGTGTGCAGATTTGAATCGCGGGGCTTCAATAGTCAATATGTTTGTGCGACAGATCACGCCGACTGACGTGTACGGCGGCGGCGACTACTACCGCTGCACGACTGCGTCGTGTCCAGCTGACGTGAACGCACAGTGCCCGGCGGAGCTGCAGCAGACGTCCTCGAGCGGCCAGGTGGTGGCCTGCAAGAGCGCCTGCCTCGCCTTCAACACGGACCAGTACTGCTGCCGCAACAACTACGGCACGCCTGACACTTGCCAGTCGGAGACCTGGCCGGTCGACTACCCCGCCTTCTTCAAAGGCCTCTGCCCCGACGCTTACAGCTATGCTTACGACGACGTCGCCAGCACTTTCACCTGCGCCAATACCGGCTATACTATTACCTTTGGCTGAGTCGTTTTCTTTCCAGTTTAATAACCACTGCACTTAACCTGACAAGTTAATAGACACAATCAGACAAAGTGTAGATAATTATTTACATTTATTTCAGTGAAACTTGACATAAAATCGGTTTTCTGATAGAAAATTGGTAATATTCCACAATGACCAGCATGAAAATTTATGTAACCATATAAAAAAGTAAATAAAAGTTTCAAAACCTTCCAAAAAGAAAAAAAGGTAAGCGAACAAAGTTTAAGTGATACGATATGTATGCAAATTAAATGCCTTGACAAATTACTTAGTTTTATTTTTTAGTATACGAATCCAAACTTATCCAGTCAAATATCGGTCGACGCCAACGGGACTGTTACTGGAAGCTACCAGTTTTTGAAATTGCAACAATTTGGACTGTCTCTGCACACTTTCAGATGTTCCCCTTTTTTGATATCACCGCTTTCATGTGTATACCTGGGGCAACGGTTTGTTATCTCGGATTGTCTTTACAGAGATAAAGAGCAATTTGCAGGTGTACCAGTAGATTAAAATCATAATCTACCTGTTCGTCGTATCTCTCTTAGGGATGGGGTCACTCATCATACATCTATTTGAACCTTTCTTTACATTCTGTGACATGTCATCATACCGAGGGTGTGGCAGATTCTGCGGCTTTGTAGAGCAATTTTTCTTTCTTTCTTTGAGCGGTATACAGTCTGGTCATTTTATAAAGAATTAGTACCTCATTTAATCTGCAGCTTTAAAACACGGGAGGATATGGTAAGACATTTCATTTATCCGACGGACTGCCACTTCTAAAAGGTGATTTATTGAATTTCTTCAAAGTTACCTAGTTTTCCTCTTGACCACGGGAAAGGCTATCAATCTGAAATAAAGGTTGCAAAAACAGCGAAACATGCAATAACGAGTATCCAGCGCCAATCATAGTCTCACCAAATGCACGTAGTGGTTATTGTAGTCAAATCCTGAATGAATTACGGTCTTTAAACCTTTTTCTCTTTACCATTAAGACAAAGAGGACTCTAAGCTAGAATTTTTCAAAGTCAGACCGAAAAAAAACCAAACCACCATGTATTGTTCCAGCAGGTATGCATACTAAACTCGCGAAGATATCACAATTGGCCCATTAATCAATTATCATGATTATTAGACTAAGGCTTAATGCAGAAAGTAAATTTTGCTATTTTGTAATTTTTGTTAATGGTAAAAGACGTCCACATTCAGCTACTATGATTCATAAACTAAGCAACTAAATTAAAATAATACTTCCATTCATAAGACAGTTTTAAAACTAAAAAAATCTTTAAATGTTCGGAGAAACTTTTTGCAAAATCTATTATTTGGAGTTACAAAAATTCAATAAAAATGGGACAGTGCAAATTCTTCGTTCACACACGTATCATAGAAGTAATAGTAATATTGAGAGTAATCTAAACAATGAAATTTGGTTGAAAAATATTAACTATAGCATAGGAGCCTAATTACCTGCCAATTTTTTTCCTTACCTCATAACACTTCAACATATCTATAATAGAATTTTAATCTGATTGTACTGTCCACAAATAGCGTTGAGCATGTTGAGAGTTTCCAGTTCTCAAAACAATAACCAAAAGTACAACAAAGTGTTAGATGGTATGGTGCTGACAGTTTTACGATTTTACGGATTAACAACATACAAGACATATAGAGTCTATACAGAACCAGAGTCCGATTGGTCAGCGGCGGATTTGAAACAGATTACTCCATCATGAGAATTCTAACAAAATGTCATTGCACTAGATAAATTTAAATTTTTGTCGAGCGAACATCATGAAGTGAATTTATCTGCAACCACTTCAGAGGCAAATGAAAGAGGATTAAATCTTTTCTATTCCATTTTTTACATACCGGCCAGTGTCAACAAACAAGCTGTGATATGAAATACGATGCTTTCTTGCAGTTTACAAAACTTTCGGAATATATATTTTGAATGACTGTTACCGACACTAAATAATCTTACCTGAATAGTTGCATGATGTATAATACCTTCGTGGTAAGAAACGAGGAAAAGATAAAAAAAAAAGTCATAGGCACTTCTAAACACAAACGCACAACGGAGGAAACAATTCGAATTTCATGCTCGGCCACAGCAGCAGTGAGAACAGTCAGCAGTCAGGCAGTATCCGACGAGCCGGCAAATCTTCTGCTCGCAGGTAGATCAGGTGGAAACACTGTGCGCCTGCAGTATCAGGCTGGTGTCGTGGATGACAATGTTATGTCTGCGACTGTACACGACGACTTTCATGTCGACAAGAACGGGTAAGTTTTTTAAAACGTTAGGTAAGCATTGCCAAGGTTATCAAAGCTAAGGGAGCGTCCATAAACTATGCGGCTCGGTCTAGGGAGGCAGGGGTTGGCTGGAAAGCTACGCTGGGCTATGTGAGGGGGAGGGGGGGTGTTTCCGAACCAGGTCACGTGGCTTTTCATTCTTATTATTTGTCACAATTAAAATGAGGTACAGAATACACAACAGTCAATATTTATTTCCGTAATTTAATTATCTCCGTACGTAATTTGCGATAGTCTGACACGAGAATACAGTACAAAGTGTCTTCTGGAATCAATAGGAAAAATAGATATGTGCTTCGATGGGGGGGGGGGGGAGGGGGGTACAGACAAAAGCTACGTCGGAAAGATGTTGCTGACAATAAATTTCTCATTCCCTACTAAAAATCAGCTCTACAGTGGATGACCTTACTTTCCTGATTTCAAATACATGGCGTACCTTTGCTAGATGCTCAATGATTCAGAGCAACACGATAAATAAATACTCTAGACCTTAATGGAGGTTTCTTTAAGAGAAATAATGAGCACTTTAGAGTTTAAAATTTTCAGTGTGAAGAAAAATCAAGTTTTCTCTATATTAGGTTTTTCAAAACACTTTATATTGCATTACGATACGTGCTACCATTCATTGATAATTCTGGAAGGAAGAATATTTCTAATCTACGGAGACAGGGGACAAACGTCTGATAAATTCTGTTTCTACCTTTGCAGGCTACAGAACATGAGAAACCTCCTGCAAATATTCAGGAAATAGAATAATTCTAATGATTTAATATTTGAGTTCTGGCAGACCCACGTAAGACGTATCACTGACAGCTACAATAAATAAATAAATAAAAGGCAAATTTTTAGTATTGTTTACATATATAGTATACAAGCATTCTTCACATTTGAAAACTTAACTACTTGCGAACCGTAATATTGATTGAAAACATGGAAATGATACACTATTGAAACCAAAAGTAACCTTTAGATACTCATTGGAAGAAACGTATGACGCCTGGGGATTCATGTATAACAACTCAAAGCAAAATAAGAGTAAGAAAATAAAAACGCAACTAGAATAAATCTTCTTGCCGACCAACATAAATTGAAAATACTGAGCCGCCTTCTTAATACGGCACTGTGGTTACTGCTATTACGGAGTTTCACAAAAAGTGGTCACGCTTCATACTGAAAAAAAGCCTTAGGATATAAAAGCTAAAAAAAGCCCTAAAATAAAACAAATGGTTCAGTATAATACTTTCAAGTTACAATACGCGTACAGGTATAATGAACGTCTGTTAATTCAAATTTTGGTGTTATAGGAGTCTACGGTATTTTTGGAGGATGTAAAGGCAAGGAATTTTAACAATTAAAACTCAGTTTTATGCTTCTGTTTGCAAAAATATTTGAGGAAAGAAAGGAACCAGACTATAACAAGAAAGCATTAAAATACATTCTATTATTCACTTCATTTCTCGTGCAGATCTATTTAATGAGAATTATGTCTGGTTTGATTCGAAGTTTAAGGTGGAAAAACCGGAACTCAGAAAAGTAAATGAAATATGCTTCCATACTAAATGAATAAAGAAATATTGGTGAATTTTTGTAAAAACTAATTTACAATGGTATAAGCAGCGAATAGTAGCAAAAAAGAATGCACGCAGCAAGTATAAATTCTCGACTGTGGATCGAACCTGCGACCCTTTGCATGCCAACACGACGCCTTAACGCGCACGGCTAATCTTTCAATTTTATTTATACTACTTTTACGGTATACTGGCATAGAATAACTATTGTACAGTTTTACTATTTTAACCCTTGATTTCTCATAAACAAGGATTCACCAAGAACTCTTCTTTAGTCTTCATGACAACATCCACCGCGAAGCTCATTACTCCGTACGACATCTACTGTAGGTTGATGTCACGTCAGAGAAGAGTAACTAGGAGCTTGCCATGCTCTTTCAGTATCAAATTACTTCAGCATACCGTGAAATTCTGATGAAATTTAGCAAATAATGGGTTCCAAGCGCTACCAAGAGGAAAAACGCTACCCTCATTTATAGGATTTTAGTATAAATATAATAAAACAGCACCTATCAAGAAACAAATCTAAAAATAGCAAGTTCTGTTTGGAACAGATTGTCTTACGGTAGAGTTTCATAGGTGACTGCAAACATTGCACATCTATGTTTCTGTTAGCACCGCTAAATGTCTCAGATGAAATTTATAATTCCTCTCCTCGAGTTAACGGTTAAACATTCCTTGCGTTTGGTTTCAATATTTAATTTCAAAGATTAGATAGCGAGATGAGAAGAGTGACAACGATATATTTATCAGACTGACAGCTAGAGATTTATCACAGTGTTTTGTTGAGACAACTGTAAGAGAAACACACTATTTAATTGGATCAAAGTGACTTTGGCCAATCAGAAAGATAACGACAAGAAACACACAAATTCCACAGCTCAGACAATCAGATCAGTAGCGGGAGAAGAGCACTGTTACCATGATAAGTAGAGTTGCCGCACGTTCTATATTATATAGTACACCTACCGTAATATACTTTCCTTTTATACTATTAGAAAAATATGTAGTTCGCAGAAATACTATCTCCTTGCTAATTTTTAGAAGTGAAACTTCTTTGGGTGCTGTAGGGAGAAATTTGTTAGCGCTGCGCGTTTTAGTGCGCATGCGTACTTAACGTTCTGCGCATGCGCATGTTAAACCTTAAATTGCTTTAATACTCACTGAAAATCTATATACATCTAGGGGAGTTGCTAGTTACACACTGAGACATGCACCAATATTTTTACTTCCTTTTTGTTTATTTATATTCGTTTTATGTGGAAGATTTCATAATATTCTTTGATCGCTGTTATATTGAGAAAAGAAAATGGAATCACGTTTATATCACGATATGGTGAATGTTTTAATAATCGTACGATAAAAACTTTTATTTTCAGGAAGCAATAATAGCATTCGTCTTAAAACAAAGGGAAACTTTTAAAAATTATTTAAGTTATGAGTCAGAAAACTCTGTACAACCCGTCATTTTTGATGGACTTAGTAGTTAGTTACTAACGAAATTTTTGCACACTATACATGCAGCAGTATCTGAAGTTATATTTTTTTTAGTTATAAGCCAGAAATCTGTGTTCAACCCGTAATTTTTGATGGGCTCATAAGCTAGTTACTAACGAAAATTGATTGTAAGAACGGTTATCAGATAATTTTGCCCAAGATTTTCTCTGACATAAAATATCTAAATACGGGCAAAGAGCTAGATCTATAATCACTCGAAGTGTACTTTAAATTATTAATAATTAGCTGACCCGGCAATGTTTCACTATTGCTAGACTTGAGTACACGTATAGAAACTTTCAAATGTATTCGTTTAATAAATGAATACAGTTTGAAAGTTTGTATTTAGTTCAAATTAGATATTTACATATATATTTTAATTACTGTCTCGTTAAAGTTAATTGCAATTGTATTCACTTACTATAAAGCATGTGTATGCAAACTTCCTTCGATATCGAATAAAAACTGTAGATTTGTACGCTGTCACAAAAACTTTGAAATAATTTTTAAAATTCAAGTCAGCAATTGTCCGATCAGAATCGGTCCAGTGCTGTTTAAAAGGAAATGTTGTATACTCGTCGAATATCGCTTTCTTTGGCTAGTTTACCCTCCGTTTTCGAGATATTTGAAAGAAAAAAAAGGAATGGTTAGAGTGTAAATTTTGATGGGGGAAAGTGGCTGGGTTTTTGTAAACCAAATGTAGATAGTATTTTATTTTTTTTGCTTTAATGTATACATGTACAAATTTCCATCCAAATCTAAAATAAACTGTGAGTTTGTGTAAGGAACATTTCAAATTAAGAGAGTAGGCAGTAAAAGGAGAGATGGATTGGGAATTGGCAACCAAAAGTAGACTGCATTTTTTATTTATACATGTGCAAAGTTCCATCGATATCGGATAAAAACTGTGGGTATGTATAAAGAACATTGGCAATAAATAAGGAGAGGGAGGTAAAGGAAGAGAGGCGTTCGGTTCTTGAAAACTAAATATAGACGATATTTTTCTGTTTGTTTCGAAGTATGCATGTGAAAAGTTCCATCGATATTATACAAACTGTGGGTTTCTATAAAGTTCACTTAAAATTAAGAGTGTAGGTGGTAAAGGGGGAGAGGGGTTTGGCTTTGGCAAACCAAATGTAAACAGCATTTGTGTGTGTTTTTAAGTATGTGTGTTCCACTGAAATCAGATAAAAACTTAAGGTTTGTATAAAAATTAAGAGGTGAAAGGGAGGAGATGGTGTGGCTTTTGGGTTTTTTATTTGGTCAGAAACTTCAACGAAAAAATACATACCTGTGGCAACTTTCAAGGTGATCGTCCAAACAGTATCGATTGTAGCTATATATATATATATATATATATATATATATATATATATATATATATGAAAAAATTAAGGGAGTGGAAAGGGGAAGAGGCGTTGGTTTTTGTAAACCAAATGTACACAGTATTTTTCTCCCTGTTTAAAAGTTTATGTTCCATCGAAATCGGATAAAAACTGTGGGTTTCTCTACAGGTCGCTAGAAATTAAGAGGGGATGGAGTAAAAGGGGAGAGGGGTGAACTTTGGCAAACCAAATGTATACAATATTTTTCCGTTGTTTTAAAGTATAAATGTGCAAAGTTCCTTCAAAATCGGGTAAAAACTGCAGCTTTGGACAAAGAACGCTGTCAAAATTAAGGGGAAGTAAAGGGGAAGAGAGGTTGAATTTTTGGAAACCATATGCAGGCAGTATTTTCCTGTTCATTTTAAATTTAAAGTGTGCAAATTTCCATTGAAATCGGATAAAATCGGTGGGTTTGTTTAAATTAAGGGGATGTAAAGAGAGAGAGGGGTCGCGTTTTTGGAAACTATATTTAGGTAGTATTTTTCTGTTTGTCTTAAAGTATAAGTGTAAAAATTTCCATAGAAATTGGATAAAATCTGTGTGTTATTTAAATCAAGAGTTGCAAAGGGTAAGAGCGGGTGGTTTTTTTATTTTTTAGTCAGGAACCTTCGCAGACGCGCACTCATCAACCCATGAAAGTTTTATCGAAATCGAATGAACGATATAGGAGCGCACATTGGACAAACATTTATTTTTATATGTATAGATTTTAATCTGATTACGAGAATAACATGCAGAAAGTCCCTATTAACTGTACAAATGCGTCCGAATACAGAGAAAAATGCATTCCAGTTTCAGTTCTTGCGCGTGTACACACTGATAAACGCACCGGTTTTATTTTTGTATATTATACTAAATTTCAAAACCTGAATTAAAATTCAATGAGCAAAATAGAAATTTTTAAAATGTAAAAAACGAAACGAAGCACACTTTCATTTGATTTGAAAAGTCTTATGTTACACACAAGCAGTCGTGACGTCAAGTCACAATTAGGTGCCAGTGGCATTAGAAAAAAGTATTTAGGTTTTGATACTAGACTCATAACGTTCTTCGTACTTTCTTATATTGGTAAATTTCATTAAAACAAAACCAGAGCCTAAAAATGGCGAGTGAAGATTAGAATAACTAGTGAAATGAATGAAAATTCGATGTAAATACTACCTAAAAAGGGTAAAATCGAAAGAGATTGCAAAGATACAAATTTTATTGAAATGATTAAAGTCTTTAAAAAATTTTGAGTAATATTTTTTGTTAAAAACGAAAAAGCTCAAAAACTATAAATTTTAGAAGAATAAATAAGTGTTTACATTAGGTTTTTTTTTTGTTCTCACAGCCTATCGAATTTTCATGCAATGCACTGTATTTTTTTACGTCTGGGTTCGTAAAATATTACATTTTTCTCTAAATATTTGGCAGCTCTAATTATATATCTAGTGAAACATAAATCTGAACTTCAGTTGGTTGTGACTCCAAGATCAACGAACAAGTGGAATCATTTCTGTAATCAGGTAACCTGCAAAAGTTTGTTAACCTGAATTGATTATTACTCCGCCATAGGTGGTACGAAGGTATTAACACTGAAAGTTAAATACGAGTCTATATCTGGCTTGATTATAAGTCTTCATCAGCATACAGGTGATTGTTATCAGTAAATCAGAAGAGAAGACAGCATTTCTGTTTGACTTGGCGTTCATGATTCTAAGACACGAAATAGACGGGTTTATTATTTAAATTAAGTGATAAATGAAACACGAATCTAAATTTGAGCTGATAACAAGAGTAATATCAGAATCAGAAGATAAATTCTTGCATTATCTCGCTAGTGAGGTACAACTGGGCATAGTCAAGACTCAATTTGGCAGAAAGAATTCATCTTACCACTGCAAGACAACACAGACTCTAGGTTGAGCTTGTGAGGTACACGACCTCACTAATCGTGAAATTTATTATTATAAACATATTCACTCATTAAATAATTATGATTATATAGAGGAACTTTGGTATTTAAGTTTCCAAAGTCGAAGAACATCAAACCTCAGGGAAGGTTACCAGTTTGTTGAAAAAAAATATGGCCGAGCGGTAGAAATATGTAGACGTTCAGAATCCTGGCGAGATAAATGTAAAGATGTACTCGTATTTTGATATTTGAGAAAATAAGCCTGAGGGCAGAGAAAAGAAGAATAATAGTGTGAACGAATTGTAATCAATGTGTTTGAATAAAATCTTGAACATTAAAAGGATGCCAAAAGGTAAGTAAATGATAATTCTCCCTAGGAGAGGAAGGAATCAAAAGATTATTCAAACTGATATCAAAAAGTTACGAAACAGAAGAAATTCTAACTGATTTTAATTAAAAAATATCATCTTCATACTACCGAAGAAAGCACAAGCCGACAAATGTGGGAATTACCGCGCCATTAGTCTAGCTTCAACATTACTGACCAGAATAATATGCAGAAGAATGGAAAGGATAGTAGAAAAACAGTAGGTGAAGATCAGTTAGGGTTTAGGAAAAACCGCGGTACAAGGGAAGCAATTCTGGCTTTAAGTTTAATACTTGAAGGGCGGATCAAGAAAAACAAAGATACTTTTATGGCGTTTGTTGATTTAGAAAAAGCTTTTGATAATGTTAGGTGGCACAAGATGTTCAAAATTTTAAAGAAGTTAGGTCTAAAATGTCGAGAGAGAAGAATACTTTGTAAACTATATAAGAATCAAGTAGAGAATCATGAGAGACATGCTTCAGTTAAAAAGGGGGTGAGACAAGGTTGTAGTCTATCCCCGTTAATATTCAAGCAATAAAGAAAATAAAAGAAACATTTTCATGTCGCGTAAGTGTTCAAGTATGCCAAGATTTTCTGATGACATTGTCTTGTTAGCAAAATAGGCTGAGGATATTGACAAGTTACTGAATGGCATGAAAAAAAATACTAAAGGAAGATTTTGGACTGAATATAACCGAAAGCAAGATAAAAGTGATGAAATGTAGCAGAAATGATAGCAATCAGAGTAGATTAAATATAAAAATAGGATCGGATGCAATAGGAGAAGTAAGTGAATTCTGCTACTTGAGAAGCGAATCATGAACTTTAGGAATACCAGAAAGAAAGAAAATTGAAGCATTTGAAATGAGGTGCTACAGAAGAATGCTGAAAATTAAGTGGACAGACTAGGTACGAAATGAACGAGTTTTGTAAATGATTGACGAGGAAAGAAGTTTGCGGAAGAAATTTACAGAAAGGTCTTATTTTGAGACATGTTGGATTGGCTAATTTGTTAGTGGATGGAAAAGTCGAAGGTAAGAACTGTAGACGAAGACAGAGATTGGAATATTTGAAGCAGATAATTGAGAAACGTGGGTTCAAATGGATATGTAGAGATGAAGAGATTAGTACAAGATAGGAAAAGGATGGAGTATTGTATTAAAACCAGTCAAAAAACTGATTACAGCAAAAAATTGTTGTTGTGAAAGTTTAATAAATCATTTGAGTTGGTATTTGAAAAGTAATGGCGCTTATTTTAAAAGATAATATTGGGCATAGATGATAAATAAAAATCCTTTAGTACTGATCCGATATTGGAAATTGGAGAATAAATATAATTTTTTTATTACATGTAATTGTAAGGGTGAAAGTCTCAATTACGAATAAGTATATACCGGTTAGAAGAGACGATTAATCCCTTTAAAAGCTGCTAATGACATTATGTTCATCAATGACGGAATGTCTTCATCACCGACAGAGAAAGTAAGTGTGAATAACTAAAGTACTTTGCAGAACGTCAACAAATACTGAGGCTTCTGTTCCTTAAGAACGTAACTCGAGAAACAGTAGGAGGATCAATATGATCCGAGGTTGAGCAGTGGGTCTCCGAGCGGCCGCTTGTCCAGCCGCCAGCTGCGTCTGGACGGCGTCTAGCCTGGCGGTCGGCCTTGCGCCCGCAAGGTCGGCCTCACCGCATGAACTTGACATTGACCTCGGCCGGTGATCAATAGTTACCGTCTAGACCCATCGATCTGGCTGCGGGACCGCAGCAGCTAGCGGCCAGCGGACGCCCGCTGCTCAACAGGTGCGGAGCTGTCGGCCCACAGGTGGCAAGGTGGTCTCCGCGTACTTCGGCTTTAAGGCTTCCGCAGTGCACAGCGAACGAAGGCTAGAAACAACGTGCCCGAGGAAAGAGACTCAAAACAGCAGTAAGCTCTGGGAAATATGCCCTTTCCACAACCCGTTAATATTGCTGCCGGCACTATTTAATTTTACGCTCATTATGGTTACATACTTTCAATTTCGTTAGCTGATAGCAAACCCCAAATATTTTTTAAAATTTTTGCTAGAAAGGCGTGTGATTCACTAATAGTTTCAAAGAAGCATGCTGCAACTAGTAATTGTATTTACGTGATTTGTATAAACAAGAAACAACTGTTAACCATTTGTCAATGTACGGCTAACCAGATTAATTTTCATCCTCCCAGTCGAACTACCACTCAGCTAACCTGGTAGGACACATTGGTTTGTTCAGAGTCAGGGATCAGAAAACAAGTTTCGGAATCCGTCAGCGGTCTTCAATAAACAGTAACACCAGATTCCTCTTAGTTCATTAAGCACATCAAGCAAATTATGAACGGGTAAGAAAAGGCTCTGAACCCAATTCAAACCGAATGTCTGTTCAATGAAAAACACACACGAACACACAAAGTAATTCGTTATCTTCAGTGTATTGATCTACTCGTCCTAACAACGCAAAGTTAGCGTCTGGAGCTAAAAATAAATAGACGAAAAATTAGCGTGAGGTAGGAGTCGAGGACTATTTAAAACACGTACTTTCTGGAATTGTTTTTTCTAACAGTGAACGGTAGACGTTGTGTTGTTATTGCCGCACGTGACCTTCGAATTGTTAATTAGATTGTGTGGAGTAGTGCTTAGTACAATTAAAAAATATACCTTTCACTGTTATATTTAGAATAGTTTAACACTAATAGCACCAATCATCAGGATACAAAAATATAATATCAACGAAACTCTTTGAAAGATACATTACCATATCATACACAAAACAGCTCGATTCCAATACTGGATCAGGAAGCATAGATTGGATTGTCAGAAGATTTGAGGCGCTTGAAAAGTTATTCCATTGTTCTCCAACTGTGTTTTCATAAGTAATGATACATACTATAAACATAGAAAATATTTCATTAGTTTCACTGCATCATTCTTCTCAGACAAAACACAGAAAGGTGACACATTTGGTTCTGTTTTTAATATATGCCTTAAATTTATTAATTGGTGTTTATTGCCACTCACTCTCAACATTCCGAGAAACTCCATCTGTACGCACATTACCACAAACATGCAATTTAGTGAGCAGCATATCAGTCTGCTGCGAATATCCTATAGTATCAAATAACAAAATATGTTCATTCAGACCTCTGGCAAACAGGACACTTTAATTTTACGAAAAGACTTAAATAAAAATCTGAAAGGAAACGGAACGTCCTTTTACGTGGGTTGAATGCTATTCACCTCCAATTTTTGAAGCCTAATTTTAGGGCAGGACGCGTATGTTAATGAAGGTTAAAATGTATACTTTTTCGAATGCCTTGCCCGAGGTGACACTCAACTCTCCCAGTTGAGTTTCTTGTCGGTTGGGCGAACCTGTTCGCTGTAAACGAACATGATTTCATACCGAGAAACTCCGTGCTAGTCTTATTACGAGAGGAACGACAGTAATTGCAAAAACACTGTGCATGTCAAGCCTTGCAGCACGCTCAGCTCAACGGGGAAAGAGTCGGTTCAATGCACCACGAGAGGATACCATATTACGGTCAATGGTCCTCAGAAACCAGCTGTCCCTCACTAATTGCTAAGCATGCATCGCAATCCTTGGATATATGGCGATTGAAGTGAAATCTGGCAAAACAATACCCTATCATCCGGAAATCCTTAAAAATTATCGATGATTCCCTACTCATTACACCCTCACATTATTTTCGTAGCAGGTAATTAAATAATTTCCACTTATGTATCGGCATTGTTCTAAGCATCCGGAGATTTTTTTTAATGAACAAAAGAGATCATCGGCCATTGCAATACTCGACCAACCTTACGAGTTACCCAGAAAAGAATTTTTTTCAAGTACTTATTTGATACCCTAACGATGAGCAGAACTTGAGACTCAAAACCCGGTGGGTCCAGAAATTTTTACGGCCTTTGTTTCGATAATACGAGTATGTCAGAACGGCGCGTGGTTAGGATTCCACTTTAAAGTGTAAGTCGAGCCACGACAGAGACAAAATATTCGTCAAATCGATAGGCAACACGAATTTAATTTACTTTTACTATAAAGACAAAATATGACAAACACAATACTTAATTAAAACCAGCAATGCCCTAATTCGAAACGACGTAACCCCCAATGCGGAAGCAGAGCGCTAGCCACTATGCTTCTCGAGTATCATATGCTCCCAAACCTTTACCGAGGACGACTTAACACTACCGAGGACAATTAACATGAAATTATTATACGTGAAATCGACATTAATACTTTTTCGGAGTTATTACCTACATAAATGCTTGAATAACTAATTCAAAATATTTATGGTATGTGCCATTCGCTCTTAGGCACATACTGCGTTTTATATTTTTCATGTTGATCAACTTTATGGTTTTCTTAATCGATAAAAAACCTTTTTCAGACATCAATCTCAGAAAGGCATACGGAAACGAATCCAGATACCAAACTTGAAATCTGTAGACGAGAGATGGAAGTGGAAAAACTGTCAAATTGAAGAACGAAGTCAGCAACTATGACAAAAAATTAAAAACTGCATAGAATAATATTTGCAAGAGAAGTGTAATACAAAATTAAGATGGTGAAAATGCAATGACTTAAATGATAGATTGAATTACTGGCAAAAAAAAGAACCAAATATAAGCAAAACAACACGAAGGTTATAAAAAGCTGTTGAATTAACAGTAGTAAGTGAATTCCGGAATGTTTATGCAAGTTCCACTAAGGAACGGTCCTGCCACCTACATTAAATTATGTATCCTTCCACTCCTCCCTTCATATTCGCATTACAACATTTCTAACGTTTGAAACCTTCTTCGGACTGCTTTTATCTATCATGCTGAATCAACATTCTGTTCTTTGACCATGCCGCTTTTCCACGGCGTGTAGAATTTGAGATGGATCAAATACAAATTGATAGTGTTGCTATTATAAAACAATTAAATCTCCTGAAGTGGGGGAAAGCGCCGGGTCCCAATAGTATACCAGTAAGAGTATTTTCGGAATACGCGGAAGAAATACAACCATTTCTGTCAGATATATTTCGTAAATATTTAGAAGAAAGAAAAGTACCTTCTGACTGTAAAATAGGGCAGGTGATTCTTGTTTTCAAGAATGGAGATCGGAGAGATCCTAGGAATTATCGACCAATATCTCTAACATCTATTTGCAGTAGATTTTTTTTAACTGCTTTACGTCTCTCAACAGCGAGGTCTTTAGAGACGGGAAAGGATGGGGGCAAGGAATGGGAAGGAATTCGGCAATGGCCTTTTTAAGGAAGCATCCCGGCATTTGCCTGGAGTGATTTGGGAAACCATGGAAAACCCAAATCTGGATGCCCGGACGGGGATTCGAACCGCCGTCCTCCCGAATGCGAGGCCAGAACGCTATCCGTTACACCACCACGCTCGGTGTGTTTGTTTGCAGTAGAATTCTGGAACATGTCATATGCTCTAACGTTATAAAGTTTCTAGAAAACGAGTTAATTACAGCAAACCAACACGGATTTCGGAAGAACAGATCGTGTGAAACGCAACTGTCCCTATTTTCGCATGACGTAATGAAAATTATCGATGCATGTTCACAAGCTGACACAATTTTCTTGGATTTTCAAAAAAGCTTGACTCTGTACCACACAACCGACATTTAGCGAAGATTCGAGCATACGGTATATCGGAACAGATTTGCGAATTGATACGCGATTTTCTAACTGGTCGGTCACAGTATGTCGTTGTTGACGGGGAAGCCTCCTCTAAGCTAGATGTTACTTCGGGCGTTCTTCGATGAAGTGTAATAGAACCACTCCTTTCCTAATTTTCATAAATGATCTCGGTGACAATGTTAATTGCAGGATGCGATTGTTTGCTGATGATGCACTTACCTATAGGGAAGTAAGGTGCTCTGATGATTGCTTAGAAATTAAGCGCGATCTGGACGTTATTTCGGAATGATGCCATAAATGATAGCTTACACTTAATTGCAAAAAGCGCAAGGCAATGCAAATCAGTAATAAAAAGACCGCGTTTGCTCACGAGTACAAAGTTAACAATTCATTTGTTGACACGGTGAATTCCCTAAAATATCTAGGCGTAACAGTGCAAAGCAACATGAAATGGGACTTGCACATAACTTCCGTCGTAGGCAAAGCTAAATTCTAAACTACGATTAATAGATCGTATTTTGAGAGGTTGTAATGCTCATACAAAGGAAATAGCGTACAAAACACTAGTGCGTCCGCATTTGAATTTCTGTTGTGGAGTTTGGGATCCGTATCGCAAGGGATTGATTGATACGTTATAGAAAGAAAGTACAGAACAGAGCCGTTCGATTCGTGACTGCTAGTTACAGTTGATACGTGGGTTGGGCTTGGATTGTTTGACGATCAGACGATGTCGTTTTCGTTTGTATTTGTTGGAGAATATGCGAACATATTTAATTTAGGAGAGCAATGAAATACTTCTTCCGCCAACTTATTTAGGTCACAATGACAGGAGGGAAAAGATTAGAGAAATAAGATGCCGTACTGAAACTTTTATGTATTCTTTCTTTCCTCGTTCTGTTCGGGATTGGAAAGCACAGAATTAGGATTAGTGTTTAGCACCCTCTTTCACCCACAATATTTGTGAATTGCAGAGTGTAGATGTAGATTCCAGTTTATCCTTCTCTTCATAACCTATGTTGGCAGTATACTTTCTTCAACCATCTATTCAACACACAATCTTCCGTACTCAGGTTTCATTTTATCCCCTCTTTTCTTTTCCGAAATCACATATCTATTGCTACTCCTCTTCGTTCGTCTTCCTTGATGTCCAAGTCTCAGCAACACAAATTACAACGTTCCTCAATAAACATTTTGTCAGACAGTGGATCCTGAACTTCATATTTACCATTCGTACATACGTCTTTGACAAAGTTAGATTTGGACATTTTAAGTGTTGGTTAAATGGAAACATTTTTAATGCCATCATCCTTAAATCTACAATTAACTAAAAATGTTGACTTTTACAGGATTCATGTAAAATATATGACTGCTAAATTACATTACTACGTTTGTGGTCACGCATTTAAATGGGAACTACAGTTTTCAATGACATTTCAATTGTACGTGAAGTTCGCTTCTTTCGCGGCTACCAAATACATAGATTAACGTGGTGTCCATATCGGTTACCACTGAACGATCATACTGTTCATGGAATTTTGAATACAAACAATTGGAAGTCAATATGGAACCATTTGCTGACCAGTAAGTACATGCCAGATTTTTACGTCACTTCTGCCCGTGTCTGTGACACTTGTTTTCAGTAAAAATATGATAAATGCTTCAAGAAACAAGAATGTGGCTTGATTCTGTATTATGGGAAGAAATTTAATTTAATCTGCCTGAGTGCCATATTTTTCAAAGTAAATAAATAAGTAACATCGAATTTACTAGCGCTTTTGTTTTTAGGTCTTGTCAATTGAATAAAATTTTGTTATGTGCTGTTTAGATTCTAGTATTTAATCGTTTTTGATGTACAGCGAACTACTCTGTTTTATCGTTACCATCTATAATCAATCTCCCTCTCTCTAAAAGGTCCGATATCTGATGCTATCTACGTAGAGTTCAGTTGATAACGATTAAAGGCCTAATAATACTTGTCCTTGTCCAGGCCACATTCAACTTACTGTAACATCCCACATGATTGTAACATTTTCTAATCGAATATTTAGGAAATAATAAATGTAATATCTGTTTGGTTGTTTTTGAACGAGAAGCGTCTACGATATTCCGACCGAATAAAATAACTGTTAGGTGACAACTTCGGGCAACAGAGCTGTTGGCGAATAGTAAGAAGGGTAGACTGTGATATTGTCCAGACAATCATTTAATTAATTAGATTGGTTTAGAATGTTTGTATCATTTAAATTATTCAATTAAAGGGTTCTACAGTTAAGTAGTGTATGTAGCTATTGGGGTAGGGTAAGTTGCTAATGTTAAGATAGTAACATAATCTTTGAGTTGGCGGCACAGTGTTGAAGACCGTGCAGAAGAGAACAGTGGGCGTGAAAGCGGTAATGTGTGTGTGTGTATATATATATATACATATATACAGAGTGATTCTTTGATGATGTAACAAATGTTCAGGGATGATGAAGAAGGGAAAATGTATCAATTAGAGGTAAGTAACCCCGGTCTGGAAACGACCGAATCGAAAGTTATTAGCGAAAATCTACTCAAGTTCTGTCTTAGTCCCGGGCAGCGCCCACACTAAGGGCCCCAACTTCCGAACCCTGATCATGACTTAGGGAATTCCCGTTGAATACTCCCCAATACTCTCAGATAATTTCCCCTCTTGATGGAGTAGTAACGGCGAACGTAACATGAGAGACCGCAAAATCATCTATAGGTCAGTAATAATTAATTATTATTTACCTGGACAAGTTTCACAAGCTGCTACATTTACAACAGCCGTTCAAAATGGCGTCCCCCAGCGGCAATGCAGGCATGAAATCGACGCACATAGTTCTTTCGCACTCGTCTTAATATCCCCGGTGTCATTTGAACAGTGTCTCAGGAAGCGAGGATTCTTACAAGCAGATCATGGTTAAGGATTGCAATCCCGCAGTGTTTTCAATCCCGCGGGATCCGCGCGGGATTTGCGCCAATCCCGCGGGATCCGTGCGGGATTAGTACAAACAGTTTTTTAACTAATATATTTAAAACATACTTACTTAAAACGTTAATAAATTAAATAATAATTAAATTAAAAAATATTTTTTAATGTTAAATGATAAAAATCAACAGCTAACAATATTTTGAATGGCAAAATGACATTAAATTTTTTTAGCGTGTCTTAAGTATATTTAGAGGTTTTACATTTTTGTTTTTTAATCTAAACCAATTTTTAAATAAGTAATAAAAATGGAAAATATCGAGTCTTAGGTCATATTATGTGTCTTACAATACATCACATAACTTTAAAAATATGGTATGCTTAATGGCCAAGTTACCAGAATTTTTTTATTTTTTTAAATTCTAAATTAACGGTCCATAACGCCGAGAAAAGCATTACATTTCACAAAGTGAAGTGAATATACTCTGTAAGGTGTAGACCTGGCTCAGAACAAGATCTCATAACTTTTTGTCACTGCACAAGCACGAGACTTGGCCTTTTTTTGCATGATTCATTATTATATCTCCTGATTCCTTCATTGATATTACAGTTGATTCAATGTTATTAAAAGAAACTACTCACCAACACGCAAACTGTCAAGTATTTCAGATTTACTTTGTGGCGTAACGACGTTTTTAAAGTAGAAATTATTATTTTTTAGTAAGAAAGGAGGCTTTCTCGTCGAGTGATTACAGTGAAGTCCTCATAGGTTGTATCTCCGGATTTCACTGCAAACACACGAAATTACACACGTGATGAAGACGGCGGAGGCAGCCGTCGAAGTATGGTGTTCCTACAACACAATTCGTCGATACACCTGTGAAAATTTCATTCTAACTTTTTTTACCTTTAGTCGAAATAATAACAAGGAGAAGAGGGATTAATCGAAAGCCTGAGCGGCACATGTAAGCAGGTGGCTTTCGTTAAAGAAACGCATTGAGGCAGCGGCGAAAACAACCATAAGTCAAAGGATATAGAATTTCCTTTTGATATCTGTTAAATAAATAGGTACGCGATCGTTAAAATTACGATAACATTAGTTTCATATCACCGAATAATCAAATTTTCAGCCGCAAATTAGGAAATTGTCACAATTACTTTATCTGCAAATACAGAAAATGGGAATAATGAAACCGTGAATAAAAAGCTGTAACCTGTAGTTCAGATAACGTGTGCGACACTTAAAAAATAATTATATAGTTAGAAAATCGTACTAAATACGCAACATAACTCAAATTACAGAAATGTGTACTCGAAACAAACGTAAGATTTGATGAATACGTAAAAGTGTATTTATTTACTTACGAATGACGAAGGTTGACAAAAACAAACGCTTATTCACACGAGTCAAATGCCAAGTGGAAGGGTACAGGCAAACAGTGGAAAATATCCAACAGAGACCAAGTCACGCAGACTGACACGCGTATTCGCCGGATTTTGCGGATTGCGGATCCGCTTAATTTTGTGCGGGATCCGCCAGACTGTCTAATGATGCGGGATCCCGCTTTGCTGGATTGCAATCCCTAATCATGGTCATTCCCGACAGGCGTCTCGTACACAAGACTTAGATTAGTTATTATCCCAACCTCTACACCTACTATAAGTGCTCGTCGGTATTGCCTACCCTACAATCTCAGCAACAACAGTACCGATACATGGATTCTAGTGTCAGAAGTATCAGAACTATTTTCGCTTATAACTTTTAACTCGGTCGTTTCCGGGAAAGGGTCTCTTACCTCAAATTGACACATATACCCTTCTCCACTATTAACACCGTCACGGAATACCCTGTATATAGTGACTATTGGTATGCGAGCGGATTGCTTCGCGACGACCGAGCGTGGTGGGTGAACGGTTTACGTTCTGGCTTCGCATTCCGGAGGACGCGGGTTCGAATCCCCGTCCGGGCATCCAGATTTGGGTTTTCTATGGTTTCCCCAAATCACTCCAGGCGAATGCCGGGATGCTTCCTTCAAAAAGGCCACAGCCGAATTCCTTTCCGTTTCAGTCCCATCCCGCCTCTAAAGACCTTAAAAAATAAAAAATAAAAAAAAGAGCTTCGCGATGGCTTATTATGTACCGGGAACTTTAGGTTATATTAGTCCGCCAGCATATAAACTGAAAGAATACATTTGTATATGTGTAATATGTGACAGAATTTTAACATCGCGTGTTATCAATAAATTGAGTTCTATGCAGAGCTTATCTATTTTAACTGATGAGGCAAAATTTTTGGCCATATTAGAGTGGTATGCTTGTAAGGCGCTGTTAAATGTGTCCCCGAACTCATGTGCTGAACTCCAGCCCTTTTTTAAAATGGTTTTACGCCTCGTCGACGTCGAGGTCGTTAGAGGCGGGATGGGATTGGAGACAAGAAAGGGGAATGAATTCGACTATAGCCTTTTGAAGGAAGCATCCCGGCATTCGCCTGGAGTGATTTGGGGAAACCTTGGAAAACCCAAATCTGGATGCCCGGACGGGGATTCGAACCGAATGCGAGGCCAGAGCGTTAACCGCTCACCTGCCACTCTCGGTCTGAACTGAACTCCGAAGGCTCCTAGTCGCGTGTTAATTAACTGACCCAGTCGCTGTTCAATTACTATCTCATAACAGGTAGCCGGCCTGTCGGGACAAGGCGGCTCCAGTGAAGGAGTGTGTCTGGGAATGCGAGTGGCACGCCTTAATAGGCACGAGGAACTGTTACACCGCAAGAGGGGATGGGGAAACTTCGAGTCGGGGAAGCCAAGTCACGCGCTTTTATCAGCCAATTGAATAAGTGGCAGTGTGCGTTGTATAAAATGTTTCTAGCGACTAAGAGAGCAAAAACTTTGTTGTTATAAAATAATATTTAAATTCTGTATTCATCGGGCAAATGAACGTGCGTTACTGTTTGCCGCAGGCTGATATTGGAGAGTCAGAAGCCGTAACACCAAGAGATGCCACGAGATGTATTCGTGGTAAAAAAAAAAAGTGTGCGAAACTTTTTTTACTTACGGCTTTACAACTTTTCGACATCGAGGTCATTACTGGCAGGAAAGAACTGGGAGCAAGGAACGGGAAGAAAATCGGCCATGGTTTTTTGTTTTTGTTTTTGTTTTTTTTTGTTTTTTAAAAAAAAGCATCCCCGCATTCGTCTGGAGTGGTTTGGGGAAAGCATTGAAAACTCAAATCTGGATACCCGGACGGGGAATGGAGCCCACGTCCTCCCGAATGCGAGGCAAGAGCGTTACCACTCCACCCACCCACGATCGGTGTGTCATACTGGTACCACGCTTCAAGTAGAGGAGTTGTACTGAAGCAGTACTCTCTGCGCAACGCTACATCATTGAGGAAGGAAAGAAGTGTACTATTAGATAATGTAATCAACGAGATTAAATCATAATGACATCGGCTGAACCAGAGTCCACGGCAAAATCAACATTGATAGGCCGTTATGCCTGATGAATAACTTCAGTAGATGAGATTCTCTTTGCTCTGTTAAATACGTTTAGTTTAGCATCAGTTGTAATAGTATACGAAATGCTGAAATTTCTAGTTAATTAATGTTCAATATAATATTAATAATTTCGCACTCATATATATTTTGTTAAATAAACTGAATAATTTCTTATTGCTTCAATACTATAAATTACTTGAGATATTATATTAACTTCAATAGGGTTTTTGTTCTTTTACCTTCGTATATTAAATTTTGCTATCATTTCAAGTCATTGATTTCATAATATGCTGTATTTCAGAGATCTTGTTCAAATTTGTGACTTATTTGTACGAAGCCTAATTTAAAATTTATGATAATAACTAAAAGCAGACGCGAAAATTGTAGAGATGACAGTAATTATCATTGCCACACTAAAATAATAATTAAATTGTGGTAGATTCCATTACCAAGTAGAAAAATTAGCAGATCCATATATAATCTATCATTTATGAATGACATTGTTTTATTCAGTAAGATTTGAGACACTGAACTAACTATGGAGCTACGTATGTTTTCTTAGAAACGGTACATAGCTTTTGAGAAAAGGTAACTGACTTCTTTATGCCGATATTCAAACTGAAATATTCGCTGCAGGAACTAGCGCGCAGGCATCGCATTATCAGAGTCCCACGTTCGAGTTCTGCCTATAGCATGGACGTTTTCAATGAAGTCCTGTTGTAAAAATTGAGTATAAAATAAAAATTCAGATTACTTCCATAATACATGTCAGTGTTATTATAAAATGTAATAGGGCTGTGATGTTTGTTCTGGCATCACGTAATAACTACCCATCAGGTTTTAATGAGTTTTCCGCACTTTGAAAGCCCTGGTCTGACTTAAAATCAGAAGAAGTATGTCTTACAACACTACGTCATCTGATACCGGCGGAGTAAATTGAAACCTGTTCTGTCCTTCTAAACTTCTCTCATACCATCTGGCATAACACGTTAACTACTCAATCGATTTTGACTGTGTTTGTACTGTTTCTAACATTAGATTTTGACTTAAAATCTGAGGAATATCCCATTGCGCTGCGTCACCAGTCGCAAAGGGAAAAAAAATTAAATGCTTTTCTGAAAATTAAAGTTTTTTTTATCTACAACGCAACATAAGTGAAAAACTACTTAAAATATTTTGACAAGGTTTTCACAGTATGACACGTAGGGTCGGGCAACAAATCTAAGATTGATATCACCACGCTATCTACCGGGAACCTAGTAGAAAATCAAGATCTGATGGAAATATTAACAAAGGAATAAACTAGACGTTATCATAACTCCATTATCAGTTCTTTCGGTAAATGTCAAGTATTCATTCTTGAAACAACGGATAACCACGGAGTTATTTTATGAGGCACGAGGAACTTGCATATATTAATTATGGTGATTTACACGTTTAAGGCAAAAGCACAGAGCTTTACTGGTCCATATGGACGAAGTCACGGTCAAAAGGGATTTAAATATAAAATGTCGTGATGGCGCTAGTTTCATACCCGAAAACTAATTAATAATTTTTTAATTGCGTCAAATACATGGATACACTGTGTTACCGTAGCGTGATGAGTGAAAGATAACGCTCTGTCCCTGCATTAGGGAGGACATGGGTTCCAATCCCTGTCCGCTCGGACCATCCAGATTTGGGTTTTCCATGGTTTCCCAAAATCATTCCAGGCGAATGCCGGGATGGTCCTAGAAAAGTCCATGGCCGAATACCTTCCCATTCCCTAACTCCCCTCCATTCCAGTCTTTTCGCGCCTCTAATGACCTCGACACCGGAAGCAAAAAAAGAAAAGGAATACACGTTGCTTCAGTACATATCTTTCGTTAGTGGACGCAGCTCTCATTTTTAATTTTTAAAATACATATAATTACATCACTCCCCTGAATATCGTATATAACTGATAAACGTATTGCACGCAATGCGTTCAGAAGTATATGGCAAGAAAGCATAACTTTCCTTCTGGCATTACGCCTCGACGACGTCGTGGTCATTAAAGGAGGAAAAGACTGGGATGGAATGGTAAGGAATTTGTCCATGGTCTTTTGAAGGAACCATCCCGGAATTCAACGGGATTGATTTGGGGAAACCATGGAAAACTCAAATCTGGATGGCCCAACAGGGATTCGAACCGATGTCCTGTCGAATGCGAGGTCAGAACCGTAACGGTTGAAACTGGGAAAATTTACATAATATATTTTCAGACTTTTAACTGTAAATGCTGGTGTCATTCATGCAGGAATGTACGAGAAAATATGTATTTTTATCCTGGTAGTGGAGTGGTTGAACTTACGTTTAACGTAGATCTGCAGAGCCACAGCAAAACGTTCCCCATGGAATGAATGAGATTTGTTAAACTCGGGATTACACGCAAATGGTCGTCACAGCGGACGGACGGATGAGGCAAGACGGCAGGCTGGGCCCCCTTGCGCGCCAGAAGCGCTGATGAAGGGGGACAGCCAGTAAATCCAGCAGTAAAACACCGCCAATCACGGGGCTCTTTATGTGGCCGGCACGGCACGCTGCGGGAGGGTTCCAGTTAACGCCGCCGGGGATAACCCAATTATTCGGGCCCAGTGAATAAACCGGGGCGGCTGAAGAGGTCGCGACAGTAAACCCGGCCCGCTCTGCCAGGAGTTGGGTTATGGCGTGTTTGACAAAGGCAGTCAAGTTTTATGGAGTCAGCTCGTCCCCCATTCAAGTAATGCTGCGAGGAATGTAACAGTTAAAAAATTATTTCCCGGCTGGCCTGTCGGGGCCATTCGGTTTTATGGTCGGCGTGGCTTATGAGGTCACGCGGGGAAGCAGTTGGGGTGTGAGACAAATCATCGGGCGGCATGCCGACGGAATAAGAGGTATGCACTTGACCGCAAATTGAAATCAACAGCAAATATTAAATACTGTACAAATGAACAAATGATGAATATCAACGTGATAACACTTAAGTGTTAAGGCTAAACAACATAAAGATGTGTGTACGTTTAAAAAAAAAAAAAAATCTCTTACTACATATGATTTTACATAATGTGTTGTAACATTTAGCCCAATTTGTATTTTCGCTTCAAAGGAATTATCTTATTCATAATGTCATGCCACTTCCTCGTAAATCAAAGTACACGTCCTAAGTCAGAATTGTTATATCCTCCGATAATCGTAACGTTGTATTCCACAGTCCAAGCACGCAAGCTATATGCTGTCTCGAGAAATGTTTGAATTTTAAAGATATACGTATGTTTAAGAGATACAGTTGCATGTCCATGCTCTTTGTTCTGAAGCAGTCTAAAAGGACCATAACCATATTAAGAGAACATTGCACAGAGCTGACAGTCATCCCCTCTCGTGTCTAAACACGAAAGCACAGGCAAGGCCACAAGGCGTGTAAGTTGCAGAGTCCAATACCATGGTGCTAGCCTAAGCTGCAGCACATAACTTGATACTCTTCCGCTCGCTCTCTCTCTTTGAATCTAACGCCATATTTTAAATTATTATGTCATGTATTTCATAATTATGTTCTGAATTCAGTCAATAAACTTCTGCTGATTAGGACTTTCGGATCCGAGCTCTGATATAGAATTCACTTCTCTCTCTTCGATCCAATGGCAAGAACCTCTTCTTGCCTTAGAGTCGAACCCGTTTTCTCTATATCTTGTGTAAGTTAACAGATGAATTGAATCCATATAGGGCGCGACACAATGAAACAGCATGAACTTAGTCGTTGGCCAGAAGATAAACAGGAAAGTGAAAAAGCCTTCTAACGTATTTCGATAACCTGTATATACTTCAAATAAGCATTGCTACGGAAATAGCATCATTTTTTCCTGTAAACCAAAGCATCAGAAATTAGGTTACCAAAACCGGTTCGACCCGCTCTTAAAAGCTAGATGCTCTTATCAGTTTGAGACTAGCCTACTATGTCTACATTGCTCTCGTTTTCTTAAAAACAGCAGCAACAAATTATAATATTTGGAAATTACATTTCAATTTAGAAATTTAACATACATTATGTAGTTCTAAGGTGATATGTAACATACTAATTCGTAATATTATTTTTTTAACTGCTTAACGTCTCTTAACAGCGAGGTCTTTAGAGACGGGAAACGATGGGGGGCAAGGAATGGGAAGGAATTCGGCCATGGCCTTTTGAAGAAAGCATCCCAGCATTTGCCTGGAGTGATTTGGGAAACCATGGAAAACCCAAATCTGGATGCCCGGACGGGGATTCGAACCGCCGTCCTCCCGAATGCGAGGCCAGAACGCTAACCGTTACACCACCACGCTCGGTATTTTGGGTTTAAAGAATGGTTAGTACTGTTCAACAATGCCGACCGATACTCTAAGCAGATAGGATCAAAGTGAACACATCAAGCCAAGATATCATCAGCCTGAAAAGTTTGTTGTTCCTTATCGTAGTTATTGTTCCTGGATCATCGGACTTCGGTTCCTTGCCATGTGTGAATTTCAAAGATTTGGAAAAGTTGTTTATTGAATAATACAAGTTACTGTCATAGAACGTATAATCAACTCTCCAAGAAAGACAATACGAGCTCAACCGAAATTGGTATTTTTAAAATTTTATCCATCCCTCTAATCATTACAATAAGTGCAAACAGTTATTTAAATTCTGCCTTCTATCACATACGGTTTTGTCATTCCGTCGTTGGAACAGCCTAGATGCGTACCCATATTACAGGGGTCGTTGGGTTCAGATCTGATCGCTGGCTTGGGTTGTCATACCAGTCTAGAGTTGCAATCGACGGCGTAAGTTTCCATTCTCTTCGGGTGGCGCCGCATCCTTGTATTAAATGTTGAGGCTTCGGTCGGCCTGCTTCGATCTTCTTCTAAGGCGGATCTACTAAACACAACAGTTATGCCTAACAGAGCGTGTGAAAGTCGGCATTAATACCAGCGGAGGATGGAAACTGTCTAAAATTGTCCTATACTTGTCTAGTCATCACGATTAAATTTCAGTGCCTACAAATGTACAAAGAAGGAATACGCACATTCCAAGCTGGATCCATCGAATATTACAAGACTAAGATTCTTTTTTGTCTGTAACAAAAATCCACTTAACTGTTAAATAAAAAGTATACTTGTATAAGTAGATGGTAAAGTCTCTTATCGTAATTACAGTTTAAAGTAACTTTCTCTATTCAATGAATTGACATTTATTTTTAAAATCAATGAAGTAGTAAAATAAATACTTCACAGTATATTCTGATATATTAAGCAGACTTAAAAATGGAAGACTTATCACAGAAGTATAAAGATATGATAAACTAATACGGGAAATTATATTTATTAAGTGCATCTGTATTTTGCATATTCAGCAAACACATGGACTGAAAGGAACTTGGCACAAAATTTAAGTATCCTTTAAGATATCACAGCATTTCGAAATCCTGTTTGCGTAAAAGGGAACAAACAGCCCGAGGGTGATCGAAGACAGAAATCCACAAGCCTGAATATGGAACAGGAAACTTAATTTGGCAAGCTAACGACATTCATTGAGAGGGAAGTACTTGTCATCTTTAGGCGAACATGTGGTTATTATTATTATTTTCTTCTCATTGGTACTTAACTGCTTATAAATGACGAGCTCATTAGAGACAGACAGCGATTGTGGAAAACGAAGGGCAGTGAAATCAGTCGTCGCTTTTATGAAGAAACCATCCCGGCATTTAGAGAAACCATGGGGAAGTGAAATATGGATTCTAAGAGGGATCGAATCCACCTTCTTCCGAATGTTATACCTCATCTAACAGGTTCTGTAAGGGAATAAAAAATTTGAGGGAAAGTTGGATCAAGTCTAATCATTATTTGTCGGGTTAATACTTTAAGCAAATATCAGTTAATACTGTCCAAAATCAACTAACTGTATGATCTTTTTTCTATAATAGTCTGTTCGCGTTCCAATACACATAAATTCAAACAAAACAAGATGAAGTTGTTGATTATTCAATCTGTGTTTAAGTTTGAATTTAATCGTAAAATATGAATTTCTTAATTAGTTGGAACAAACGCTATCCAAAGATCAAATTAATGGAAATTTAACAAGACCAATTTCCGGTTCATTTACCGGTTATGCTTAGGGTTATTTATTAATTAAATTCAAATTTAACAAGCATAAGAATATATGTTCAAAATCATATACTTTTTCAATAAATAAAATGTACAGCGACACAATGGAATAAAGGAAAGTGTTTTGAAAAATCGCAGTATCTTAGGTACTGCAAAATCCTAAGCTTTGTATGAAACCAACAAAGAAATCAAGTAATTTTCTTTAGCAGGTAGAACGGAGAAAGTTACAAATTATCCTCTGGAAATTAAAGCAGGTTACAACATTCGGAAGAGTTGTTAATCATATTTACAGGCTCAGAAGCTGTACTTTACATAATAAGGCGCTTCACTTTCAAACCACTTAAGAAAAAAAGTTTTCAACTTAATTGGGGAATCAATTACGAGAGATATTTAGATGACGAAGGTAATGTGATCTCTACTTACATGCAATTTAAGATAGTAATCCTAATAGACGCCAGACAAAACAAAACCATGCCCTTGAAACGCATACATGCACCGGCTTGATGAAATCTATTAACAGGCAGCAATTTCCTTGGGCTTGCCGCCAAGGACGACAGCCGCAAATGCAAAGCACAATAATAATAAAACCCCAAGAGGTGGGCTTCATTAAGGAAATATTACTTTCCATTACGCCAACATTTACGTCTTACCCGTTTTCCTACACACTTCGTAAGCTAAACTCTCGCTCATTATTTGTAATGAAAAGTTATATGAAAGTACCAGATAAGTTAAAAAAGCGTAAAGGAGTTGATAAGGATGATATTGTTACCGATATTAAAGATAGGGGTATATGCCATAGTTCCATACGTGGAAATATTATTTAGATTGAGTCTGCAGAAGTGCTGCATATCTGACGATTGGAAAAGTGCTGAAGTAGTAGTGGTTCATAAAGCAGGGAAGACAATTATAGATAAAAATTAAAGACTGATGAGGTTGACCTCAAAGTTTAATTGATTTGGTTTTCAACGATATCAAAATGTCTGTGAGTTTGTAAATCATAAATAAAGATAGTTGTGGGAAAGATAATTCACGTTATTCTCAATGGACTATATGCAAGATATGGACAATCGAGGCCAAGTTCATAGTGCAGCATTGGATTTCTCCCGGGCATTTGACAGAGTAAGCCATAAAATAGTAAAAATGAGGTTAAAAACTATTTGGGTAGATCAGAATATGACTTTCTGGGTAGAGGAATTCTTAGAAGGCAGGAAGCAAAGAGTACGGATAGGAACTGCAGTATCAATGTGGTGGTTCCACAGGGTAGTGTATCCGGATCTCTACTGTTGATATTTTTGAGATTATATACGAGAATTAATGCGAAAAACGGGTGTGGTCAGCTACAGGTTGATCAAGACAGGATATGAAGTTAATTATTTCAACATGGAATAAAGTTAAATGCCAACAAACCAGCTTATTAGGTACACTGACAGAAAAATTAAGGTTATGTATGATTATCAGTTGAAGGAGGAATTGCTAGTTGAAGGCATAAAGTGGAATAATTTTGTCATATAACTCGATAGTAAATTCAATGCCGTGAGAAATATTTGGCACATTGTAGGAAAAGGTTTGATGCATTTACTGGAGCGGGTTGCAAAAATCTTGTTTCAGTACAGGGGGTTGGTATCAAATGCAGAAGTTGCAGGTTATACAAAGGTTAGCAGCTAAATTTTCTTGTAGATATTACAATCAGTAACTGACATTACAAAGGAGCTGGTTGGTATTTATTGAAAGGTTATGAAACAGGTTAAAAATGTTGGAAGTGTATAAAGCATATATTGATGATGAGACTTTAATGGATATAGCTAATCAGAATCTACAAAAATGTAAATTTCCCATCAATAAAATTGTTTGGAAAGATAATGTTGTTTAGGAGGGTTACACAGAGAAACGAGTTTTGCTTAAAGCTATGGAGATCAGTAAGCCACTGTACATTAATTTTAGAAGTTGGGAGTCCACTTCTTCTAAAATGTAGTAAACATAAGTGGTCTGTAAAGACGAAAACAAGATTGGGAAAACCTAGGTACCTGATTATGAGATTTCACACAAATTGGAAACACGCTCAAGAACGTGGTGCATGCGTTTTGAGCACTGTAATCTCTCCAATATGAATTTGTAATCCGAATTTAAATTCAGATCTTAAAGCAGTTTTACTTTAAACTTGTTGCCGAATGAAGTCTAGGCCATTCGTTTCAACGAGCTACTAATTATGTTAACAGATTTAACAGGTGTTTAATTGTAGCGAATAAACAGAAGTACTATATCTTAGCGTTTATGAACGAAAACGTCATTCACGTTGTTTTATTCGTGGAGACTGATGTTCGTGTAGCGTTTTTACCTCCAATCATACATTCCAATACCGACATAATCTTGTTTCTCTTAACATCATTCACCAGTGAAAGTAAAAATGACGCATTTTTAATAACTAATAGCCCTAGGAAGACTAAAGCGTTTTGTGGAGACAAACAACGTTATCACAGCGCGGAACAATTGCGTTCTGACGTGCGCATCTCAATATGTCTCCTTGTCTCCGGGGAAAGTGAAAGCTTCTCTATTCGGTAACAGCATTTGATAACCACTCTGCCCTCCTTTCAGCCCCAGAGCATATGCGGGAGCTAAGTTTCCAAAGCCAGTTACGGAAAGTTTTAAGGCGCACTCGCGCCGAGGGGGAGAAAGTTCCGAAGGCCCTCTAACTAGAGTCGACAGGGGATAAAGCAGCAGCCAGACAAGGCTGCAGCAGCCGCAGGGGCAACGGTCGGATGGCTCGAGGCGCCGTCGACCCAGCCCCTCCCCCCCCCCTCCTCTCTCCCCCACTTTATTATCAATCTCGTGAGGGGCACAGCGATGCGTCTCGCGACGTAAAAGTGGATTAAGGCCGCGCGGATTGCTCTCACTTTCACGTAATGAAATTTTAAACCGCCTCGCCGGGGAGGATCATGGCACTGCACTTTCACTCGGGAGCCGACGTACGACCGTTAACCCCCGTGAACAATCTTGGCGCAAATCCCCGCTGATGGGAAGCGTGCGCGGAATGCGGAGACGCGTTTTACGCGCGGCGTATTATACCCCGCCCAGTCTTCTGTCGTTGTTTGAAGCCAGACAATAATGCAAATTGCCGGAAATATTGCGTGATCCGAAGATTGCGCCAAAGATGAAAGATGCAATTAACGTCCCGGCACTAAAATTAATTTGGTTATGGTAATACCCATTGCACCAACTTCTACAGCTAACACAAAAATAAATAAATTTCAATGATTTCACATGTAATTCATACATTTTTGTTGATAAAAAAAAGAAGTTCTCTCGCCTAAAAGGAAAATTGTAAACAAGTTTCAGTTCTGTACCCGGAGTTATTAGCAGTAAGAAAATCAAATTAATCATACGTATCTGAATAAAAAAATAGATAAAAAATCCTTTTATTTATTTCTTGGCTTTACTATAGCAGGGAGTGGGCATTTCACACGAACAGTCCCCAATATTTAATATTAACTGGCCTAGTGCGAGTCAAGCCTAGAGCAATTTGACTTCCGTACTCTTCAAGCTTTAATAAATATATTGTACAGGGCCTATCAGAAGGTAGTAGACTCGTGCAAATATCAGTGACTGAGTGACTGACACATTTGCAGATTAGGCAGTCCCTAATAGAATATTAACTGGCCAAGCACAAGTCAAGCCTAGTGCAATTTGGGTTCCGTTCTCTCGTGGCTTTAATAAGTATCTTGAACGTGGCCTGTCAGAAGATAGTCGATTGGTGCAGATATCAATGGCTGACATATTTTCAGATTAGGCAGTGGACTCCGATTCATGGCTTCCAATGCTGTGACATGTTGCCTGTCGAACCGCTAGTGGAATCGTTTGGTTGCAATCAAATTTATTATAGGCGCATAATTGAACAATGAACTCCAAATTAAGAAAACTTTTCAATAAACAGTATTAAAACTAGTAAAATAACTTCAAATTAAAAAATTATATCTAGTTTTGCTTGAAACCATATCAGTTACAAATATTTTTGGTAACTGTCGTTTAAATTCAGGACATGATCGATATTGGGAACAAATTTAAAGTACATAGCTAATACAATGTTTCAGATAGAGCCGGTACCAAAAATGATCTAAAATCTGCAATTCTGACGGCCACTGACGTATTTATTTTTATTTTTCTTAAACAAAAAACTTAGCGCTCTACTTTAAAAACCTCTAAACATTACTCACATGTTGGAATAAAAAAAGAAGTTTTTTGACCTTCTTTATTTCTATAAAAACCCTCCACATTATACCTTTACAAAATTTTTAATACGGTATTCGGTTTTGGGTCAACGAAGTACATAACATGTGAAAATTTGCAGACCCAAACTTATTTCGTTCAAGTTCTACAGGCCTGTCATAAACGGATGGACGGGCAGTGGAACGTCAGCAATAGGGTTCCGTTTGCCGTTGGGTATGGAAACCTAAAAACGACACTAGATTTAGTGCTCCTTATTACTTCCTGCATGTAGATTGCACTCATACGTTTCTTGAACTTTACTAGTATTTTAAAAGGGCTAATAGTGAAGCTTTATAACAAATAATAATAATAATAATAATAAACTTAAAAAAGAAGTACACTCAAAAATAAAAATCTGATGATGTAAGAACATTATTTTCTGTGGTTCCATTTCAGGAAAACAAAGAAAAAATTACTTTACACTTTATTAAAGATTCTTTTGATAATATTAGTAATACCTTAACAATACAAAATTTCTCCAGAAACGATCATTAGTTTACAATTTAACTTCCAGAAAAGTAAACGTACCACATTCTTGAAAAAAATTGAATAAAAATTTCTTTTGACAATACTTCGAACGTATATACAGTATTATGCGATAAAACATTATTCGTGTTTAAATCCTCGCTAACAGCATAAAAAAGCAGATTTCAAGTAATTCTTTTCGTCTGTTGAAAGATTCAAATTAAATCATGCAATTTATCACAGACATTCCATTGAGCGTACGTGATTATAAACGAAGAAATGAAGGAAATTTAAAAAAAACTAATGTAAACATTTTTATCGGATGTGAATTACATATTCATTTTTTTTTTTTTTTTTTTTTACTGCGATAGTATAGTATAGTGGAAGTGCGGCTATCTTTATTGTCATATAACAAGAACTTTCTAAGATTCGGAGGCAAAAACGTTCAAGAAACATGTGTCTCCCCACTTATCGGGTATCCATCGAAACTGATCTATCGCTGATTGTCAAACACAGCTCAGGTGGAGGCAGCCATTCTTTTTCGTGGCGTTGTCCAGCAAAGGCGAAAAATATATTAAAAACGTGGAAACGGCTTCTTAGAAATGGAAACGTGAAAACCGCTAAAAATCTCAAAATTTGCACGCGCGATTATGATGATAGATATGCATTTACACTTTTTTAGAAGGATTAGATTTTAATTTTTTACGAGAAGGTTTAGAATTCATGAAGCCTGCCGTTTGGGAAGTAAGCGAAAGTATTACTATCTGTGACTGATACCTGCATGATTTTTTATGTTTGCTTCCTGTTGGCCTGTTTCTGAAATATGCAGTTTTTAAAACGGAATCGAGGTACAGAGCTTCATTTGCATAGCTGATTTTAGAAAACCGTCCATAAACAGTAATCAGCTAGTTATCTACTCTTCTGCCATCGGTGAACGTCTTTTTAAGTTTACCTTCTCTTTAATACTCGCAAAATTAAATAATATACGAAAATCGTCGGAAAAAATTCAAGGGCACTGAATCGTGAATATTAAAGACATTTTCTAGTAAACTCTGTAATATATAGCTGGTCATGTCTGTTATCGCATACTGAACCGATTTTGATAGGGTTCCACAGAATGAAAACTTGGGATCTGAATTAAAAGCAGACGCAAGAGCAAGGAAATGAAATTTTATTAACCTCAAAACTTTTAAACACCATACCGGTATTTCGTTTTTTTTCTGTAAGTTTGTAAGAAGAGGTTTTCAGAGGTGGCACTGACAACAATACGACATTTCAGGTATATCACCATAATGTAATTCGTCCTGATGGGACACCATTTATGCGAAATCAAGGATTAAAAGGTAAACTTAGGCCGCAGCTTGAAGGTCTGACCAAGCCATTGTGTCAGAGGTAGGACGGCCAGCTCCTTTCTTTGGAACCTACAGTTTAACGTGCAATCCGAACCACGGAATGTCCTGGCGTAGCTCATACGATCAAACACAACTCTTAAAAATTCCTGGTCCTGCTGGGTTTGAACCCGAGAACGAAGCACGAACTCTTGAGACCAAGCGCCTTAACCACTACCAGACCGCTCTAATCAAGGATTAAAGATTGCTTAGTCTATACCAGTAGAAAAGTCAGTTAAACTAAAACGGCTAAATAGCTGCGCGCGTTTAGGATATGCATTCCTATCATAAACACCCAAGGTTTGATTCTCGCTCGCAACTATCTATATTCTGCGTGCGTTCTGTAATGTAAGATTAGAAATTTATTTTTACAATACGTAAATACTAATTTACTTTTCACATTAAGATCATTTGATGAAAGAATATTCACTTCCAAATTCGAATTTTTCCTCAGTTAATTTCGAAGCATCCCGGTAGAGTTAAAATAAAAATTGTGAAATGACTACGTAAGGTCGTTTGAACAGTGACCTTGCGGGAGAGTAATGAGTCGTCGACTGGTTTCAATTTGGCCGGGCGAGCCCTAACGAGCGCCTGTAGGACGCCGTCCACTCCGTCACTGCCAGACTGCAACTGCAGCGAACCAGTGCGGTGCATACATCACCCGGGCCGAGTGGCCATTACTCAGGGGGGCGGAACCGACTAGCTGTCCATTACCATCGCACCTTCTCTTTCGAAACACACTTTCAACATCGACAATTCGCACTCCGGGAACAACCAAACACGACTAAAACGAAAATATCACGGACTGCTCTTTTTCACGATATTCTAATTTCAATAACTATAACAGAAAAACAAATACCACGCTCAACCAAAAAAGAAATATTTTTCCACGGCATAGCACTGAATACACCACGTAGAAGATATAGTTTATAAACACCTATAAGAAATACCTTTGACGACTACTAATCCTAACATAGGTTCTGTATTACTGTCTTTAGCATTGAAGTTGTCAATTGCTTGGCTTAAACTTTTTTGACCAATTTTCTGAAAAACAAATTTAACTTTAATAGTGCAAAAACTGTAGGAAACACGCTCTTAGAAAGGTGATCTGAAAATTCTTGACCTCAACATACATGGAGAAACTAAAGAACATCCAATTTGACAAAAAAAATATGACCATTACACGCCAAACAAAAAGAGCGTTTCTTACGAAAGAATTATCAGCTTTTCAGAACACTTTCCAAGAGCCTTTTGTATGCAATCACTCGTTTCTAGACGAGAGGGTTATTTTGCTAGTAGCAACACTCCCTTTCCACGCACAAACATTTTGTTTCAGGCTTGATGGCACACCAGACCATTTCCTTCGTATCGTTCGATATTATCAAGATCTGGACACTTCGTCGACAATGTATCGCTAAAGTAGATATTGTAAATTGACTCATTCCTTCTTCTAATCTAAATTACTTAAACTTTTAATATGTGATCATACAAAATATACCGATAAAAAGCGCAATTAGCGTGAGATAAGGTTTAAGAGCTCTTAGTTGTGATAAAAAAAAACCAAACCTCCGAGGTTGATGAATATATGCAGCAATAAATAAGATACACATAAAACATTATTCCTACATTCCTAATTTTCACTGGCACCCTTTCTCTTTTGTTTGGGAACTAAGTATTGGTAACAGAGATATATCTAAATCCATTTAAAAAAAAACTTTATTTTAATCAGTTCAGTTTATTACTTTTGTTTTGGTTCGCCAGGTTAACGACATTTTTAACATTGTAAGTAGGAAACACGTTCTTGATATAAAGAAGACGAATTCGACAATGTTACAAACCTTCCCGTTCTGAGATTTAAGCAAAGCTAAAACGAAACCTTCAAAGAGTTATTAGGCCGGTTACACACTGGGTGGTTTTTTTGCCGCCGCGGAAAATTAACCGTCGCCGCCTACAGAATTTTAGGTTTTTACAACTACCGTTGCTATTTCAGCGGTAAAACTTCCGCTGCTATGAAGAGCTGGCGAAAGGTGACCTGGTAGGGCGTCAGTACCTTCCTTTTGCTAACCCAAGTTTCATTTTGTGAAATTAGAAGTTACTTTAGTGATTATTACTTCATGGTTAGGTTTGAAAATTGTTATTTTGAAGTTTCCGTCACCGTAGAAATAGGAAGAGAAAAATCGTCTTATTTGGATCCATCAAATCAACTAAAGGAGAACAGAATATTTGAGGAACGACGACACCAAGTTTTTCAAAAAAAATTTATGTTTATTTTGTCGAATTGCTTGGGAAACTAAAGAACACCATTCAAAGGAGAAATACCCAGTTGCCAATTGTATCACGTCACGTTGAAGTAAGCAGTATTCTAATGGGTCTACTATATATAAACATTTGTTTTTATATAATTCAAATCGGCTATATTTATTTTATGTCAATTAGGGTGAAAATTCCTTGAGTTTCATAGGAATAGGTGTACAGGAAAAGTTTGAAAAATACACCAGTCATATAATGGCTAAGACTGACATTTTTTTGTAACTAATAAACATGCTTCACTGTGTAATCAACACTTCACTGTTGAGTTTACTCTATATTGCTTTATCCTTAAAAGCACAATCGATTAATTAAACTTTTGTAGTTAGATTGTAATATGTTGAGTATTTTAATCATTATTAATTTGCAAAGAAAAATAAAATGTAATTGGCGAGGATGCCCAATTTATTGAACGGCTTGTCTTACTGAATTCGTCACAGCTGTGTGTGTGTATGTGTGAGTGTGTGTGTGTGTGTGTTTTTTTTTTTTTTTTTTCTTAATGTCGAGCAGCAGAATTTCGGTCTAGTGTTGGAAGTGTTCCTTGGCAAATGTCTAAGATATAAGGACACAGTTACACAGTATTAAACATCAAAATCTTTCTATAAAATGTGGCTCAACATTTTTCAAATTCTCATTTTCCAGTACGTCAAAATCGTTCCTAGTTTCAAGGCACACTTCTTTCCAAGCGTCCCGAGTTTTAAAAGAATCTAATGTTTGGTCCCATAAAACTGGTCTCGCATCTACTAACGAATTAGAAGATCATTACCTATCCCCACTTAACTCATATTACGATTTTTAAATTAAAAAAGTGTTAAATTTACACAGACTGAAAACGTACACGTGGTTAAAAATCCACCGAGTGTGTAAAGCACCTACCTGGTCACATGGACCATTATCTGGACTGCGGCGGCTAAACCATCGTTGAATGCAGAGGCAGCGCGCAGCTGCATACCTGCCATCGACGGCAATTCTGCCGCGGATTTTCGACTCCGCTCAGTGTGTAAGCTTCCATTTGATCACTCGCGCCACTACTGGAACGATGGCGACGGCAAATTTTCCGCCGCAGCCGAAAACACCAGTGTGTAACCGGCCTTATGCAGTCGTTTGGCTATGCTATGAACGAAGTAACAGAATTATGCAAAAATTATAAATCAGCTGAGTGTCTTGGTAGTATATTAGAAGCCGTAGTGTATGGAAAATTCCGAAATCCTGTAAGGGAGAGATTACATACTAGCTCGGCCAACTTGATGAACCAATTTAATACAATTAGACAATTTCCTTTGAGGTATGTCTAACAAATAGCGTAGTAGATTTTTGATTTCTTTAGAATCCATTTCCCCGATAATTTTTTAGCTCTGCGATATGAGTTAAAAAGATGAGTCCATCTTTTCGAAAAATACGAAGAATACGATATATAAGCGACCTCTATTCTTAAGTATTTGCTCGCTGCTTAACTAGCGTGCGGACCGTAGTGTGTGTAAAAATGCTTTACTCTTTCTATTGCAGTACAGAATATTAACGTGGAGAAGCAAAAAATGTAAATTTCATCAAAAACTTTCCCTTCTTTTAGTTATTATCTAAAGTTTTTTGTTCGACTTGTATTTTAACGCTATATGTATATAAAATATAAGAAATTAAAGCTACGCGAAAAATTATACTAAACGTCCAATGAGAGCGTACCGAGAATCAATTGTCCTTTTTGTGAGAAATTTGGTACACACTTTCCAGAAAACACACCTTTTGAGAAAAAGCGCATATTAAAGCTAAATATATATACCTTAGACATTATGCAACACGGAAGTTGAGGTATGAGATAACATTGGCAGTATATTCTGCGGCCATTCCTAAACACACCAACGATAACATCTGTAGCAACAAAACGTGACCATGCGAATATTTAACCGAAAGGCGATTCAGCACCGAAAAAGAGATAAAAGATTAAATTCAACGCTTAATCAAAGACATGGAGGCGAGGTGAAATGATATCGGCACACAAAAACTATCCCAACATCTACAAAAATGCATCGACCGAAACGCCGATTACGTAGAAAAATATATAAATGTTTAGTTTTTAAAATGATGTATATACTATAGAAAATAAACAGATTTTGCATCTCTAAAAAGCTTTGGAGACCTTACTTTTGGGACTGCCCTCGTATTTTTTGCTTAATAACTTGTATGCAACTACCCAAATTTTCAGCTATTTTACTTCATTAGTATGTATTTCGTGGATTTAACATGCACATTTTCTAAAATATTACTGCCGAAGTAACGTGTGTGCCAAATTTCAAACTAAATAGCTAGTTAATTCTAGGTACGCCCTAACTGGAATAATGTCAAGTTATCCATATTAATACTGAGTACGTGGGTGACCGATCTTTGATCGGCATCTTTCGATTTCTGTTCAATATCCAAGATTTCGAGTAAAGTTTGATTAAAGTAAAAGGCTTGAAGGCTTCCTAGGCGTTTTGAGGTGCATAGTTAACCAAAGAGAAGCTTAACTAACATCAGTAGGCTTACTGGTACCTCAACCTTCTACGTAATGAGGTTAGAGTCGTTTCCGAGAAACCAAATACAAAAATGGCTCCTTTTTTTAAAAAAATAAATAAATAAATAAAAACTTGAAACGTTATCTACAAATGAAATTTCGTCCAAATCGGTAGATCCATTTGCGAGACCGCCTCATAAATTGCTTTCAAAGAAAAATGCTATTATTATTATGTTAATAGAAATCTTAATGTCAGTTAGGGATTAATTAATGGTGCGATATTTGTGATAACTCAGGGGAGTCTACGATAACCCTTGATGATGGATTCTTATGTAACTCGACGAGAAAAATTGAAAGTAAAAAATATATTATTTTTTTACATCTCGCTTAGTTCTCGAGATATTGTATCTCAAAATTGACGTGGTTTGTTGAAATGCAACCTGGACCAGAAGATAAATTTCGCCATAGCCAAGTTTGAGGATGAATTCCTATGAAACTCGTCAAGACAAATCGAAGATAAAGAATTTATTTTTCTAATATCTCGCTTAGTTCTCGAGGTATTAGATCTCAAAAGTGAAAAGGTTAAGATTAGATCCGGCCCGGACTTGAAAAAAGTCCACCAAAACCACTATGTCTATAAGGTGGAAATATACTTACAACGTTTTATTTTCTTCCTAGTGGTTGTTGTTAGGTTGAAATACGGCCTAGACCAGAAGAAACGTCGCCAAAAGCACAATGAACAATACCTATAACTGATTTTTGACATGCTACATCTCGAAAACCAAGCGATATCTCAAGAACATTTATTCTTTATTTCGTCGAGTTCTATAAGAATTCATCATCAGATTGTGACGTCACGGTAATGATAGAACTGCCATAATTCACTTAGACAAGAACATAATCAGTGCTAAATTCATTAACTCCGATAAAACTATGCTCATACCTCGCAGTAACCTCACATATTCTGATCAACCGTGCCTTTTAAAATGGTAATAAAGCAATTCCCATAAGAAGTAACCTTCGTTATAAATATTAATAAAGATCAAAGTCAGACGCTTCAAAAGGCAAGATTCTATTTATCAGAACCTGTTTTTTCGTATGTGCACTCGTACGCGGCTTTTTCAGGAATTTGTAGATGTATTAATATATAATTATGTACTTTATAATCAAACTTTACTCGAAATATTGTATATTGAACAGAAATCGAAAGATGCCGAGAGAAGATCTGTTTAAATTAAGGTGGTAGTATTTAATGACAAACTAACAACCACTTCTTACGGTCAAAAAGTAAACGATGATTACCCTATAACTGGTACCTAATATTATTTTCAAAGAAGTTTCTGTTAAGTATCACCTCTGACAAAACCAAGTAAAAATTTTTAATTATCTTCCTTTTCAAATGTTTTACAATTAAACTTTCAGTGCTAATATTTCCACGGATCAGCCAGTATACAAGAACTGTCCGTTTAAATATTCATTGAAATCAAAGAGAAACTATTATTAGGCTTTCTGGTACCTGAATTGTCTACGAGATGGCGTTAGTGCCGTTTTCGAGATACCGAGTGAAAAAATTGTTCTTATTTTCTAAACTAGCTTTTTTGTTGGAAGACAACTATTTAGGCAACCTTAAAATAAAAAAAAATCCAAATCGTCATAGCCGTTTCCGAGATCTGAAACATATATATATATATATATATATATATATATATATATATATATACAAGAATTGCTCGTTTAAAGATATAAATTAGGTGATTAATGTATATTAGTATCATCCTAACCCACGAAGAAGAATAGAATTATATCACTAGGCATAAACTTTTATTAGTATAACAGCTGTTGTCACAGTGAAAAATATCATTTCCGTAAAAGTCGACTAAAAAATTATATTTTTAATGCTGCTAAGGGGAATTCTGCTACAATCGTGGCACCGCAATTTCATGGATTCTTATGTAATTCGACGAGACAAATCGAAAGTGAAGAATAAAAATTTTTGATATCGCGCTTAGTTCTCGAGATATCATATTTCAAAATTGAGGTTGTAATGCAGTCTGGACCAGAAAAAAATTTCGGCAAAGTCACAAACAACAACACGCTGGACATGTACAATGGATGTTTTATTTTCTTCCTAGCGGTTGTGGTTAGGTTGAAATGCGGCGTGTCAATGTCACCAAAGGCCCAAAGAACTATACCTATAATTAATTTTTGACTTCAAACATCTCGAGAACTACGTGACATATCAAAAATTTATCATTTTCTTTCGATTTGTCTCGTCGAGTTAGATAAGAATTCATCAGCAAATTGCGACGCCACGAAAATCGTAGAGCTGCTGTGATACGGAATAAAACACTTTAACACTATCGATGCTAAGTACAAAGTTACTAATTGTAAATTATATATCACAATTCAATTAGGCTTATTGGATTGTTAATCTGTTGTGTAGTTATTTGACTAACGTATTCTGTTTATTTTAATTTACCGTATTTTAGAAAACCGATTACACAAATAACTAAAGTCAGAACAACAATATACACGCAATCCAAAGTTTAGTGATTATCTTAGGTCAGTCTCTCTTCGAACGCGAAGATGTTTACAATAAATATTATTTACACAGAGAATTAAAATAGTACTAGCGTGGTATTTTGTCAGTAATTCTAAGAAGTAGTACTCATCTGATTTGCGGCACATATTTTATCCATATCGAAAATATTTTAATTTATTGTTCCGTTCCTCGGTACATAAAATTCATTAGTTATTTTTTGAGATTTTAATTTAAAACTTAAGCTATAAAAATGTGAAAACATCATCCAAATTCCTGAGGTAGTTTTTTGCGTGAAGTCCTTTCAAACTCTCAGACACACATAGTTCGCTTACGGCACTGGCTGCTAGAATTTCTAAAGAGCTCAAATTATTATGCAGATACTGTTAGTGGTCTGGTGGCTCAGTGGTTAAGGCATCTGACTAGAGATCAAAAGATCCCCGGTTCGAATCCCTGACTCAGCGGGGATTTTCATAGGCTCGTAACTCGCCCTTCACCTCTGGCACAGCTTTATGTGTTATTTTAGGTACGCCAGAACGTTTCCGTGGTTCGGATTCCACGTTATATTTATTGTACGTCCCCTGTACCAGGTAGGGTTGCCGGGTTAGATTAAGGCGGTTACGACAGGGGCGGAATGCGCGGCTAATTGAAACCCTGTCACCAAGTCATTACGATGTCACGTAATTACTGACGGGAGATTAAATTTGACATAGGCAGTTTGGCAAACATCTACGGTTCAAGTGTATTCGTTCCTTTTAATAATGTCGAAAGGCTGGTTTACGGCATAAAGACTTTCTTTTAATGCCTAAATAATTTCAGTTCTTCTTCTCCGAGTTTTCACAAACGTGTTTAAGCTGTTGCAGAATAAGGTAACCATGTATTTAAGAATATTTAGCTTTTTTCTAATTGATTCCAAATGCTGATATGTCGATAAAAATGCAGCACAGTTATCCCTCTAGTTGGAGACAGTAAGCTCTCGGTACACCATCCCAGAGTTGTATAATGCTCATATACATAGTTCCGTGAATAGATTGCCTACAAGTATGTAATATTTTAATACAATTACTGATTTACTTTTATTATTTAAAAATCAAATTACATAATAATAAATCACTGAAGGTAAATAAGTAATTCATCTCTGAAGCGGACAAATGTCCTTTGATAAAATTATCAGACAACTTTTGAGTAGTAACTTAAACCTCTAAGTATTGCTCGGTCTGATAGCATGTGCACATTGTTGTTATGTATTTACTCTTGATGTATGTGAAGTAAGGCTACAACTTGGCGAAGAGATAAATCTGAGACTTAGAGAATACATAGAAGTAGCCTGATGTTGCCAGTATCCATAAGTGTTCTGGTAAGAGTGAATGCTGAGGCTTCTAATTTACGCTCCAAATAATACTTCATTTTTATTTTTTTCAACTGTAAGGCGCTGACGTTTATCGAGGCGTCTCAATTTTATGGCTGTTTCTCCCCCTCCCCCGCTTGTATGAGATCTTGACAGTCTTCCAAAAATCTTTCGAAATGGTCTCGCACTGAAAGCATACTTTTTTTTAAATTTCTTAACGTCTCTTAACAGTGAGGTCTTTAGAGACGGGAAAGGATGGGAGGCAAGGAATGGGAAGGAATTCGGCCATGGCCTTTTGAAGGAAGCATCCCGGCATTTGCATGGAGTGATTAGGGAAACCATGGAAAACCCAATTCTGGATGCCCGGCCGGGGATTCGAACCGCTGTCCTCCCGAATGCGTAGCCTGAACGCTAACCGGAAAGCATACTATCAGTGCATAATGGATCATTTATTTTATCACATCTTCAGCAATTAATTTAATTAATTGAGATGGAGCGCACGCGTCCGTGGCAATTTCCCTACACACACATTTTTCATCTCTCTAATACCTGCCCGTTTTTGCCCTCTCCGAATATTAAATTCTTTAAGGAATGGAATTCTTTCGGGAATAATGTTGTTATTTCGTATTAATTTTCTCGTTTTGACCGTCGTTCTGCATTGTGAACAGACACATCTTCTTCGTTTTCTTTCGACTCCCGTCGGCATTTAGTGAAGATCCTTCATTTGCATTTAATTCCTCATGAGTGTTAGAGGAAAGATTAATTTTTTTGTTTATTTACAATTTTCCAGATCGTCAGAAGAACGGAAGGAAATAGCACACTTGTTTTAGAAGTAATGGAATTTTCCCCATTGCATGGGCGCTTTATATCGGAAACACATTTGCATAGTTCCACCAATTGACAATGATTCTCAATTCTGCACTTACAAAGGGCATTATAGCATGGTACCAGTTGCTGCAGAAGATGCAAGATACAGATTTATTTGAGTAGATTTTGATACACATCGAAGAATGTCAGATGGAGGTGTTAGAATACGAAGTAATTCGAAAAGCTACAGAAAAGACAATTAAAAATTCCGAACGCAGATAACATTACAGATAGTACGAGAAATCTGTAATGGTTTTAGATGATGCATTTTCTCTGAGAACAGTTGTGTTGAAGCCATTCCGATAAGCACATTTAAATACAGGGCGTTCGCCGGGAAACGCAACCCACTGTTAGCGCTACAAGGAAGAAACTGCTCCCGGCGAGCGAGCGCTCAGTTTCCGGCATTGTTCGACCGTCGGCCGCGGACTATTTCATAATAATTACGCTTCATAAACTTCATAAACTTGTGTGCTAAGCATTTAAATGTGACGTAATTCATTAGCTTACCTTATAAAAGATGCTGGAAGTGTTGACCCTCTTGTGTAATGCACATTTCACATCTTCTCAACATATTTCGAGAGACACGCTGCCCTAACTGACTTAATGATTTTTTGGGTGACTGTTCTAGTCGAAAAGCGATATCGTCAATTTTCTCCTCTGTGAGAATACGGTTGACCGACAGTCTCTTTTTGTTAAAAAATGAACCCGTTTCTCTTACTTTTTTAACCAGACGCAGAATTGTTGATTCAGCTGGCAGTAAAGCGCCAGGAAATTCACGACGAAATTTACTGCGACACTTTTTAAACGACTTCTTCTTCACATTTGTATCGTAGAGAAATATTCTTTGTTGCAAACTGTAACGTACCATAATTTTACTCACACTCAAACACGGTACAGATTAATAAGAGTATGAAGCCCCAAACCAGCCAAACCGCAAAGAAACGTTTATTCACAACACTGATTAATAAGAGACTGAAGTCACAAACTATCTACAATGCAAAGAAACCGTTCTTAACAATGTAAGGGTCACTGCACTGCACTGTTGGGGCAGCGGAGGTGTTAAACAGTGCGGTGATTCACGGTGCCGCGTGGCGGAAACTGCTGGCTCCAATGACCGAGGAAGTTGCCGACGGCAACAGACTGGGAGGGTAGCGTTTTCCGGCGAACGCCCTGTATAAGTGATAAATCAATTTTTAACTATCGATTTTCTCGGGAGAGACGCATTGCTGGAAATGCTTTCGGTCCACTGGCATTAAATTTCGTATAAATCACACAAATTAATAGGGAATCAATTAATATTGAAAAAATAGTGATCACCTAGTGTCTTACATAATTTATTGATTGAACTTCTAGCATATTCCTACGCTCTTTCAAAATGTTTTTGCCTGGAAAATACTGAAAAGGAGACCTATGGCTTCTACAGGCTATGATACTTCGTGTTGGAAAATGGAAATATGGTTGTTGACGTTAAAAAGATTATATATGATTTCAGCAACTACTTTGTTAATGACTGCAAAGCACCCTGGAAAAATAGATTTGTTAATAAAAACAGGTTCGCCTAAGTTTTCGTAAACATTAACCTACACTGCCAAGAAATTCAAAGTGTATATTATTTCTAACTAAAATAAATATACTGTAAATACAGTGTACGAAGACAAATCCATAATTTATTTAGCCCGTAATTACTTTTCTGCTCACTCATATTCAAGTTTAATTTTTTTTATCATCTTGATACCGCAGAAAATTAAATAGCTCGCAGTATCATAATGTTATCTTAGAAATGGCATCTGCTACGTTCCAGCTTCACATTTTTCTTTTGCGGGACTGCTTAGGTCACAATTTTTTCTTAATTACTGCTTCCCTATGAGCATCGGTTTCCAAATCTTGCAGTTTCTGTAACAATTTCGCAACGGCGGTTTCTCTTTTGAGGGAATCATATTTTTTGCTCTTTCCACGCCACAGGCAAGGTTTTGATTGATAAATTCTTCTATAAATTTATTGCTTTTACAATTTTACATAGCGTACGTCTGTAGTTTGAAACAGAAATACAGGACTGAGGCAATACAGTACACACAACGCGAGCTCGCTTCCTCAAAACTACGACTGAGGCAGCACCGCAACACACAGTCCGGTTTCTACTCTCGCAGGCAGTAAGCACTGAATTTTCATTTTTTTCCGGTAACCTAAACAGGTCCGGATTTTGTAGCATTTACCTGCAGTTTGCCTGCTTAGGAGTTTCGCAGGGCGTATGGCCGCATTAAGAAAACAAAACCCTGAAATCCCCCGGTTCTCCAATGAAGGGGGTTTGCGCCAATGTGCCAGACCGCCCCCATTCCTTTCTGCGAAAAAACTGTCAATCTTGGTAGGATTTACAGTGGGGAAAAAAGCAATAAGTAGTTTTAAACGAAATAATACTACTTAAAAATGACAATAACTCTTACCGCAGCAAAATGTAAACGTAAATGGAACAAATGGGTCACTATATTCATCTATATAGTGGAGTCGATAAAGAAAGTAGGGCTGAAGCAGGGGTTTCCTTAACCGTAAGAACCACATTAATCGCAAATGTCAATGACTGGGATGCAATAAATGAGCGAATTATATAGATGGAACTTGTGATGGGTAGAAGCATGCTATATGTATCTGAGCCACGTAATCGTTGACAGGAACGATCATGACGAGAAGCTGAGTTATTTACTAGGTAACAGAACAGGAAGAAGAAAATACTGCAGAATAAATCAGCTGCTCTATAAGACGAAGACAAAGGATCCCTATAGTTAGAACGAGAGGGTGAAGTGTTAATAATATTTTATAAAGACAGAAAGTGGATATTTTAAACTCAAAAAGACATTAACAATTTTACATAGTCCAAATTTACTTCACGAAATAAAATCAGTAAGAATTTTGCATCTTCTTCACCACCTTGTAACAGCCCTCAAACCTAAACTTAAATGGAATGGTATTTAATGAAGCACTTATAGTAAGCTAGAGTTTGGTTGAATATGACCTGGTAGGTTTGTTTTGCAATTTCATGTTAATCAATGTATATAGACTTTGTTTTCTGAAAAGAAATTATTTAGAGGCCAGTTAATATGTTTAAGAACCGAATTTTGCAAGAGAATTGCTTAAATGATTGTAATTCCAAGTATTAATGCAAGTTACAATGTCTAAAGGAAAATTTGCTACAGTTTAAAATGATTTATGTAAATAATTTTGTGTTTAAGTATCTTTAATTTCCATATCTGACTATTTTGTATTGATTGTAAATGATTATGTATTAATTCTGATTGTTTTTTATATGTTTCAAGTGTTTAAGTATTGTTAATGTTCGAGAATTATCTGGCGGAAGCTTTTGAAGTGTTATAGAAATTTCGATGTTGCTTACATAAAGCGAAAACCCGAGACAGAGTAAGTAGTTCTTCGGCAAAGTTTTCACCGTCTAAATTTTTACGACGACCAAGAACTGTATTGTCTGTGGAAGAAGTGTTGTATGCAATCTCTGGATTATATGTATGTAGTAACCAGTATCTTTGACGTTCGTGTTTTCTTTGAGAATAAAAACAAGTTTAAAGTGAACTTTATGGTGGACTGATTATTTATCATATTAATTAAACCACGAGCAATCCAATAACCTTCTCCCAACATTTTGGATGAGTTGATGAGTTTTACTCATTACTGGATTGCTCAAATTTGGAACTATAAAATTATAGCCGTGTGCCCTTGCTGACGCAGCATTTTATACTTGCTGCCAAGTTATACAATGTACTAATGGAGGAAGTGAAGTTTTGCCTTCTGTCTGCAAACGTGTAACTACGTTCTGTGTGTGATAAGTCTATTTCCTGTTTGTGAAATGTGTAGTTTATGAGAACCGTCCCAGCATTCGCCTAAGCGGCTGCCGAAAACCATCTAAAATCCGCAGTCAGGACAACAGGTACGCAGAGGCCCCGTTGTACCTTCAGTACTATCCTGTGAGCGGCGTCTCAGCACCATCAGCCGCAATGGCGGGTAATAACTGTCTACATAATAACTGCAAATATCCCGGCTGGGATCATTTGAAGTGGAAAATACGGAAAATTCCAATGGTAAAATTATTCTGTAAATGAATCTAGGAGTATAGTTCCTTAACCCTTGGTAGATAAATCAATGGCATTCCCACATAGACTGTGCCCGAATTAAAATCTCAGTATCATAACATATTCTGTGGAAGTAACACTTATCAAGATACCTTTAGGAGGATAAGAGAATCAGCAATGGAAGCTTTTGGAGAGCTTTGAATAAAAACCGAAAGTAGGAATGAAAATATTAATAATTTGGTATTATAAAAGAGGAGAACACAATACATATTGGAAAGAGCGGGGATTCTATCATTACCGTGGCGCCACAATATGATAATTGATTCTTATAGAACTCAACAAAACAGATCGAAAATAAAGAATAATTTTTTTTTGATATCTCGCTTGGTTCTCGAGATATCGTATCTCAAAATTGACGTAGTTAGGTTGAAATACGGCCTGGACCAGAAGAAAAAATTCGCTATAGCCAAATTTGATGATGAATTCTTACGTAACTCGATGAGACAAATGTAAAATAAAGAATAAAGTTTTTTGATATCTCGCGTAGTTCTCGAGATATTGGATCTCAAAAGTGATGAGGTTAGGGTGAGATCCGGCCTGAACCAAAAAAAAAATTTTTCACCAAAACCACCATATCTACATGGTGGAAATGCACTATAGGTGTTTTATTTTCTTCCTAGTGATTGTTGTTAGGTTGAAATACGGCCTGGACCAGAAGAAAAAACATCAAAAGCAGAAGGAACTATACCTATGGCCGATTTTTAACATGCTATATCTCGAAAACCAAGCGAGATATCAAAAAAATTTATTCTTTACTTTCGATTTATTTCGTGGAGTTCTGCAAGAATTCATCAGATTTTGGCGCCACGGTAATGATAGAACTGCCGAAAGAGCAAATGATTATGAAAACTGCGAAAAATGTAAAGAAATTCAGAGAAATGGAGAAGAATCTATCAAAAGTATAAAATTCCTGAGACGAAAGAACAGAGAATTTTCTAGAAGTTCTTATTACCATGGACATTGTAGCGAATTTCTAATATTCTAAGGACTTTTACAAGTAACTAAAAAAAATCAGAAAGTTCGTGTCAAGCACGCATACATTGGGTACCGCAGCTAATATCAGTTTGGATTCTCTTTAGTTATAAACCTTAATGATTTGTCAATATATGTTATGTATCATTTAAATAAATTCAGGTGCCTTACGACTTGTAGCAGTTTGAAATTGCTGCTGATTTCGCCTTTATCATGGCTGTCCCTACAGTTTAACGTGGAATCCAAATCACGAAGCCTTCCTACCACGCTTCTCATGAACAAGGAAAGGAGGATATCATAGCTACAGAATATACGAGGATGGACCATATTATTAAAAGTTGACATAGCAAGAGACAGAAAATATATGCAGAATCTGGTCGCAAATATCCATTAGTGAAAATGCATCATAAGAAGATTATTTTCATAGATCTAAAGACAGGCGACGATAGTGTCCCTCTGTAAAATGTACCTTGCAGTGTCCTGGAAAGTTTTGTAACCCAATTCCTTTACTTCTCTCGTGCATCCCCTCATCACTCTCTCCAGGATTTTGAAACCTTTTTCTACCACCCGTCCAATGTGTCCTGCCCAGTTAAGCTTGTTATCAAATGTAATGCCAAGATATATACATTTCAAGTCTTCAGCAAGCAATTCTTTCCCCACCTTATATTCATAATTAACCTTTTGTTTCTAATAAATTGCTCAACGGAATTTATGAAGGGGAACAGTAACTTGCCGCCAACTGAAGATCAAAATTTTATACTTATCGGACTAATTTTAACCGACAAAGATTTTAGTGGTCTTCGTAGGAATTCTTTTGCGTATATATTTATAAATATCTAAAGGTGAATGTTTAAGACAACCACGTCTGATGAACGAAGACGAAGTCAATTAAAGTAAAAAAACAGTGAGTCACGTCTTACAAGGAAAAATTGGGGATGGGGTTATAGGAGCCGGTGAGCATCAAAGACGGCTAGCTCGCTCTTTTATCGGTTCAGCGGCATACCTGTACCCAGGTGCTTCAAGCTTCCAGATCAACGAGGACAAGGTGGTCCTCCATCAGATTGAAAGGTTTGTCTACACTTAGATCAAGACACTAGCCTTTATTTTATCCTCCCTCCGCAGAAAGGGTTCAGATAATTCAGTGGATTAAAGGAATTCTCAGGAGGGAACGAAAGGTATTCTGAGGAATAAAGGTTTTAAACATAATTATAGTTACTGAAATCTTAAAATCTTTAAGTTTTAATACTCCAAAACTATATTTTGTGGCACATATTTAGCAAAACATAAGCAGATTCATTTACATTTTGTGAGAAATCTTCTAGTACCACCAGGCGATGCAGCCCATTAACAGGAAATCCTTACCAGGATAGTCTGAAAATTTCTCTTTGCCATCAACAAAATATTCAATTTTACAGAAATTTACAAACTGTCGATAGTACAGAACGATGGTACACAATACTGATGAAATTCCTGGTTTTGTTGTTTACAGACAGCAAAGTCGCAAAAGCTGAGGTCGAGAACAGATCAGAATAACCTCATATAGCGGGAAAAGAGTGCCATTGCCTATCTGTGAGAACATTTCACGTATTATTTTGTTTGTAAATAGTACAATTTTGAGACGCAAGCAGAATACAAGCACAATAGATTTCTGCAACCATTAACGTTTTATTCTTGGTCGCTCGTGTGTATCGCATCGATACATTCAAACCTCACTTTATGGCTATCAGTAGAGCTACATAAATCTGTAGCCTTAAAAATCTAGCGAATAAGTTTCAAGATTTCGTACACTCTTTTTCTCTCCACTACAGTGATTTCCAGGTTATCGAATACGTGCCAAAGAATATGAGGTGCCATTCAAAACTTTCCGGTCTGGCGTTACACTGTATAACGAGCGCTACATGGTATTGACGCGCTCCAATAGGTGTAGGTAGGTACGTCTCTAACAAAGCTCAAGCTCATTAGGATTGCTTTATATTCAAGTTTGCATCAAGGTATAAATTGTCTCTATTGCCATTACTGTGATTAACACGAGATAGAAAAAAAAATAGATACGCTTATGTGTGAAATTTTGTTTTAAACTAAATGAACTTTTAATTGAAATGTATGAAACGATTCGGGAAGCATTCGAAGACGAAGTCGTAAGCCATACGCAGTTTTCAAATGGGTTTATTGATTTAAGGCTGGAAGACTGAGTATTACAGAAGACCTTTGACCTCAATCACGCATGAGCTAATTTCCAAAGTTCAAGAATTGATTTCTGAAGATAGTATGGACATGCATATGTTATATATCAGTACCTGGGTGACCGATCTTCGCTCGGCATCTTTCAATTTTTGTTCAATATCCAAGATCATGAGTAATATTTCTTCTTCTTCTTTCGTTTCACCCTCTTTGCATTTATCAGAATCTGTTTTTTCGTATGGAAAGCTGTACACGGCTTTTTCACGAGTTTTTAGATTCATAAATATTTATTTTTGTGTTAAAGACACATACGGTAAAAAAAGCCAACGATAATTGCATTATAACTTGCTACTATTGTTTTCAATTAAGTTTTGTAAAGTAAAGTTTGATTAAAGTAAAATGTTTTTCTTGAAGGTTTCCTAGGCATTTTGAGGTGCACATTTCCTTGCTCTAGTCAAAGAGAAGCTTAGCTAACATCAGTAGACTTATTGGTACCTGACACTTCTACGAGACGATGTTAGAGCCGTTTCAGAGATACCAAATACAAGATTTTTTTAATTTTTTTTTTTTTTTGAAAATCGTGTTGGAAACAAACTTTAAAAGCAAAACGTCATCTGCATTTGAAATTTTATCCAAATCGCTAGGGCCATTTCCGGGATCGTCTGGTTTACCTCCTCACAAATTTCTTTGAAAGAAAAATGCTATTATTATGTTAAATACAAATCTTAATGCTAATCAGGGATTAATTAATAGTGCAAGATTTGTGGTAATTCACTTAGACGAGTACATTATCTATACTATTATAAATCTGTAAGCAAGCTGCGTTTGTAGTGAGGCTTGATCTCTAATAACGCAAAAACTACCGCATCAATTTGCATGGTGTTTCCAAATTTTTAAAGCTAATGTTGCTGATCAACATCTGCAGAAGTAGCTAACGACTAATATGTACCATGAGAAGAAGCAAGTCAGTAAAAAACTTCAGAAATGTGAAACTGTAGACCACAGATAATTATACACATTCAGACGGTCACTCCTTTCATAAAGAGACCTGATAAAATTTAGGATTTCCCTTTTTTTTTTTTTTTACTTCTGCGATTCATTTTTTCTGGACCGCAGTACTTCAAAATAAAAAGAATACGTGAATCAAGTATAATCAGCATTTACTTGAATCGTAATAACAGGTCTGTTGAATTACGAAAAAGTTATATTACTAATATTGAAGACGACATGTATTGTCTCTGGTAGACTGTTATACAGTTTGTCTCTGGAACAAAACTGCTACGTGAACGCTGTACACTACAGCCACAATAAGCCAATACTTAATACGAAATTCAGTTTTTTCTCGAAGAGCGATGTCTGAAAAACAGCTATTATAAATATCAGCAAGTAATAAAAACATACTTCTTTCATAATGACTTGTGCGGAATTGCACATATTTGGAAGTACTTTATTCGATTAATATGTCTCGTGGCTATAACGTGCAAATATAACTAGGCATCCGAAAATTCAGGTACATGCGACTCAAATAATTACATAGAAAATACGGATATATTGAAAGAAACTCAAATAAAAAAAATTTCATATCCTAATGATACACCGCGTAAATTATAAAGCTAAAAGCATCGTCCCTTTGGCCTATAACAAAGCATATCAGCTGTCATCACTGTCCAGGTTGCATTTCAATCGATTTACAACTTGCGATAATTTTGCCACTCAGAAATAATTGCTTGAGTTACATGCACATTAGTACATATACTGTACCGTGATCCATTTTGACATTTTTGAATTAATTATATCTGACTAAAATAATGACAATAATGATACGACGATTTGAAACCAAGATTAACTCCAATTCACGTAAATTTCTATTTTAAAGCAAGAATAATTGATGGTGTATCCACATAAAATAAAAAGCAATATCCAAACAGCAAAAAATAAATAAATCAGAAAAAATTGAGATGCTGTGATTATTGGTAACGAGTTTTTATTTCAAATATAACTAGGCATCCTAAAATCCTATTCTACACCGCGTAAATTTTAAAACTAAACCCGTTATGCCTGATGCTAAACAAAACGAGTCAATTGTCATCTGGTCCAGGCTGTTGTTTCGCCAGGTACTTACATGCGACTGAAATAATTACATAGAAAATACGGCTATATTGAAAGAAACTTAAATTAAAAATGTTTCATATCCTAATGCTACACCGCGTAGATTATAAAGCTGCATGCATCGTCTCTTAGGCCTATAACAAAGCATCATATCAGCTGTCAGGTTGCATTTCAAGCGATTCGCAACTTGCCATAATGTTGCCACTCAGAATAATTGTTTCAGTAGATGCACGTTACTACATAAACTGTACCATGATCACATCTCGACATTTTTGGATTAATTATATCTGACTGAAATAATGACAGTAATGATACGACGATTTGAAATCAAGAGTAGCTCCAATTCACGTAAATTTCTATTTTAAAGCAGGAATAATTGATGGTGTATCAACATAAAATAAAACCAATATCCAAACAACAAAAAATAAAAAACAACAAAAAATAAATAAATCAGAAAAATTGAGATGCTGTGATTATTGGTAACGAATTTTTATATTTCAGCACACTTCCAAGAGGACTAAGTCGTAGATTACTGCTATATTAACATAAATTTATGGCGCCGCGGTTATGTTGCAATCCTCGGTATCCACATTTAAAAATAAACTTTTTTAGTTAAGTATCATGGAAACAATATTTTTCATTATATCCACAGATACATCCTTAACAAAGCTTATACCTAGCTATATAATCCCAGGCAAGTTTACACATAAAATCGCCAAAAAAATTACACATAATGATTATAATATCAGCTTTCTTAACGTTACAACTGTTATATATCCATTTAAATTTTCGGTACCAGCGGTTAACGTGGAATCCTCCATATCAGAATTTAAAAATATTATGTTTTAGCTGAGTTAAGTATTGCTTTCAGAAATAATATTATTTATTACTACCACAGATATTCTACATTGTAACCAATTTTATGCTCATCTATATACTCGCAGCCAAAGTTCACGCATAGTGATAATTGCAGCTGTGAAAACGTTTTAATTGTTAGTGCTGTGAGTTGGGTAAGTATAAAAGTTTATGATATGCCCTTGCGAAAGAGATCTAATCTGTCGGGGTCAACTTCTGCAGCTAAAAGATGTCGCCGAAATCGGCTAAATGAGAGTGAAATAGACCGACAACATCGTCTGCAACGTCAAAGAGAACGAGATGAAATAGCTAGAGCAAATGAAAGTAACCTGCACCGAGAAAAGCGATTGACCTATAACCGGGTTCTATACGCTAAATCCATAGCTTCTGAAAGCGCACAGAAGAAAGAATGTCGTTTGAACCGTGAAAGCCTTTCTAAACAATAAATGTTTATATTTCGCACAATAATTACAACCACGAATTACTACTGTTAATTTTTCAGGAACCTTTTCTACTATTGAATCAATTCCATCGCGTTAAAATATGAATAAAAACAACTCTCTAACATCAGTATGAAAACCGACCTAACGTATTAACCGAAACAAACGAAACTATTCAGAATACATTAAACAGTTCATGCCTTTCCACGTTAATGTCTGATAAGAGAATAAATCGGTAAATAATTTCTACACCTCCAAGGCACGCGCGCGTGAAGCAGCGGGCAAATGCTAGTCAGCGCTAAATTCATTCACTCCGATAAAAGTATGCTCACATCTCGCATTAACCTCACATCTTCTGATCCAACCGTGCCTTTCCAAATAATAAGAAAACATTTCCCATAAGAAGTAACCTTTGTTATGAATATTAATAAAGCACAAGAACAGGCGCTTCAAAAGGCAGGATTGCATTTATCTGAATCTGTTTTCGTATGGATACCTGTATGTGGCATTTTCGCCAGTTTTTAGATTCATTATTATTATTGTGTTAAAGACACATACGGGTAAAAAAAAAGTCAACGATGATTGCATTATAACTTACTAATATTGTTTTCAATGAAGTTTTGTAAAGTAATGACGATTGAAACAAGAACATCTGACAAAACCAATAGTTTTTAAATATCTACTTTTTAAATGTTTTCCAATTAAACTTGTAGTATTTAATTATAACGACTCTTTACAGTAACAGTGATATTTCTTACTACACTTCAAAATAAAATACCTTTCATTAATAAATACTTGCATTTACTTATTACCACATTATGACCATTCGGCGACTAATCACCATACTATTTGCCCGAATCAGCCTCCAAAAATCGTATCAAAATATGAAATTTTATCCAAATCGGTAACGCCGTTTCCGAGATACCATATATATATATATATGATACAAGAATTGCTCGTTTAAAGATATAGGATAAGATAATAGGGAATTCTAATGGAAAACTTGGAAAGCATCGAATCGCGGCAAAGATTGTTCCCCCTGTTGACAGTTTTCTGCGGAGAATTCCACGACACATTTCGTGCCCTGAAACTTCGAGTTGTTTGCCAAAACTAAACTGGGATGGTAAAGAAAAGAGAACGTGGTTCACTGGCTGAGGAAGTGGCAGGATTGACATTCGGCAGTGAAAAAAAAAAAAAAAAGTTAGGACCAGTGCATTTGAACGCAGGAGTCTACTTTAAAGGTAATTTGGAGTCACAAAGAATAAACTTAAGTGTTTCAGAGTTTATAGGTTTAATGTGGAAATTTTAAGAAACCATATCCTATCGTTTACAAGTATTTATTATGTTAGTAATAGAGAGCCACGTGTTTTCAGACAGCCACGGGAAAAACTTTTAACTATCTGACTACGCCCTATATTGTTATGTTAATTAAATGATCCCCGGGTTCCCACATGCCACCTCCTCTTCCTCCCCCCTGTTTTTACCATCTCTACTAACCTCGGCTTGTCCAGTTGCTACTGCTGTCGAGACTCAAATCTGTTTCAGCTCGATTAGGGAAACAAAGAGACTCATTAATGGCAAGTTTCCACGACCCAGGTATCGTAACCCCACTTATAGGACTTAAAACGTCTACATTCACCAGCATTTACAATAAAATAGACCTAAATATATATCATAATCGAATGCAGTTGTAATTAAATATCATGTTATAGTATCTTTGCTATTTATAACTACTAGCAGTTGTTAAATCCAGAAAAAAATTCACATCTGAAATTGATTAAAGCTTTTATTGTGTTCTAATCATCTGTAAAGCAAATTAACATTACACGCGGCTATTATAAAATATCTTTAACCCTAAAAACCAAACAGATTTGTTACAACGAGCGTGGTTTGAGCAGTAACGCTCTCGCCTTCCGTCCAGTCGATTTCGCTTTATCATGGTTTCCTGAAATCACTCCAGGCGAATGCCGGGTTGGTACCTTCAAAAGGCCATTGCCGAATTCCTACCCGTTCCCTGCCCCAATCCTTTCCCGCCTCTAATGACCTCGATGTCGATGAGGAGTAAGTCACAAGTAAAAAATACCATGCTCTAAAAGAATGTGTTCATGGTTTTTATCGAATCAGATTTGCATTCAGGAGGTTCGATAGATTTTACGTATAAAATCTTAACTGAAGTAAACTCAGCCGTGTATCGTATTCATGAATAGGTACTCGACAAATCACAATGTAGTTAGTTTCATTTAAATGAACCAATTCCTTCACACGATATTAATGTCACAGTGGTTCTTGGATTTATAGGAGGTTCGCAGCCTGTACTGCAGGGCCTGGTGAATAGTAGGCGCCTGCTGGTAGGACTCTACATGGAAACTGCTGTTCGCCCGGTCGGCCATGCGCCGAACGTTGCGGGGTTTCGTAAAGAGGTGGCAGACTGGCTCGCAGCGCGCGGCTTGTCAAAGCAACAATACCGCTTGTTTTTTATAGTCCACGTTGTCAACCAGCGGCCACCCCCAAAGGCAGGTTTATGCCATGGAGGAAGGAAATATCTGGAGACGACACAAGCGACCTTCAGCACGCAATGAAGTGAAGCCGGGTGGAGGAGGAGTGGGGGGTAGTGGGGAGGCATGGCCTAACCCATACAGACACGGCGTATATGTACAAAAACCTCAAGGGGACTCTAGGATTAACGTAACGTCGCAATCTGGAGGTGGATTATTATGTAACTCGATGAGACAAATAAAAAATGAAGAATAATTTTTTTTATATATCATGCTTAGTTTTCGAGATATTCTGTCTCAAATGTGAAATGGTTTTGGTTGAAATTCAGAAGAAAATATTGGTCAAAGTCAAATTTGATGAAGGATTCTTATTTAAAAAGACGAGAGAAATAAAAAATAAAGAATAAATTTTTCGATATCTCACCTAGTTCTCGAGATATAATGTATCAAAAGTGAGGTGTCTTGAGTTGAAATGTATAAGAAAAATTTCGAAAAAGTCAAATTTAATGATCGATTCTTATATAATACGACGAGACAAATCGAAAATAAAGAATAAAATTTTTCGATATCTTGCTTAGTTTTCTGGATATACTGGGATTGGATTGATATATGGCCTGGACTATAAATTAATTCTGCCAAAGCCACAATGATTACATGGTTGACATACAGAATAGATATTTAAGTTTTATTACTACCACTTGTGTATCAGATCTTTTTTTTGGGGGGGGGGGAGGGTTCAAACAATCCCACTGCCCATACAATTTAAAACAGCTTCAGCTAATTTTTTTTTTTTAACTACTCTTGAAATGTGAAGTGAAAATATGCAAACACTGGTAATTGCAAACTCCTGGAACAATTATCAATCCGCTCCAGAACATAGTATAAATTTTACATCAAAGAATCATCGAATTATTGAAGAGGAAAAAGAATTAGTTTCCTCCCAAGTTCGACCACGATTGTATGTTTGATGCAGATGCACTAACTGTTTTAATGGATCATATTGTATACTACAATGGAGGATTTGTGGTACACAAACTTTTAAAAACATTAAATGTGAAGAGTGTGTTAGTGTACTGTGTTCCTCATTTCAATTATTTCGGAGATCTCTCATAACGTACAAAAGAAAGATGGTCTTATTCATCATTCACTTGATATATGTAACATTCGAAAAATGTTTTAAAAATTATTTAGAAGAAATGTGCATTCAAATTTTGGTTTATTTTTTAAAAAGAAGTTAAACATTTTGCAAACTGAAACACAAATGTTCAAATGTTAATGTGTGAAAATTTATTCAGTCAGCTTATTGAACATTCTCTTGATCTTATATGAAGCTTTAAAAATAACCTAAGTCAATTGCTTGAACTTTTTTTAAAAAATGAATAAAACTCACAGCTTCTCACATAACAGTTTAATTTCATCATACACTGTCAGTATTAAACAGCAACGTGACGAAAGAAATCGTAATACTAAATAAACTGAATCGCGATGTAAAAACACACCCTTTAAATCTCATTTTCAACACTCGTTAAAAATTAATGCTAGTCTATTATGTGCAAAATAGCAACGTATACTGATTTTCTACACTACACCAAAACAAATTTGAGAACAAATCATCCCATTGAGAGCTATGACTAAATATTTATGGACACTCATCGAAGTTTGCAATTCCTACCGCCCACTTAAACAACGATAGTTAGAATTCAACTTAAAATGATATTCCAGGTTCTTTCCTCTCTTGCCTACTTGTGCAACCGTATGCAACACAAGATGGCATTATAAAACACTTATGCACATAACAAAATGAAATAATCAGAACATCAGACACAGTGTGAACTCGGCATTTGTTTTGGTTACAATGCCGCTGCTGCCGCCATGCGGGAGAGTTTGGAGCCTGCTTCACAGATTTAACGTCACTTCTCCTCCATATATTTCCTCCATGGTTTATGCCTCGTACATTACAAATAATATATTATATATTATTTTAACTGCCTCTATTTCCTTCATGTACTCATCGATTCTCGTAAACTACAGGTATATACGCTTCATAATCGCCATTTTCTGGTCTTTAAAGGTATGCTATTTGAGATATCAGTTAAAATATTTTAGTAGTGCATGCAAACTACTTAGTCACGGGCAACCTTTCCGAGTGTCCCAGAGTGATTTACTTAGACATTGCGGGGTAAACAATAGCGGAGATGTTCATAGTCGGTATGTGCCCAAGTCAGTTTCCTCACCATGTCCCTTTCAAAGATACCGCACTGCCCCCACTTGTCAGTAAGAGACTACATTTATTTTTATAACATTTGCCTTTCACTTATTCTCTTCTTCTCTATCTTTAGATACAGCAGATGTCACCACCGTCAGGGATGTTTATCGGCTCTCAATAAGCACTTATCGTGACCTTCAACTGAGATTTTTGGATGGGTAAGTACTTTGGGAAAGAACCGTGGTTTGGATTCCATGATAAAACTGTGGATTCAAGCGCAAGAAAGGTGCAACTTTGTCAATCGCTGCCCAAACTATTCTTCCGTATCCCTCACCCAGCAGTTTCTTAGGCATTTACTTTCCTTGCCGTCTTCATAAGGTCTTTCGGTTTGAGAGTGATTGCTTTCACATTTCACTAGCAATGGCAGGGCCGACGTTAGGGGGAGTTAAGCGGGTCAAATGTACCCGGGCACGCCGACTGATGGGGGGCCCCCGATCACTGGCTGCAGGGGTCCCATGCCTCGAAGCCAAGAATCCACCCACTGTCACCCGGCCAGTTTGTAGAGCTAAAACAGGTCGCCCATTTTACCCTGGACCCGAAATTCCTAGCGCAGACCCTGAGAAATGGAACATACAAACGTGGGAAAAATTCGGGGGTTCACACACCATGCCATGTCAGGTTTATTCTTCATGAACATTATTTATTTGTTTCTAATCTAATTTATTTCTTGTTGCCAATTATCGTAATTTATTACTCTAAGCCAACTCGACACGCCCTGTTCAATAAGTATCGCCACTATTTTCAATTTCGCTTCGTAATTATTTCCGCCGACGTTCTCACTTTCAACGCCAATCATAATAAAACTACTCATATTCAACCAAACATTCCACACTATTAAATGTAATTTATCACAAATTAATTATTATTTTATGGAAAAAAATCGAGAATTTCATGTAAATTTTCGGCAAATTATTTACTAATTGGATAAATGTAGTAACAACGTGTTAAAAATAAAAAGTAAAGAAAATATATGCGTTAGTTATAAATGTGTCGTGAAATCACATTAGACATACACTCTATCAAAACTCATTCCATAGGTGTTTCATTGAGTTCAGGTCCGGTCTTCGAGCAGGCCAGTTCATTTCAGGAATGTTAATATCCAAAAACCATTGCTCATAGAGTCAAGCTGATACAGTAATGTCTCCAAACTGGTCCTTTATTGTATTTTAAAAAGTGTTTATATTTTTCTGCATTTAGGATTTTCTTAAGTGCAACAAAGTGACTGCACCATAACCACAAAAACTTTTCCTTTGCATAACATCACCCCCTCTGTACTTCACTGTTTGCACTACACATGACAAAACTTTGGTCAGACCATTGGTTGAATATGTTGGTGCAGTTTCAGACCCATATTTTGGTTATCAAATATGGGAGTTGGAAGGTGTGCACAGCCAGATTTGTTTGTGAAAATTATCGCAAGATCCAGTCAGTAACTGATATGATAAGAGAGCTGGGTTGGGACTCGTAGGAGGAAAGGAGGAGAATGAAGAGAGTGCTGGGAAAGTACAGGGCATTTGTTGGTGATTGAGCTTGGAGGGATGTTGGTCAAAGAATTAGGAATACTGCATGGAAGGGGAAAGGCGGCCATAACCACAAGCTTGCGCTCGATTTCGTGCATAAGGGAGTCAGAAAATTTTCTTTTGTTGGTAAGGGTGTCAGGGATTAGAACAATTAACGAAGTGTAGTGATGAATAATGTTCCCAAATGCTTAAGGAATTTATAATTGAAATTTGTAAACCATAATAGTAAATGGGGGAGGAATTTAACATTCCAATTATAAAATAAAATTTAAAAAAAAAAAAAATGTATATAAAGAAAGGAGTAAATGGTTGACAGGGGAATTGCCACCAGTGTGTTAGCTTCATCGCAATTAAAAATTAATAATAAAATAATGGCAGGTAATCTTCTCCAGGCATTTGCCAGACCTTAATGTTTCTATCATATTGCCACAGGGTATAGGATGGTTCATCACTGCAAATCACTCGTTTTCAGTCATCCATTGTCCATTGGCATCACTCCTTAAACCACAACAAGTGTTACCTAGCATTGACAACAAGTATATTTGATTCATGAGCAGCAGCTCAACCATTATGCTCCATTTTTTTTTAACTCCCAATGCACAGTCATTCTTCTGGCAGGACTGCTGGTAGTACTTTCGAACTCACAAGTGACTTCTTCTGCTCATTTCTTGTGATTTTTTACAACTACCCTATGTAATGTTTAACTGAACTTGGCCGAGTCTTGATTTACCTGTGGAGATGTGGTTTTTCGACAATCACATCACCAACAGTCAACTTGAACAGCTTTTGAAAGGTTGAAAGGTCCCTGATGGATCTGTTATTCAGGTGACATCCGATGACTAGTCCAAATTCGAAGTCATTGAGGTCACCTGATTGACCCATTCTGCTGTTACTACTTCACTATTGTCAACACAATACTTCCTGTCGCCTTTTATACTGCCATTCTACCTGCTGCGACATTTAGCGTTCAATTCCGTATTACATAGGGATGCTTGGATGATTTTGATCAGACAGTGTAATGTGGCACTTGCAGGTCAATGCCAGTAGCTTCCACCACCAGAACAAGAATAGTCGTAGGTAATGTGGTTAAACCTTTAAACCAAGCAAAATGTTTACACAAAAAAGATGATAGTTATGGTTTTATCAAACTGTGACAGCAATACGATGAATGCACATCACATCAACAATAAATGTTATATTTGTAAAAACATTACTTCTATTACCTTAAACTCTCTAGATTCATGCCATTTCATGCAGGCATGACAGACGAAGTGGCTGAGAGCATTAAGTGGTGATCTGCTCTTTACCAGTGCATATTTCACTGATCCTAAAAATTTCAAGTTGACTAAATATAAAGGACTCTTCCTCTAAAAATATAATGATTTGCGGAAAAAGCTCTCAGAGGCCACAATTCCAGGAGTTTTACAGTCTTTTACAGTTCATTGTTGGTGTCTGGAATTTCAGGTGCTGATTATAGACATGCATCACTATTGTGGCAGTTTTTACATATCCAAACCTTGGATGAATATGCATATCAGTACATGTACATAGAGGTGCAGCTACTTGCTGACCTGTTTCAAACTTTTAGGGACCCTGTTCACTATCTCATGAAGTTAGACCATGTTAAGGAGCATCCATACTGAACTGGACCTTCTGACAGAGAGCAGAATGCAGCTTCCTTTTAAACACAGAATTCATAGAGGTATTTGTCAGTACTTCCATCAGTATGCAAAGGCAAACCGATCCACATCAGAGTACTACTACAAGGTGCCTGAAAATTTATTTATTTATCGTATGATTATTTATGAGGTACACAATAGGAGATATACATATCACAAGCTTGTACAATTTCATATCTCGAGATCTAATGTTTTAATCCAGTCAACTGCACTGATCGACGCATCATGGATTTCCGTCATTGTTCCCTTGTAGGCCCGAAGAGGACAGTCAGAAACGATGTGATTGATTGTCTGTAAGGTGGCTCCACACTAAGTTGCTTCACGTCCGTAGGTATAACCTCAATTGCCCTACACGTGACCCCTGGGTGGTGCTAAGAAAGCAACAGCGATAAGATGAGACCAAACTGTCTGAATAGACCTCTCGGTCAAAGGATACACAAAAAGGAGCCAGAAGGTCCTTTTCAGGACCCACAAGCTCGTAGAATTGGACCATCTCTACGCATTTGTCAACTGAATCTGAAAATTTATGATGTAGCTTGATGTAAAGAATTTGTACAGCTGGTCCATGTCAGAATGTCTCCACTTTGGCAGATTTCAAAGGTTATCATTTGATCAGATTTCTACTGTAGAAATCAGGAGCACTGCAGTTGATTTGCATAGATGTTTCATTCTAGAATTGGAACTAACAACTCTCCAGGAAAAACTCAACTATGTAGCAGATCTGCCACCATGCCCTCACAAAAACACTCCTGATACTACTACATCACTACCATACACTGGAGGATAAACGTTGGTTAATTTCTCATTACAGAGTTTTCCAGTAATGTGTAGGCTTGGTGACAAAGATGGACACAGTACATAGTGCAATTTCTTTCAACCATACACCACATATCTCCAACAGGTGATTGTACCATTCCGTTAGTTAAAATTTTGAGAGAGACAATTCACTTCTCGGGAAGACAGTGGAAAACATACGTAAACTCTGTGACATGAAAATGCATATTTCCTGAGCAGGCCATCATGACATGTAGCTTCACCACATTTCAAGTACATTACTATTTTTGATAAAGATATTGAAGTGAGGATATTGTTCAAGAAAACCGATGTTTCTCAAAATGTGCATTCTCAACATTTTTTAACTAAGGATGTACAATTTCCCTAAATGTAAAAGCCCAAAACTACATTATGTGGATACAAACAGTTTCTCGATCAATATGAAGTAATTAAATAAATATGGAGGAATTTGATGCCTTTAGTTATAAGAACAGTAACCATTTTTGGACAGTGTCCCATAATGAAAATATTTGTCAGTGTTATGAAGGATGAGGCAAATGGCTTCTGGATAGTGGTGTGTGCAAGTCTACAAATGAAGCTGTATACATTTTGGTAGAGTCTAGTCAAATATCTGGGCAGTCTAATGGTTTGGATGATTCAGTAACTACGAAAATTATGGATGAAGGATTATGTAAATTTTCTGAAAGGTGACCCTTGTAAATACCACATTCAGCACCAGTTCTAATGTGACCTCCAATGCATACCAACTCTTGACGTATCCAAGTTGGTTTTTGTCTAGGTTGGATGATAAGCAGTCCCTCGTGAGACACTACCATTGAGGAAAAAGTCTGTGTATGTATAAGTAAGCGAGTATGTGGATGGAGATGAATCAGTCATTAAATGTGTCTTTGAATGGAAATGAAATACATCACTTTTTGTACTAGTTTGTAAATATTACAGGGCATTGTGGTTTGTTGTGAAAAATGTGTACAGCTTCCTTTTTTAAAAAAGAGAGAGAGAAAGAAAGAAAGCAACTTCTATATGTTCACTATTCACCTGCACATACACATTTCAAAAAAATAACTAAAATGGGCAAGGTGCTGCACCATTATTGTAAATGATTAAAAACTTAGAATAGCTATTAGTTCAAGAACATTTGTATTAAATAACAATTACTCCAGGTTAGCTGAGGATAGTCATGGTACTTGTTGAACTGGATGTATGCAGGTTTACAGTGAAGGTGGTCTAGGGTAATAAATTATGTTAGTCGGCAAACAATTATATGAATTAGGGTTATAAATCTGTCAACATATCAAGATAACAAATAGTTTAGGTCATGTGATTGATTAAGATTATTTTTAAGCAAAATGAAATGACAAAAGTGAATTAGTACAGTTCCCATTAACCATCAATTAGAAATGAACTCCACTTATAATCAGTAACAATCTAAAGATAAAGAATTACTAATCATCGTGACTCCAACAAGATTGCTATTTTTAAATTTAAACACTTTATCAGCAGAGAAGATTATGAGCACTGCTGACAGAATGCTTTTGAAATTCATATCATTCAGATATAAAATTCCAATATCATGCCTTTAGCAAAATTTCTGAAAAGATATTAGTTTCAAATAAAGATCTTCTGATATTCATATCCCTCAAAATCAAATCAAGGAGCTGTTCCTGGTGAAACCATAACACATTTGCACACCAAACTGTAATATCTTGAGTATCTCATGGTTAATACTTTCGAAGTACTTTGATTTTCAAATAATCAGAAACTGAAAACACTCTACAGTAACTTTAACAAACAAATGTAGCAGCTATCTCTAGCTCTTCCTCAAAATCTTGTGTTTATACCCATAATATGGCTCCAGTAGTACCCGATCACACTCACGCAAAGACCTTACTTGGGTTTTGTTCCCTTAGTTCTTTCATACATTTCTTCATCACTCACTCTAAAACAGTGTTCTTCAACCTGTGGGTTGCGACCCCAAGGGAAGGTGCCAAGTTTTCCTCGGGGGGAGGGAGGGGGAGGGTCACAGTCGTAAGCCAGATAAATGTAAAAAGCAAGGTTTATAGGTCTCACAATCCAATAAAAATAAAAAAAATTCAATGAGAATGCTGTGCCCATTTATGTTTTAATAAATTGTTAAATCATGGTTGTATTCTTGAGACACAAATAACCAAATCATTTTTGGAGCCTATTTCTCTTCTTTCTACCATATTTCAGGTAACTATAATTTTATTCGATTTTTATTTGATTCCGTAGCAAACGTGGAAGGCTGCGCAGAATTTTAGAGAACTCCATTTTATCCTGGCTCACAGAGAAGCTAACTGCACTAGCTGGCATAATCGGACAACTGACTGCAACGAACGAAAACAAACTGTTCCTATGAGGCCACTGACCATATCTTCTCATCTCCCACACTGCCACCATGGCAAAGAATATATCACTGCCAGGAGAGTGCCCATGACTATCTCACACAACATTTGATTTCTAATTCAGTAGCTATGGTCTCAATAGAAAGAAAATTAAATATGTTGTTTTTTAAATCACTGACATAGTTTTATATGGAAAGGACAGATGAAATACACCCAACACTCACCAAAGTTGAAGGGAAGAGGGCAGCAGCAACACAAAACAACACACAAACAAAGAAAATATGATATTTCAGGTTAAAACCCTCTTTTTCCAGTTTTCAGATGTAAGTGGCTGGGCTTGCGCAAGACTTGTATTCGACGCAGCAACTCATAGAATGCAATAGACCATCGGAGGTGGTGGAGGGACCAACGATAATAGTTTTATTATGGATCTGGGGAGGGACGGGTCATCAAAGTATTTTACAGACATGGGCAGTCGCCAAAACTTTTCTCCTTGTAAAGGGATCGCATATTCAAAAAGGTTGAAAAATACTGCTCTAAAAAATAATTGCAAGACTTTTGTACTTCTCTACACCACCTCTTCAAAATGCCTTACTCATTTGAGATTATCACTAAATACTTACATTGTATGCTTTCAACACCCAGTTTTCCAGCCAACTGTTCATCATACACATACCTAACAAACCGATTCTGTTCACCATTTACCCTAAATCAGTGCTGAACTGACAAACTGTGTACCCTGTCAAAATCATTTTTTAGTTCCTCTTAATACTATTCACAGCACTATGTCATCTGCAAACAACACAACTTATGAATATGAATCAACAACAGAACCATACTTTGAAATAATTAACCTGTGGCACCCATTTCCACCTCTTTTGATAATCTATTTCCCAGGGAAAGAATATGGCCACAGCCTTTTTCAAGAACCATTCCAGCATTCATTTGGAGTGATATTGACAAAGCACAGAAAACCAAAATCTAGATGGCTGGATGGGGATTTTATTCATGTCCTTCCACATGCCAGGCAAGAGAGTTGCCACTCATCCATCAGAAATGGTAACCTCTTCCCAAATGCCAAGAGAGACCACAAATACTATATCAACTTGGCATCCATTCTCAATTTTGTAGGAAATGTCCTGTCATTGAGATCCTCTCGCAAGCTCACTTATTTACAAAGTATATCCCTTCTTCACAGGCATTCCCGATGTAGCCCAACATTAAGATCTCCATTTTCCTGCCTATCAGTGGTGTCAAACGAGTTGTTCTTCAGTTATTAGTCCAATCTTCTCCTGTCTTATATAAACTTGTACCATAACAACACATTTTCTGTTGTCCAGTAGGCAGCAAGTCTATAGACTGAAACTAAATAATATTTTAAGCATAATATGCTGCAGTCTAGATCCACACTTGGATCTACGCAGAACACAAGAATTCAGACTAAAAACTTGTTGTTGTACATGTTTTTGTCACTGAAATTTTTCCACCTAGTAATACAGTGTGCTGTAGTAATAATTGCCAAAACATATTTTTATAAATTGTATATTATTTTATAATGTCATTATTATTCAACTTCTTGAGATGATATACATGTAAGTTTGAAGAAACAACAATTTTTGTCAAGGCCAAAGATTTTTTTGGACAACATTGACTAAAAAGCAGTTGAGATAAGAACACAGATACAAACTACCAACTCAGATGAAATTTTAAAAGCAACATGAGGGAGGATTCAAGAATGGAGATGATGTCAGGAACTAAGCTTAACAACAGACAACTCATGGCATAATGGTTTTCCCATTTGGTGTTAATACAATTGGAAGCAGAATAAAAGTGGAGAATAGGACCCTTGAAACCCTACACCTTCGACCATTGAAACATTACACATAACAGTATCATGGCTTGTTAACATGGCAGGACACTTGAGAAATTTTTATAAATTTGTAAAAAGTTTTATTTGTAACACATATAAATGAACATCACAAATGAAGCAAAATCAAATAGCAGAAGTCAATCTAAAATGTTAACTTACTGGTTCGATGCTCCCATCAGTATCCTTGCCAAGCGATTCTCCTTGCCTCCAGCCCATTTTTGAGAGCAATTTGAAACCTTTGTTGTCTGCAGGTATAGGCCTAAAAATATAGTACTGAAGCGTTAAGAAGTGGCAACTGCTATTAAGCAATAAAAATAACATAGGATTGGGGGAAATAACCCATCTCTTACCAAAGGCAGGAGGGCCATATGAACACAAAAAAACAAAAACACACCTCACAAAATTTCGATTAATATTTCAACTGTTATATGTCTCACCTCCTACATGAATAGGTATTTTAAGCTAATTTACAAACAATTTTTATATTTAGAAATACTATCACAACTTCTTTCTTAAGACAGATTAAAGTGACAATATCGTGATGTTCCCGAATAACCAAAATAATTAACTCTACCTTGATACATGTTTTTAACACAATCTACACTTTACAACCTAACTCTCATCCAAGGGCCTCCACGTGTGAAGCAAAAATTTCTACAAAACACAACTCTTTTACTAGATATGCCACTATTATCTAGAGATATATAGACAGAAAGAAGTTTTCCTGAAGGAACTTCAATACACCACTTGCGAAATTTTTATAATCTGGATAAAAAGTGAAAACTAACTCCTATAATATGCCAATTTCCTTAATGGCAGCCAATATCTTAACTCTACGGTAAGCTACCTTAGAATTTTGCAAATTCTTATAACAAAGTTTGTTTGCAGTAGAATGGGCATATGTGAAACACCCGATACAGCAGCCTTAGAGACATTTACGCAGCTAATTAAAGCAATAAAGTAAACAAAACAGTTAAGACGGATACTAGATCACCTTTAAATAGTAAATCTCAGTTCTAAACTCACCTAAACAGCTGTAGTAGGACATAAGCCATCAGTAGTATACACAATATTTTGTTACGATATAATTACACTAAAATCCAACACTTTTCTTCGTTTTGAAAGATATTTATAATAATTTTTGTTGTAAAGAAATCATACTAAAGGGTTTAAAAGTCATTAAAAGCTCAAATACCGGTATAGAAATTTATCACTTATATATGCACTCTAAAAATCAAGAAATCATATGTTAGAAATGATATAAGAAGTCAACTTGTAGGAGGGAAGTAACTTAATTTTTGTCTATTCAACATACTACAGTTTTGGAAGGTTCTAAACAGTTTAAGGATCGTTTTTAAATATATTATGATAAAGCTGGACATGTGCTCAAAGGAAAATTAATTATCTGAAGACAAACACGTAAATTCAGAGGGAGAAAACACTTTCAGAATATACCACAGTTGATTTGAAAATATATTTTGTAAGGTTTTTGAGAAACATGTAGTATTATAATAAGTATGAAACAAAATAGTGATATTTTGCATATGGATGACATTGTACAGTATTACATCAGAATTCTGTACGATTATTTCAGAAATTAATGATAAATCTGAGAAAGCAGGTAGATACTAGGAAAAGAGCTTTTTAGATACTTGAGAACCCGTAGAATAAGTCATCTGTATCAAATACCGCCCTATTTCATTACTAACAGCCTTCTCCAAGTTTCTGAGAAAGCAATGTACAATAGAGTCTACGAACACCCTAAATAATAAAATTCGAACTAAATCACAATTTGGTTTCCAAAAGGGTCATTCAACAGAACAAGCTATATTTGCATTCACTGACAACGTTTTAGAAGCAATAAACGATAAATTAATACCTGTGGGATCTTTTTGTGACTTATCTAAGGCACTTGACTGTGTAGATCATAAAATTCTGATAGAGAAATTAAAGTATTATGGTATAGATGGTATTGTTAATAAATGGCTTAGTTCTTACCTTCTGAATAGAAAACAGAAAGCGTCAATGGAGAATTTTAAGGCTGCCTTAAGTGGTCCAATGTTTTCTGAGTAGGAATTAATCAGATGTGGAGTGCCTCAGGGTTCTATATTGGGGCCACTATTGTTTTTAATATATATATATATATATATATGATCTACCCTGTGTTGCATCTAAATATTCCAAATTTGTAAAATTTGCGGAATACACAAACAGAGGAATTAAAAATACTCAAGATTTATCTACAGAATATGTTTAAAAAAATATGCTTTTGACCTTATTAACAAATAGTTTACAATTAATGGCTTGTCTTTAAACTTTGATAAAATTCAATATATGCAATTTAGTACATCACACAGACTCACACCAGATATAGACATAAAATTTGCAGACCAGTCTATTCAAGAGTTAGAGTGCATGAAATTCCTAGGTTTGCATATTTATCATAATTTAAATTGGAAGTTACATGTATATGATTTACTAAAACGATTGGGTGCAGCCACATTTGCAATTCGTACAATTTCACCTACAGGTGATCTCCATATGAGGCAGATGGTTTATTTTGCTTATTCTCACTCCATAATGTCATACGGAATAATATTTTGGGTCAATTCTACACATAGAGACAAAGTGTTCAGAGCCCAAAAGCGAGTAATACGAATTATGTGTGGGGTTAGTAATAGAATTTCATGTAGAGAGATGTTCAAGAAGTTAGGGATTTTAACATTGGTGGCTGAGTATGTATACACATTAATGTCCTTTGTAGTTACAAATGATACTTTGAAACAAATAGTCAGATACACAACTATGGCACTAGAAGTAAAAATAATCTTTGCAAGGATTACAAGTCGTCATTTGTTCAAAAGCAGGTCCGATATTCAAGGATACATATCTTCAATAAGCTGCCAACACGCATTACATGTCTAGTAGATGATAAGAATAAATTCAGCAAAAAATTGAAAGAATTTTTAATTGACAATTCCCCCTACTCTGTTGAGGAATTTATTTCTAAGGTATCTACAAAATAAACTGTCAGTAGTTTGTGTAAATATAGTTGACTTAATTAATGCACCATGTATGATATGGACTGTACATCTTCTGGTGTATGTATTATTTTTTTATACAATTGTTTTTCAGTAAATTGACAACTTTGCACATCCAAGAGCCAGTCTCTTATTTTGGGATCAATGAATAATGAATGTATTGTATTATACTTAAAATTTGTCTTAAAGTCATTGGGATAATATTAGTGCAGTCGAAAAATTTGCATATTGCGTAGGAAGTCAGATTTGGTCACTTTACCTACAGACGAATAAAGTGGTCATATTTTGTATCAAAAGAAAGAGAACCTAACAAGAAGCTTTTAAAACTTTATTTGAACACTGTAACTTCCAAACTGTAAAAATTATTAACAGATTTCGTAATACCACAAAATGACCTTTTTACGCCTAATCTGTTACAGATACAGAAAAATTTATAAGGATCAAAATTGTTATTTACCCTAAAATCTAGCTATTATTAAAGTTTTAGAACTGTAGAAGCAGTGTGAGCAAAGTCGGAAGTAGATGATGCGGCTTTTGCCAAGCTGAACTTCACCTACTTGTGGGGATACATGAAACAATATATATGAGCAACGTCACATTTATTACCACATGGTTTTTTGCTGGTAGTCATTCAGAGTGTTAAGGTAGTAGGTCTGTTAGCTGGTGACCACTTGAGAGGTAGCATGTAGGTCTGCGTAGCGCGTTGCGCTCAAGGCAGGAAGTGGGCTCGGTAGAACCATGTGGTGAGGTAGACATATTAGATTTTCGGTAGTGTTGTGGAACTTTTATAACTTCAATGTGACTTTAAAATTTTGAATATGGGGTTTGGTTTGGTCTAAACGCGTTTCACTACTTGCAATCTAAAAAAACTGGTGAAGAATTTCCGATAGCCATCGATTGTAGTGCACTTGTAAATTTTTTCAAGAATATAGTGAACTTTGAATTTGAAACAATAGCAGAGACTTATGATGTTAACCTAAGCTTTCCTTGCTTGAGGTTTTAAATCAAACCAGGTGACGACCAAGATAAATGTAAAACAATCGATAATCCAGTGGCTTATTTAGTACACAGTTGGATATAAGGTGATAAACTGTATATTACAACCCCAGTACAGCACCAGTCCATTACATGGGATCAAAGTTGATGAATAGTGTTTATTCCAATCCTAGTAAGCATTTTGTTGTTACACTACCTCAATCAGATCATCACAATATCGCCTTTCTGAAGCACACATCCCTCTTACCACCTGAGGCAGGTATCTAATCCAGCCAAAAATCCCACTACTCATTAAAAAAAATCTTAAAGCTGTCATGATCTGCAATGTTTGAAATAATTCTCAAACAATTTTTCCAAAGCACAATCTATCACCTCAACTTTTATTCTGCACACCCAACAGTAATGGAAGCCCTATATTCACAACCAAAGTACTTTCTTCATCTTGAAGCTACAACAAAGTCTTTGATTATGTTTGTATAAGGACAGATCCAGTCCATTAAAAATGTGATTCTCCTCTTTGAACCCTTCTTTCGTTAATCATTTCCCTATGCTCTGGTCTCAAGCCTAATATGTGGAATATCTAGCCTAGAAATACAAGAACATCATTGCTCCTACTGCAGTTGTTGTGACTTTATAGAGCATCATCATTGTGGTCATTAGTGCTATGACAAAAAAATAATATGGTAACATTGCTAAAACAGGACTAAATTCCTATCTGTATGGCTGACTGTAATGAGGTCACTTATGCTAATAGTAAAATAAATTAAACTGCTTGGCTGTAGGGTGGCTAGTGAAAGGTAAAACTCTCCAAGCAAAAATAATGCATGGCTGACTGTAAAGAGGTCAATCAGATCAAATCACGCTAAGACATCAAAATGCCTGACTATAAAAAGAACAACCAGGTGTGAAAGCACATTCATAACAAGAAAATTTTAGACACCTAAAGTACATGGATAGATGATGGATACGGAACATCCTTCCATACTGAAAACTATGCCCATCTGCCCAAGATTTTTGGGGCTAGATCAAACAATACACAGAAATTTAAAACCTTAGCCACATTGCCACTGTCATAAAATATGTAAAAGGTCATTGGCTAAGCCAACATCTGCCCTTAAAACAGAAATATAATCTGTCAAAATGTGATGCACCATCAAAGATATGCTACAATTATTACATGTAAGTGGATTCTCCCAACAAAAAACTATGCATCAAAGTACAATGCCCAAATGTGGAGGTGAGTAAGAGAAACCTCATCTACAAGGAGCTGCTCCACAAAAGTATATTCAATTTGACCAATGGGAGATTTTTATGTACAGCCTATAATTACTGCCTCTGCCAAACATTGACACTGAGGAGAAGTCAGACTTCAGGACCAGAAGAAATTCCTAACCATACTGCAGACTAATTTGAGAGCTTCATCTATTAGAATCATCGTGGTGCTTCCCCAGGAAACATTTTATCTGATCCCCACAAGTGGAGAGACATTATAGGAATACTTCAGCCTTACAGCTCCAATGATACTCTGCCTAGTATCATCCTCTTCATTATTTCCAATAAACTTCCCAATATGCTTCTTTACCAAATCTTTGTTACTACTAACCATACTTTCATCCTTGTCAGCAAAGTATACTTACTCTTCTAGTGATGCTGTGTACGTTTTCTCATTTTCATTCATAGAGCCTATAGTGCATCGACGAATTTCAGCTCTGTCCTGATATTTCGCAGTACCTGTTGCCACAGGAGCAATTGGGCCAGGAGGGCACAGCTTTCGCTGTAATCGCTTCAAGCCAGCTTTGTGAGACTCTCTTTTCTCAAAATTCTGTTGTGTTTTAACTGCAAATTTAATACAGCAGGCAGAAGAAGTTACTTTAAGATGAAAGGTCTAAGCTATTTCTTGGTGATATATTTATTCACCTTTTAATTAACTAATAAAGAATAATATAAATGTATCAACATACTTTTATCACTTGCTGTTTCTTGCAACAAGCCAGGTTCGCAATGTCCACAAGTTTCATGACCCATATGTATGTGGCACAACAGTACTGTACCTCCAACCTGAAGTGTACTACCATGTACAATTTCAAATGGATTACTTTCACATTTTGCTACTGACAAGCGTGTGCCATTGAGGTAGGTACCATTTCGACTTCCAAAATCTGTTATGCGATATTTTCCATCATCAAAGTCAAATTTTGCATGATGCTAGAAAATTAATATATTTTATCAAAGCTTTACAGAAATCATAAACTTAAAGCAATATTTAAAAATAAAAATAAAACAAAAAATGTTTTAAAATGTATTTCATGTTACCATTTCCTAGTGTACAGGAAATAAAAATTAGCAGCAGGATAACACAGATACACAGTGAGCAATTCTTAGATCAGTTGGTTAGATCCCCTTTAAATCAAATCAAGCATACATCTTGTTCTTCTGCCAACAGAAGTGTTAAATATGAAAACTGCCTGTATCCGAGTTCTCCATGGTTTTTTACTTTTAATGTGGTTATTCTGTTTTTAACATGAATCAAAACAGCATTTTGAAAAGCCAAATTTCATACCAATATCAGTAGATTCATAGAGAAATATACTTTCATTCTTTCTGGTCTATTATTTATATTAATTAAAGTTTCTTGAATGCATTCCCACTAGCCAATATTTCTCATTAAAAAAAAAAGGAAACATATATACTCATCTGTCTGTGGAAATTTGTTACCTTATGTTATTCATTTTTGTTCTAATAGAAATACTAAAAAAAAACCAGCACAATGGTTCCTATACTGACAGCAGAATTTAAAACCATACTATTCATATTTCTTTAAGTTCACAGTGGTGATAGTGCAAAGTGAAACACTTTTGGATCATTGACAGATAGCTACAGGTGGTACAGAACCTGAAGATTGTCTTATTGAATATAAATGGCATTAAGTGCCTGTACCAACATTTAACATGATGATGAAATTTTGGCTAAGCAATCAACCTATTGATTTTTTCTCACATCCCAGTAAGTTCACATAAATCATGTAGCTCGATCTGGCTTATATGGGAAATAGTCTATCTTAAAATATTACAAAGGCACCACAGAATACTCTTATATTCTATAAACTTCACTACAATCTACATCTGTACTCAAGCTGGAACAAATAGCGCTTGTCACCAACATATCAACTACTTGCTGTATACACAATTTAAATAATAAATATATAAAAAAGAAAGAAAGAAACCAATGACTCTATATGTCATTTTAATCATCAAACAGATCAACAGCTACGAAATGTAAGATAACCTAATTTTTGATATTCCACAACTAAATTCATTGGAAGAATATCGAGTTATTGAATATCAAGTTCAATGTTGTGTTCTTAAGTATTTTAGGGGTTAAGTAGAGATAAACAGTCATATGAAGTCAGAATGTAAAAATAAGAAAGTACCATAATGCTGTTCAGATGATTTGGTGAAAGAAAACGTTGCCATAATGTTTACAGCTACTAGATATGTACCTTATTAGGTATGAATTTTTCCTGAAAAGATATAAGACTTTATATGTCATTAAACATCACATTTTAGTATGGCACAATAAATCATAATAATATTCCTAAAGCTACAGTTTTCAAGATAGGAAAGTGATTCATAGCTCAGAAGAAGTATAATGTTCTATTACAAATGATAGAAAACTCTGGGAAGAATAGCAAAAATTTGAGGGATGTATTTGGAAGATTTCGAAAATTGGGTTTTCCACAAGGTCTTTGGAGACAAAACTTTCAAAGGAGGGACTATGTTTAAATGAAATGGGAATTTTTTTCTGAGCATAGAACAGGAATTGTTTTTGAGATTCAGGCAGTAGTTTGGCTAAAATCCGAAAAAGTAAATAAATTCATAACTTCGGAAATGGTCGACTGCCTGTTTCAACAATCTAACGGGATAAATTCTTCAAGAAAAACATAATTTTTGAATAATCAGGAAACTATTAAGGAAGTATTATTGTAATTGAACAGTATCACTATCTTATAGAAAAGTTGATGTAAAATAATTTTAAACGCATTTCAAACTTTACATTTTAGGTTTGATATTTTCGGAGATAGAGAATTTTTAGTGTTTTCCACCTAGTTAAACATATAAAGAGAAGCCAATTTTTACACTACAAGATAGAGTAGGAGGAGCTGATCATTCCAAAACTGTTCCAGCTTGACAGCCTTAATACCCAAAGAATGAGAATAAATTTTTGGCAATACCTAACACAAATCAGTGGTGTTTGTATGTGGAAGTAGCATGGAGTTTCCTGTCAGTGAACAACTTTGGCTGAATTTCAGTAACTGTGGTAGTGTGTGAGATATGGTGGTTGAAAGTGGCTGATCAAGGATATTTTCGCATTTCGACCAAAGACATGTGTCTCCGTATATGTCACTCTGATGCCACAACTACATAGCATAGACCATTGGTGTTTGTGTGTGGTAGTGGTATCATGGACCCAATCGTGTACTATGGTGGTAAGATGTCAGTAGCTGTGGGGGTGTTGGAGATATGGTTGTTGAAAGTGGTTGATGTGCCGCACTTTCATATTTCTACCAAAAACGTATGTGTTATGGTTTCTCACATTTTCAGCCAAAACTATCTAGCGCAGATCACTGGTGTTTGTGCTGCGTGGTAGTAGCACAGAGTCACCTGTCGATCACAATGTTGGCCGAATTTTGGTAACTGTGGGAGTGTGGGAGATATGGTGTTTCAAATTGGTCGATCAAGGATAATTTTGTAATTCGATCAAAGACATGTGTGTCCGTATATTTTACCTTGCTGCCTGAACTACATAGCGCCGATGACTGGCGTATGTGTGTGGTAATAGCATTGAGTCTCCCATCATGCACTATGGTGGTTAGATGTTGGTAGCTGTCAATTCAAATTCTTTACAAACTCGAACGAAGTCGTGGGACACCAGCTAGTTAGGTGAAAAAAGTTTCTTGTGCAATATTTTCCATTAGCTTGCAAGATACCAATTTCACGATATCTCCTTAATATAATTTTCTAAAATGCAAGTGTTAGATCTAATTTGAATTGTCATCTCATTTTACACCTCTGAAAATGAATAAGGCCAAAAGGCTTCTAAAAATTTTTAACTTTTGTTATAGTAATTCTGAAAACTTATAAAATAGCACAAACTCTCCTTACTGACATGTTTTCTGACTTTCAAACTACTTTAAAATGCTTCTATAATGATCTGCTGTTGGTTTTAAGTGTGTTAAGGACCCTTTAAACTTTTTTTGAAAGTATACTGACATAAGTAAGGTTATGTGACAACATCCTGCAGACTAGACATCACCCAGGCCTCAATTTCAGATAATTCCTTTCATCCTCTCCCTGTTATACCCATAACAGGCCATTACAACAGATTCATTATATATATATATATATATATATACACCTTATTCCAAATTTATTTGCAATTTATTATTATTTAATTATTTCTCCTTTGAAATGTCCCATTAATCTTTCTAGCAATTAATGCTTGTGAGTATATTATCCCCGCTTCCCCCTCCACCTCCGATGGTCAATTTCATTCTGTGTGAGGTTTGCGCGAGGTCAGCCACATGTTTCTTTCTACTTGCCAAAGGGTTAGCCCCGAAATTTAGTGTTTTTTTTTTGTATATTATTTCATGTTGCTGCTGCCCTCCTCGGTTTGACTTTGGTGAGCGTTGGGTGTAATTTATCTTTCCTTTCCACATAAATAATCAGTATCCAGTATGATAAAAAAAAACTGGGATTGGAGTTACAGGAAGTAACTAGGCAAGTAACACACCATGGCAGGTGAGCAGTAAAGCATTGGCCTAGCATTCAGGAGAATGCTGGTTTAAATGTTAACCAGCAATCCAAATTCTAAAATTTCCCAAAATCATTCCACGTGAATGCCATGGCCAAATTCCTTCATTTTCCTTATCCACCTCTAATGACCTCAACATTGACAAAGCCATAAGTGAAAAAAAGCAGGTGGAGAGAGTGCTGGGTGTAAATAAGGCAAACACTGGTTTCATTCTTCTTGAGTATTACACAGTTTTCACTGCGAGTATCTAAAACACAGATCTTTTTCCATGAAAAAGACATAGCAATACTATTCCAAATTTAGGAATTTTTTTTTTTTTTTTTTTTTTTTTGTAACAGTTTAACGTCCCTTTTTAACAACGTGGTCTTTTAGAGACGGGAAAGGATGGGGGCAAGGAATGGGAAGGAATTCGGCCATGGCCTTTTGAAGGAAGCATCCCGGCATTCGCCTGGAGTGATTTGGGGAAACCATGGAAAACCCAAATCTGGATGCCCGGACGGGGATTCGAACCACCGTCCTCCCAAATGCGAGGCCAGAACGCTATCCGTTACACCACCACGCTCGGTAAATTTAGGAAAGATCATGCACTGGCATATCTGAATTTGAAGCTAGCGTGACAAATTACAGATGAAATAACAGATGAATGGCTCAAATGCATTCTACAATTATGAATGCTTCACTTTGGACAGTGGGGATCGAGGGAAGGGCAGACCGCTAGCCACATAACATGATGGATGCAATATGGAGTCATTGCGGCCAGCGCAATGGAGTGGGTGGAGGGGAGTGGTAGGCTTTATGAGCCATGCCGACGCCACACGATGCCAGCACAACTCCGATTGTCACAATTGTAACACCAGATGTTAAGATGGTGGCAGAGCTAGCCACCAAAAGCTTGTCTTTCTACAACACTATATGGTGGAGAACATGTGAAGATTACATTTCAAGGCTATGGAAATTTGCACTAATGACTAGTGATAATTTTTTGTAAAATTTATTTTATTTCAAACTCACTTGATATAAAACCACAAAACATCATAAGGAACATATGCAGCAAAGTGTTTATGGGTGTAACAAAGAAGCTCTGATATTGAAAGTTGCAAAATTATTAATTCATCACTATAACTCTTCCCAGCAATCTAGTGTACAGGAACCTATGAATTTATCCCCCTTCTCACCCCCACAAGAAGTAAACCCAGAAAAATAACTCCACTCTTAAGTAAAGCCCAGTAAGTCAACAGGAATATAACAAACGGTTGATTTTGACACAAAATACTAGAGGCTGCGGGAAGAAAAGCATATTACGACTGCATTTAATGGGGGCACATTGTTTGAGAAAGTCATACCCAGCCCACTGGTTAGATTATGAGAAAGAAAATGGAATGAAACTCCAAAACAGGGTAATGTATTGCAATAAATCAAAGTGCTTGGAACCTAATGAGGTATGCTAATACAAGCAACTACTATGTAAATTTCCTGAAAAGCTATTTTTGCAATTCATTGAGGAAGGAAAAGATGATAGTCACTACGAAACAGTGGCTTTTAATTCAAGATTTTATGAATGGTGAAATTCTGCCATATAACTGCTGAAATTTGTTCCAGATAGCTTCTTCTTAGATTTCTTCAATTTCTGGACAATTCCAAACAAGAAAAAACATTTACACAGAAAGAAATTTTCTTCAGATGATTAAATGAAAAATTCCATAGCTGCAGTACTAGTTTCTGAAAAGTTTTTTTTTTTTTTTTTTTTAACATTGCAAACAAGTTTTTATGTGAAGGATATTACTCTAAAGAGTTTAAATCCTGTAAATTCAAATGATTCAGAATTGAACTGAATTTTAATCATGATGAAGCACAAGCTCCAGTTGCAATTTCCCATGTCATCTAACTACCCCTTTCTTTTTTAATTATCATCTTATATATCACCGATCTAATTTTGTCATTTATGAATTTTAATTTTAAATTCTTTCAGCATTTTGGTAGATTATTCATCACTTGCATTGATAATTTATTCCAATCCCCGACATCCTTACCAAAAATAGAAAATCTTCCAACTCACTTATGCTTGGAATTGAGTACCAATTTGTGTCCATGGTCATATTTTCTTTTCCATGCAATACTGCTAATTCTTTGATCAATATCCCTCCAAGCCCCATCACCAACATTGGCCTTGTAAACTCTCTGCACTCTCATCCTGTCTTCCAATTGCTCCCAATCAAGCTCCTTTATCATGTCAGTTACTGTCTGTGTCCTGCAGTAATTTCCACAAACGAATCTAACTGCTCTCCTTTGTATACCCTCCAATCCCCGTATTTGATACCCAAAATATGGGTCCCAAACTACACCTCTAAATTCAAGTAATGGTGTGACCAAAGTTTTGTAACCCAATTCTCTCACTTCCTTGATAACTTCTCGTCACTCTTTCCAGCAAATGAAAGATTTTGTAACCTTTTCCTACCACCTGCCCATTGTGTCCAGCCAAATTGAGTTTATTATCAAATGTTGTACCAAGATACTTACAGCTCAAGCCTTCAACCAGCAGTTCTGCCTGCACCCTATAATTGTAAACAATTGTTAACCTACCTGCAGTGGTGTAGCTAGGTCAACAAGGGCCCCGGTGCAAAAAAATTATTTTGGGCCCTCAGGCCAGACGGGCGACCTTTTTTTGCTTTGTGTGCTGGTAGGGGCCCCCTGAACTGAGGATGAGGGCCCTTGAATTATTCTTTAGGGGCCCCTGAGCAGTGGTTGGGGCCCCCCTGAGAAGAACAGCGAGAGCCCTTAGTGAGGGGATCTTGTATTCTCAGGGGCCCCTTAGACGACGGTAGAGCTAAAAAAAAAAAAAAAAAGGTCGCCAGTTTGCCATGAAGGCTTGTGGGGCCCTCTAAACTGCGCTTGAGGGCCCCCTAGAGGTGCGCTTTGGGGCCCCTTGAGGAATGCTTAGCGGCCTCCTGAGCGTGAGGGCCCCGGTGCACTGCACCGCCTAGCCCCATAGTAGCTACGCCCCTGCCTACTTGCTGCATGGGGGTTTAAACTTTGACTGATTACTGATACTGAGTCTAAATCTGTTATTAAGTTTGAAGCTGCAGTAATAGTCTTGGTTGCCAATCTGTTTAATACTTACGCAACAGATACTGGGTTTTAAATGAAAAAGTTCACTGCACAGAAAAAATACTTATATTGTTCAATTTTTTTTTCCAACTACAGTATCAGAATGTTAGTTGTGAATAGGTATCAGGACTTTAAAATCCTTTAAATAAAACTTGTATGTCATCATTACTCATAATTTCATACACACTCCTGATTATCTTTCACAATCCCCCAAAATTAGTAAAAAAAAATAATTAATTCATGACGAAACAACTATGTAAGTTCACTCTTAAAATATGAAGGTTACTCGCACTGAACACTATCTACATCATCGAAAAATGTCAAGTCCGCGATACTACTGCTCTTCAAAATATTCAAAGTCCACAGCCTAAACTCTCAAAGTCTGTCTCCTACTGAAACACGCACACATCTGCACTCATCGGTGGTTGGAGAAACAATGCTTGCTCCAACTGCAAGGGGGACAGTATTTACAGAAAATATAGTGGGAACCACTTTCTTCAGCTGCCAACTTACTTGGATCTAGCTGAAATTTTAATATGTCATAGTCCCAATTTTTCTGACTATTTTGTTCTATGATAACTTATATCTGAAATTGCCTTCAATAGTTATTAATTCCTAAAGTCCCAAATCATATAATTATGAATCATTTTTAGTCTTTAACCCCCTGTGAATATTCTGGTAGCATTTTGCTCCTTAAAATTTTCCTTGGTGCACCAACCTCCTCTGAACTATGTAGATGGGAAATAGCCTATCAGAATATCCTGGACACCAGACATTCTCCAGGTCTCAATCTGTAATAAATCCCTCCCACCAGACCCAGCACTTATCATCACTACAATTAATATGGTTAATATTTTATTTTTCATACTTAAAGTTTTCCAAATTTGATTTGTATGTGTATCGTCATTCAGTTATTATGTTGCTCTAACACTTTCAGTGATATTATACCTTCAACAGGACCAATTATCGATCCAATATTTGTGCTTCCTCCCCCCCCTCTCCTACACCACCATCTTTGCCGGCCATGCCATTCACCAGACGGCCATCATCGTATAAACATCTGGCTCCACCTGGTATCTAACTTCTGCAAGAATAAGGCTATACATCAAAATATTGCACATTTCTTGTGTTTGTTCTTTTTTTGTGTTCGTCGTTCGCAGTCACCTTCATGTGTGGTAAGTGTTGGGTCAATTTCCCTATCCTTCCTTAGTTTTATTGCCTTATTGCATTTTCCTGCCCATTGTTATTATATATACATCTCATAAATTTTCGATTTCAGTTGACAGCAGACCAGAAAGTTAGGGTTGCCACCCGTACTATATTATAAAATATTGTTCTCCACTTTCTGTAGGCATACTTTATAATCTAAAAATGTAACAAAGTATGTTAAAATAGTATTTTTAACTGACTAATGTTATCACCTCACTGTTTAATCTCTTAGGTACAAAAATAGTATCCAAATGCATTCTTAACAAACCATAATTAAGTCTTTGGCACACTATATTTGACTGAAAGATTCTCTCGTTTCTGAACACAATCACAACAAAATGTCAAACATCAATCCCTTCACACTTGATGTGTTTGTTTTGATTGAGGTTACTTTCGATTCACTCGATATTTTTCATTGGTAAAGAATGAGATCATTCTCTGTTTTAGTTTAAATATAGACCACATTGACGAATCAAAGCTCTGCCAGAGGTGAAGGTCAATTTTAAGGCCTGAAAAATTGTAACCGAGACTGGGACTTGAACCGGGGACCTTCCCTACCGTAATCACATGCCGTGATAAAATTTAGAAGTAATATAAAATATGAATACAAACATAATAATGAAACAAAATTTTACGAATGTTTTAAAATGATGCTATCTATCTTCTATGATCATATGATGAACCTGGAAGTGAGTTTGAAGAAAAAAGACACTTTGCAAGGCAGTCGATAACAGAAAAACAACATTTGCTCAGATAGGACTGGAAATTTGCTTTTCCAAATCCATCAACCAGACCACACTGTCAAACTGGTAAGGTGGTGTTTGAAGTAACTAGCCAAGTAAGCACCAAAATGCCGGAAGTCTGGGCCATTCAGTTGGCAGAGTGAAAATTCAACTGAAGTCGGTTCCAGTCTACACGTTATCTTAAAAAGATCTAGTGCTACACTGTCATCATTGCCTCCTTCACAATACTGCCAGCCTTATGGCTTTGAATATCTGCAGATGGCCACTAAAATTTCCATAAATTAGGGATAATAATCTGGAGATTTGCTAAACCGAATAATTGAACGAATATTTATTGAAGAGAGAGTCACAATTAAGAATACTTCCAAGTCTTTAAAACTCAATACATGTACATAAAACATCGCTTTCATCACTGCTGCTATGACTACTCTTTTTTTTTAACATACTATTTTATTTGTTAATGTTAAATTTAACATATCCTCTGCAACAGGAAAATTGTAACAATATGTTGATTTATTGAACATTGTCTTATAAATCCTGCTGTTCTAAATGTTATACTGAGGCCCCTGTGATTCTTGGGTATCGGTCACGCATACCTTGTTTGACTCTCGGAAGGCACTGTTTTGCACTGTTTTGTAATGCCACGCTAATGACGTCTTTCCGTGCATAAAGACTGCACCCACATTTCTGCATTAAGCCCTTTTAGGTTGAATTTAAATCTATAATCAAACAAAATATGAACTTTATTTCACTTCAGTCATTGATTTGTGCAAGCAGTTACAAGGAAACAATTCATAATTACTGACAATTCTGTAACTCAGTAACACCATAAGCTGAAAGCTTAGCCAAAATAAGAATATAAGGAAAGTTCAATAAATAATAAAAAGAGGCTGAAATCCGCAGACGATTTTAAAAATCTGTAGATCTATAGATAAATCCATAGGGTAGGTACTACTGCTCCTTCATCCAATTCATCTGAAAAATCTTGCATATAGCCCACAATGTGAGATTCACATGCCTAAACCAGGTGGCCAATTTGTAATCACTAAGCGTGGTGGGTCAGCAGTAATGCTCTGGCCTCACATTCAGGAGGACGTAGTTTCAAATCCACTTCTGGATTTTCTATGCTTTCCCCCAAATAACTCCAGATGAATTCCTTCAAGAGGCCATAGCCAAATTCATTCCCATTTCTTGATCTCATTCCTTGACACCACTCCTTTCCCACCTCTAATGACCTCGACAAGGCGTAAAGATATAAGCAAAAAATGTTTGTAAACCTGTTTTGAATAAAACTGAGTATAATAAATACTAACCTTGCTAATATTTATATCTGGAATAAGAACTGCATGGTCACCCTCACGTCCCAAGGTTCCACCTGTGTACGTCACAAGAAACAGACTTCCAATTTTCAAATTTTTCAAGTTTGTTTCTTTTACCACAATCCTCATGCATGGTGGGTAAGATTTTGCAGATTCTGAAATATATGTGTTATAAAGTAAGTGAAGTATTTACAAGAAAACATAAAAACAAGTAACGAAACAGTTTTAAGTTCATAAGATATAATTTTTTTTATCAAAATCATTTAAGGAGTTTATGTCAAGTATTACCACTATCTGAGAATAATTTCTCACACACATCACTGCTACTGTCTTCACTTTCTTCTTCACTAGTATCCGAGTCAGTACATTCACCATCTTCTCGATTATCAACTATATTTTTCTTTTCTTGTTCATTATCTGTTTCATTTCCATTATCTTCGCTCTTAGACTTTTTTCTTTCCTACAATGTAATACCAAATAATTAAAAATTGATTTACCTAGAGCATTCAATCTACTCTTGTTTAAAGATAATTGTAAAATTCTGTCTGTTAGACATTCCACTTCTTCACTTGCCTGAAAAAAATTATCTTGTGACACAACTGAAATTTGCTGTTTGAAAAATAAAATTTGAATAATCACCAAATTACTTACTTCATCAACTTATTTACTTCACCAGATTACTTACTTGGCTATGTCTTTCTTGATGTTTCTTTCTTCTTTTTCCAACTCCATTGTATTGTTTTATATTTGTATCTGACGTTTTGGCAATCTCAATTTGAGAATGGAACTGGAAGTTTCCAGTAATGTTATTATATGAATAATAAGTGCCATTATTTCCATCATAATACAGTCCCTGTTCAGCATCATAATAGTACCCAGTACTATAGTCGTAATACATTCCTGATGTTTCCTCATAGACAAAATTAGTATTATGTAAAGCACTCTCGGCAGCTTCCTTGACTTGCTCTGCCAAACTTAAATTCTGGTTTTGTGAGTCTGATATTACCCATGGTGTTGTTTGAGAGAATTCATCTACCCTGTCTGTCTGTGTAGATTTATCAAGGATTTCATGTTTCCAAGCAACTTTAGACTCCTGGAAAGTACAAAACCCAATGTATTATTTCAAAATGAGGATAAAATGTATTATTTCATAATGAATGGCCTAATTAGATTAATATTTCATAAATCAGATCTCTGCATTTTAATTGTATTTGCCATAACATAATTTTAAAGCCACTCTACATAGGATTGAAAAAGAAAAATGAACCATTACTGAACAGCAAGTTTAAGTCCAGAGATAAGATAACAATCCACAAAAACATGTATAGGCAAAAACCTTGACATCATTAACACATAATGAAATTAATAAGCAGGTGGTGCTGGATACATATTCAGTGTCTATCAATATCTGATCCCAAAAATGTGGATTAGGGTGGAGAGGATGACTTATAGTAAGTGTGTAGTCTCTGAACTTCCAATGGTTTAATGTTTTCTCAGCTACACTCCTGATGCCTTTACTGTAAAAATACATGTCAAAATGACAGCAGCAAATTATAAGTTTGCACCCAGAATCAGTGCCAATGTATAAAAAATGCTCGTCTTATTAAGGGCCTGTCTGCGAACATTTCTTTCAAATGGTGCACTTCATTACACAATTAACTAACACACAACACACAGCCAATAAACATTCATTTAAAATTTGTTGTATAAATTAATATTTACCACAGATCATTTCAAAATTCTATTGAAATACATTTGTCATCCTTTTTCTACAGATCTCATCAACAATAATGTACCTTCAGGTTAATTATTCTGAATTAAACTGCATTAACTGGTGATCGTTTTTATAAGTTTAGTTTTTTGTCTAACCATTTATGGGGTTTAACTTAATATATAAATGAGAATGGAAGAACAAATCACATCTTACTAAAGATGACAGGAGGACTATGCCAACACACAAATGCTGATATAGACACACATAATACTGAAATTTTTTTGGGTATAAAGCCCTTCATCAGTAGAACAACATGGTGTGCACATAGTGCAAGTCCAGGATGAATATGCACTAGCCATGGCAGTTGGGACTGTGGAGAGAAAAACAAATCAAAAGGAACAAGGTTAAATATTGAAAATAATGTACCAGAAATTTACCAAACAAACAAATAAATAAGGAAAAATTAACCGATTAATTTTCAATCACTTTCTTGAAAAGATAATTCTGACCTGGTAAATGAAGTTAGAGGAAGCTGACTGCAGTCGATTGAGAGTGGGAACTAAAACTAAAGGAATCACAACAGACATGCTATATTTTGCTGACAATATCACCATCCTATCAAATAAGTTAAAAACTGCTAGGATCCAAACTGATTTACTCAAACAAATTTCCAGTCAAACCAGTCAACAGATATCTATTTAAAAAATGGAACTAATGAGCAACATCAAATATGCTCCACCAAAACTTCAAGCTAAATACAGAGTCATATACCAACTGGAAAAATTTAATACCTGGTTGAGATCATCATGAACAATGGATTGATCAAAAAAGCTATTTGGGAAAGAATATGCAAATTCGAAATATCATACCAAAATTTGCTAGAAGTTTACAACAAAAAATGTCTTTCCCACAATATTAAGATATGTCATGAAACCCAGTGGTCGAATCTGCAGTTTTGTACACAGCTGAAACCTTGTTCCTGAATGTTGATAAAGGACTTATAGGATAATTGGAGAAAAAAAAAAGAGCCAAAAAATATTAGAGGAATTCTAGGTTCCAAATTGAAGAATGGCATCTATCAAAAAAGACAACAACAACAAAGAGGTCTAGAGCAGAACAGATAAAATCACTAAAACAATACACAAAAGATGAACATGATTCTATGGTCACCTCAAATGAGTGGAGAAAAGCAGACTAACTAGAAACATCTTTAATCTCGTTTATACAAAACTGTAATGCCCTGTTTTGTAAATATCATGGAAGACCTTCATTTGCTGGGATAAAAACCCAAGGATGCTTTTGACAGATATTTTTCAGAAAAGCTGAGATAAACAGTCCAAAAGATGATGGAATACCTCATGGAAAGAGGAATACAAACAGGCCCCCTTAAAATGAATGCAGGCCCAAAAGAAAATAAACCTTTCCACTAGAAGCGAAAATATTTCACGCGGTTGTACTTGGTTCCAATGAACATACTTACAAAAAAACTAAAAAAATAACTCAATAAAAGAAAATCTCTGCAATATGGCAATTTTTTATATTTTGGAAACATCACCTTCTGTAAATGGTGGTTTATGCTGAGGCAGACATGGTGAAAGAAAAATAGGGAAAAAGTAGGAAGGGAAAGCATGTTATCCAGATGGAAACAGAAACTGAGTTAGGGGGAAGGATGGGAGAAAAAATGATGAGAGATCACCGGTAATTATAATAATAATATTTAATTAAATTGCGATGATTCGCACACACTGGTGGAAATTTCCCTACAATCTTCTCCCTTTCCTGCACCCACCTACATTTGCCCTATGCAAATTTTAACTTTAAATTCTTTCAACATTTTTGGTAGATTACTCATCACTTCATCTGGTAACTTGTTCCAATCCTGACACCCTTGTCCAAAAAAGAGAATCTTCCTCCACCCTTGTGCCTGAAGTAGAGTGCCAGCTTGTGGTCATGGTCATAGTCATCTTTTCCCTTCCATGCATTACTTTCAATTCTTACACCAATATGTTTCCATGCCTCATCACCAATATACGCTTTGTTCACTCCCATGACCCTCTTCACCCTCCTCCTGTCTTCCAATGAATCCCATTCCAGCTCTTTTATCATATCTGTAATTGATTGCATTCTGTGGTAATTTCCAGAAACAAATCTAGCAGCCCTTTTTTGCACCCTCTCCAACTCCTGTACCTGATAAGTAAAATGTGGGTTCCATACTAGACTACCATATTCAAGCAATGGTCTGACCAAAGTTTTGTAACCCAATTCCTTTACTTCTCTCGTACATCCCCTCATCACTCTCTCCAACAAGTACAGAATTTTGAAACCTTTTCCTACTACCTGACCAATGTGTCCTGCCCAGTTAAGCTTGTTATCAAATGTAATGCCAAGATATTTACATTTCAAATCTTCAACAAGCTATTCTTTCCACACCTTATACTCATAATCAACTTTTAGTTTTTTATTTGTGTATCTAAGAAGCTGACTCTTCATTGCATTTATCTTCATCACATGTTTACCAACCAAACTAAATATCCTGTCCAGACCACACTGCAGCTGTTTACAGTCCTCTACCAATTTGATCCTTCTATATACCATTATATCATCTGCAAACAATCTAATTTCAGATAGTAAACAATCAACACAATTATTCATTAGAATAATGAATAGTAATGGTCCCAATATGCTACCCTGTGGCACTCCCATTTTTACTTCCACTTCTTTTGATACTGCATTCCTACCCTAACTTTGATTTCTACCTTTTAAACATTCTTCTACCTAGTAAATCACTCTCTCATCTACTCCAATAGTTTTTACCTTATTAGTACCATTTTTTAATTTCACTCTGTCAAAAGCCTTTTAAAGATCTAGTGCTACACTATCAATTTGGATTCCCTTGACCATTTCATGAATATTCACGTGAATATCCTTACCTAAAGCCATGTTGCCTACTTGAAAACCACTTACGCTCCTCACATATATTTCTGATGTGGTTGCATATCAATCTCTCCATTACTTTACCTACCACTGATGTCAAACTGATCGGCCTGTAAATTTCACCTCTATTTCTCACCCCTCCTTAATTTACTGGCACTACTATTGCACTTTTCCAGTTCTGTGGTAATCAGCAAGTATCCAAACTCAATTTAAATAATATTTCAGAGAAGGTACAATGTCATATCCAGCTATCTTTAAGGTATCTGTAATAATATTATCTATACCAGGCCCTGCATATTTTTTCAGCTTTCTATTTCCTTCTTGATATCCTCAGGATGAATTTCAATTTTTTTTGTCTGTTCATTTCTAATTGTGTTGTTAAGCTCATTATCCAAGTTAGACCCTCCCGTTTCTGATTGATTGTCCCTAATGCTCTCACTAAACCAGTTATTTAAAATCTCTGCCTTTTTCAAATCATCAGTAACTTCTTCTCCATCCTTATCTATAAGAGTACTGACATACTCCCTTTCCCTCAGTTTTCTAACAAAGCCATAGAAATTACTAGATGTATCGGTCAATGGTCCACCATGCACTGACAATACTCTTCATAAACCCATCTTTAGCCAACTTCTTAGTTATAATTAAACACTTCTTTACTTGCTTAAAATATTCCCTACTACCCTGTTGTCTCTTAACTCTGTAATGTTCTCTTCTTACCAATATCTTTAACCTCATCACGTCCCTAATATAGTACACAGGTTCTCTACTTCTCTTTATTTTCTGTTTTGGATTAAATTTTTCTTCCACCTTTCTTATTATCTCCTTGATCTCTTCCCACCTTGACTCTACTGTACCTGTGGCATCCTTCCATTTGCTGAGGTGTTCACTGAAATATCTATTCAAATTCGAAATTTTTGCATTTTTGGTTTGCTGAATCCTCTAATATCGTTAATTAATTCTATTTAATTGTAATGGAGTGCACACTCTGATGGCAATTTCAGTACACACCCATTTCCCTGCCCCCCTTTCCTGTACCAAACTACTTTTTCCCTCTACAAATTTCAACTTTAAATTGTTTCAACCAAAGTTAAATAATGAATAGCAATGGTACTAATAAGGTTTTTTTTTAGTTATGGGTTTATGCCTTGTCGACATCAAGGTCATTAGAGGTGGGATGGGAGTGGGGACAAGGAATCGGAAGGAATTCGGCAATGGCCTTTTCAAGGAAGCATCCCGGCATTCGCCTGGAGTGATTTGGGGAATCCGTGAAAAACCCAAATCTGGATGCCCGGGCGGGGATTCAAACTACCGCCCTCCCGAATGCGAAGCCAGAACCTTAACCATTCACCCACCTCGCTTGGTGCTAGAATTTTTACTTCTGCTTCTTTTAATACTGCATTTCCAACCATAGCCTTTTGCTTTCTACATTTTAAAAATTCTTCTACCCAGCAAATCACTTCCTCACCCACTCCAATCATTTTTACTTTATTTACCTCCATTTTATGGCTCACTCTGTCAAAGGTCCTTTAAAAGGTCTGATGCAACACTATCAATTTGGCCTCTCTTGGCCATTTCATACAAAATATCTTGCATATATCCTATTAACTGAGATTTGCATAAATATGCTTGCCTAAAGCCATGTTGCTGACTTGAAAACCACTTATGCTCCTCACATATATTTCTGATATGGTTGCATATCAGTCTCCCCATTAATTTACCCATCACTGATGTCAAACTAATTTGCCCATAATTTTCGACTTCTTCTTTATATACTGGTACTACTATCACACTTTTCCAGTCCTCTGGTAAGTAGCAAGTAGCCAGACTCAATGTAAATAATATTTCAAGATACGATACAACATCACACCCTTCTATCTTTAAGACATCTTTGTTTTGGAATAAATATTTCTTCACCCCTTCTTATTATCTCCTTGAACTCTTCCCACCTTGACTCTACTCTACTTGTGCCATCCTTCCATTAGCTGAAACTTTCTCTGAAATATATCTTCAAGTTCAAAATTTGTGCCTTTTTATAATTGTGCCTATTTCCCACTTCAATTATGGCTATAGGTTTATTGAATTCTCTAATATCCATCAGAACTACTTCATGATCACTTATCCCTTCAGTTACATGACACCACCCCCCAAGGTTATCATCCAGATTTATTAGGAAGATATCTAAAATGTTTTGACCCCTAGTGTTCTGTTCTACGACTTGTGTAAACCCTCCTTCCCTTTTTAAGGTATTTTCAAATCTCTGTTCCCTTGTGTTATTAATCTTATTTCCTACCCAGTCTAGTAAATTTAAATCCCAATGGACCAGTCTACCAAGAAATCCATTTTTCCATCAACTCAAATGGTTTTTAGCTTATTTACCGCCATTTATGGCTCTATCAAATCCCTTAGAAAGAGCTAGTGCTACACTATCAATTTGACTTCCCTTGTCCATTTCATCCAAAATATTTTGCATATAGTCCACTAATTGAATATCCTTGCCTAAAACGAGTCGATTTGAAAGCCTGTTTTGTTTCTCACACACATTCCTGATGTGATTGCATATCAATCTCTCCATTAATTTACCTACCACTGATGTCAAACCGATTAACATATAAATTTTGACTCTAATAGTCTCCCCAGAATTATGGATTGGTACTACTATCACTACTACTTTTCCAGTCCTCTAGTGAGCAGCAAGTATCCAGACTCAGTGCAAACAATGTTTCTAGATAAGGTACACGGTCTGTTAGAAAACTATCTGACCTTTGATCAGGAAAAGAAAACTGGCATGCCTGGAGTGTTGGAAACCTAATCACCCTCAAAGTAGCCTCCTTGAGACTCCACACATTTGCCCAAGCGGTGCTGCCATTGTTGGAAGCATTTCGAGAAAGCCTCTTTCGGAACAGAATTTAGCTCTGCTGTCGTTGAAGCCACAATGTCATCTCGTCTGAAATCGCTTTCCACTCAATTACCTCTTGAGTTTGGGGAACAGCCAGAAGTTGATATCAGGTAAGTAAGGAGTCTGTTGAACCACTGGAGTCTTGTTTTTTACCAAAAAAGTCTGAATCCAGTGTGACGAATGTGCTGGAGCATTGTCATGAAGGGGGCGCCAATTTCCTGATGACATCAAATGAAATTGCTGCACACTTGGCAGGCCTTTTTTGGTCTTGGTGATGTGGAATGCTTCCACTGTGATGACTGGGATTTGGTTTTCGTGTCATACCCAGGACTCGTGATTACGGTGCTCATGAAGCCAGGCTTACTGTTTGTGAAGTCCAGTATGTCTTGTGAGGCTTCACACCGCCATCAGTAGCTTTGGCACTAATTTCACCGAAACTCTCTTCATGGCCAAATCTTCAGTCACAATGGAATGTTCTGAAAAGGTGTTGGTGCCCACCTCTTCCACAATTTTTCAGATAGTCACACAATGGTCTCACATCACAACAGCATCCACTTTGGCAAATACGTGGTCATTTCAGCATGTTGATGACAACTAGAGCGTGGCTTGCTCTCCGCCCAAATTTGGCAATCTTTGAACCGGTTGTATCACTCCACAGCATCATCACCGAAAGTAATCTGATCTTCCAAATGGTTTCCATCTGGCTGTCGCCCAGTTTCTGGCAAAATTTGATACAGTAGTGCTGCTCCAGTTGTTCCATCATGTTCCTTGCAATTAAAAACCAATGAGAGCACTACACACAACCTCACTCAAATGCTGCTTACCAACAACTAACGCTATTGAAAGCCAGGAAAAAATTCACCCATGTGCACAAAGGTTCAGGGTTGGCTCATGCAAGTGTGCTTCATTCAAATACATCAGGGTTTTGCAAAAAAGATAGGATAATTTTCTAACAGACCTTACAAGTGTAATAAATCCTTAGTAATATTATCAACACCATCCCCTCTATGCTTTTTAAGCTTTTTTAGTTCCTTCATATTATATTCAGAATGTGTTTCAAAATTTTTAGTCTGTTCATTTCAAAACATGCTGCGTTCTCCGACCTACACTTTCCAATTCCTAAATCACCGTCCCTAGTGGTCACACCAAACCAGTTACTTAATATCTCTGCCTTTCTCAAATCCTCATTAACTTCTTCTCTAAGAGTACCTATTATTGTTTGAATACCTTCCTTTCACCTCAGTTTTCTAACATACCCATAGAAATTTCTAGATGCACCAATAGTGTTCTTCATAAACCTATCTTTACCTTCCTTCTTTGTTGCTATTAATTCCTTGTTTAGTTTTTCAACTTTTACACTTAGCCTACACAGAAGTATTATACAGAATAAGAAACATGATGAATGAGAAAGTCTGAATAAATTACCGTTAAAAGCAAAGTACTTTTAACTATTTTTCTGAAAAAATGGGAAAATTGATTCAATTAAGGAGTTCTAAATGTAATAGAAAATTAAATTTCATTTCAATGTTGTAATTACATGTAGACGATTGAATGGTAACAATACTGTCTATTATTTTTCTGAAACAAATTACCAACAAATTAGATTCCATCCTCAAGTTGGACTACTTTTTATGTAATGCTGTAAATAATCTACAACGGCAAAGTTTAACACCGTCAACTGATTATTCTGTCATGATTAGAATGGGTAGTGAAGATTTAAAGCAATAAAATTGTAGAATTCCGTGACAGAACAGATAAAACTTGTCAAATGCTTCTGACTGTTTGCCTCAGTACAATAACTAAGAATGAGCATTAAATTTTTGTCAGTAGCATGCAATGACAAAATTTAATAAAAATAAACAACGACATACATTTGTAATCACCATTTAAGCTAAATCATAGGAGGCAAAATACACCCAAAACTTGGCAACATCAATATTGCAGTAAATTGTGCCAGGTCAAGTTCAGCAATTATATAGATGCATAGAGAAATTTAACAGACTCTCTGTGGATTGATGTTTGCCAGTCACAAGAGGTTCTCTGTGGCTTAAGCATTAATCCCTATATGTGTACAAACTGATGGATTTGATTTGAAAATAATAGAATACGATATAAGACATCAATTATTTGTGTATTAATCAGAACTTAAGTCGATCACAAAATGTAATCATAAAATAGATGGATTATAAACCAGAAGAAATGCCTTCGCATCACCATTATCTTAGGGTTTAAAGTTTTAGGTTTAAAATTTTCAGTAAATTAAGAACTGGTCCAAATTAGTAATGTGTGTTACAATTGATCTGAAAAGTCATTATCAGTTATATAGTTTTAACATAAGGGTCCTTTCCTAGGCTTACTTGTGCTTTGAAAAGTGGTGGAAAGGCAGAAGAAAATTGAGACTTGTGTACAAAGCAGACAAAGCCAGTAGCTGCAAATCGTTGTTCTTGTTGATTATAATGATGATCATGACGGTATCCAACCAACAATTACGTAAGGTAAATGTGAAGTAAACGTTACTTGCGTGATCCGATTTGACAGCCTAAAAGTAAATCGTCACTAGGCGTAATATTCCAAAAAAAATTGACTTACATAGTATTTAACTACTGCAGTCATGGTTCTCAGCATTTTTTTCTGTTTTCGCAAGCGTATTTGCATTTGTTTTATATATTCTATTACTTCAGGAAGAGTTTCCAACTCCTCTTGAAATTGATCAATAGTGTTTTCGTATATCTCGAAATCATCATCATTTTCATGCCGCCTGTGATTTTCATTTGCATACGGAACTAAATCAAGGGAATCAAAGCAGGTACTATTGCAAAATATGTCATTTGTACACTCCCCCTTTTCCATTGCTTCTACTTTAAAAGTAAACAATTCAAAGATATTCTTTAATGGTATTATACCAAAGTATGTCTAATTCGAATGACATTTTGTGTCGAAGGATTCAAAATCATGTTATATTATTTCATTACGGAATACAAGAGATCATAAATTTTGCTATTTTCCGTTTAATACTGTTTGTTGGTTCGCTATCAGTATTATCTTCAAATGATTCTCTGAACCAACATGTTGCATTTTTCTTAGTTGTTCAAGTTGCTTATTATTTTTTTATTCACCAAAATGTTCATGTTTAATACCAAATTATATACACCACCTACGGTTATCTCATTTTTTAATATATACTGTCAAAACACTGGCATCTTTCCCACCAGAATACTGCACCATTTATTCTCCAATCTCGAATCTACTGTGCTCACGCAATGTTTTTCATGGTATTGGTAGTGTAGACCCCTTGTGTACGGGGCTGACAAATGTCTTGTGAAGGAAGTCTTCTTGAAACTGTAGGAGATCGCGGGCAAATTGAAGCTGACAGCAGAACAGGAGAAGAAAGTGAAACGTTCTTTCAAATTAATGTTAATTATAAATGTACAGAATATGGACAGAATGGCGAACTTACTCAAGATGTCGGTTCTCGGTTCATGGTTGGACAGAATTTGTCTCTTAATGCATTGGTACCAGAGAGCAACGATTTTAACTCGAACATAGAACTGCTAATAGGTAACAGTGAAAATGTCAATGTCGAAGATTGGTTGAAAACTAAAAGTGGGAATAATGTCGATATAGATACTGTGCTAAAACGCGAATCAGTAGATACGTTCCGTTTGTCGGGCAGTAATTACGTTGTGAAGGATGCCGTAAACAAGTTTACTGCAAGAGAATCTAGTCTCACGAATTTACCCTTAGATATACCTGTCATATTTCAAGACTCTTCTCATACATTGGAGGTTACTGACGTGAATGGCAGTGGTAATGAGATTTTAAACGATTACAATGAATCTAATTCAATACTTTCCGTGTTTGATAGGACTGGTGTACTGGAGGGAGATAAATGTGATCCTCTAAACTCTTCAGTGAAGCTTGTATCCTTGCCACAACATTCCAGTACTGCCACTAAAGCTTTAAAAGTAGGCAGTTCTGAACTTAAAAATGGCAAGTCAATAAACATTCCACAGGAATTACCAGATTCTTTTTTGGAGAGAAAAAATAAAGTAGTTTGGGATAATTTTAATGCCTCCAAAAAAGAATTGGTAGGAGTTTATCCTGGGAAGGACATTGATCTAAGTGAATTGAACCTTTTTGCATTACCAGTAGAATGTGTTCTTCAGGAAGAATCTTGTGGAGGAGACGTTGATGCTAGTCTTCCTCAAGGCAATGAGAAACTTGAAAACAGCAATGTTTGTGGTAGCAGAAATACAGTTATCAGCTATGGTTGGAAACATTCATCTGTTGGTAGTCCTGTTGTCACCACTAGCAGCACAGCAGAAGGAAATTTGCTTCAGAATAATGGTATTGATAATGTCAATGAGTCTTGTTCATCAAAACATGAAATTAATTCTACCCAAAAGCCTTTCCGTAAGCAACCATTAAATTTAAAACCTGGTAATGGAAATCCTCTGCTACCCATAACATCATCTTCTTCAACAAAGTTGAATTTTTCACAGGCAGATGTAATTAAGTCTGATAAAATTGCTAAAACACCTAAGATGGCTATAATTGCAATTTCCACTGATAAAACAAAAAACACAACTGAAATAGTTATTAACACTTCTCGAGGAGAACAGGTATTGAAAGGAAAGACCACAGATCTTCTGCAAGCTGCATCACCATGGAACACACAAGGGAATAATACACTAAGGTGCAAGAAAATTCACACAGTGTCTTCTGTTGGCACAGTCCCATTGCAAAAGATTGTGCCAAAATTGAATGGAGATTCTAGTTTAAAATCTGCACACAAATATCTTTACCAGGAAGAGGCAAAGCCAGGTAAGAAAATACTCAAATACCAATTTTTTATTATATTTTGGGATGTTTCTATAGAAATTTGGTTTTGTGGCTCCACTGTAGTTGGACCACCTCAGAAGGAATTGTCATTTTCTTATGAAAATTCATACACACTTTCCTTGAGAGATGTGATTTAAGAAAAAAATTTTTGTTACAACCATTAAATTATTATTATTAGGCTTTTACAGCCGCATTGGCCCATTTTAGTCAATCATTTTCTGGTCATCATCTTAGGCATGTGATTGCTACATTCTTTCCAAATTGCCCAGTATCTTTTGATTCGTTGTGATCTTTTTTAGTTTTCCTCATCTGTAAATAACCTCTTCATTTTGTCATTTGTCTATTTTTGGCTTAAATCTTATTTTAGTGTCATTCAATTTTTTTTTTTTTAATTTTCTGTTTTGTTACCTCTTTATATTCTAAGGGAAAAACTGCATTCTGCATCTGTATGACATGTAGAGGAGAAGTATTGGCACACAAACATTTATAAATGTGCAACATTGAGCTATGATAGGAGACGTGCTTTTCCACAGACTAATTGGTTAACTTACTTGGCGTATAATAATAATAATTGGTTAACTTTCTATGACATTAATAATCTAATGCATTTCGTATTGTAGCCAACCAGGGGCTGATCCAGGATTTTGTTTTGGGGTGGGGGGTCATGGGCGGACTTTGGTTTGGGGGGGGGGGGGCTTGGCTTGAGTGAAATTTGGTTCAGAGGCTTGCTTTCAGTGGATTTTGGTATTGGGGGGGGGGGGGCTTGAGTCGGGGAAAAAGGTTGTATTTATAGCCTCCTCAGGCCTCAAATCCGTAGAGCTTCATTGCATGCTACTGACAAAAATTAAGATGTTAATATTCTACGGCATTTACTAAGTAGGTTGCGGCAGTATTAACGTAGCTTGTTTAGGTTGAAAGTGCGGCAATAAGCTTGTTCCAGTATTAGGTCGAAGGAATTTATTTTTTATAGTTGAAATGCAGCCTGTACCAAAATGGCGTTTGGTTGTTGTTGTTAAAGCATAATTCGCCAGAACTTTGGTTTTTTTTAAAAAACCTTTATCAAGATTTTCAAGCAGAATCATTAGTGGCGCCTATGGATAGTTTGGAATGCAGCCTGGACCAAAGTGGACATAGACGCTTCCTTTTGTAGCTTAATGGACTATAAATTTTGTTTTTATAATAAAGTTGGCTTGGTTTTCATCATTGTTGGTTGTTGATGCATTTTGTTACAAGTAGGCCTAATATTATTATCACTGGAAGTCGCATATGATAACAAATGGCGTCCTCTCATCGCTTAGTGTGTATTGTTACAGCAGGTTCTTTTTATTTTTATTTTGCGTGAATTTTGTGTGTTATGCACTATCTCCATGGGTGTAATAGAAACAATAGTTAATAAATAATATAGTCGAAGGAACAATAGCATTATCATTATACGTGGCAATATGCTTTCTCCCAGTCGCTCGCGGTATAGCGTTACGGCACTTTTCGAGTGAAGTTTGTGAGGTATCTATACATTTTACTCCTCTAAGAGCAACATATATTAAATAATATCACCAAACGAACATGTGCAACAGTTTTCAGACGAAAACTACAACTCCTTGACAAGTCCCAGTGATTGCGCTATTACCACACTAGGTATTAAATTAATTTTTTAATAAAAATTAGTTACAAAATTGTAAAATATAAAATAGAATAAAAATAATTATAATAGTAGTAATTGAATAATGGTGAAAATGAAACTGCCACTAAGATAGTAATAATAAATTTATGCAGAAATAATAGAGGTAAGATCTTAGTGATTATCAGGTTTTACGTTATAATAAAAAAATAAGTTTTTGGGTTTACAAAAGTCATGACCATGTAATCTGATCTGGCTAAACATGGCTTGTATTTGACCCTAAGGGTTCTCTTTGCACGATCTAAAGACTTTGTCACCGAGCGTGGTGGTGTAACGGCTAGCGTTCTGGCCTCGCATTCGGGAGGACGGCGGTTCGAATCCCCTTCCGGGCATCCAGATTTGGGTTTTCCATGGTTTCCCCAAATCACTCCAGGTGGATGCCGGGATTCTTCCTTCAAAAAGGCCATGGCCGAATTCCTTCCCATTTCTTGCCCCCCATCCTTTCCCGTCTCTAAAGACCTAGTTGTTACAGGAGACGTTAAGCAATTTAAAAAAAAAAAAAAAAGACTTTGTCGTGTTTCAAAGGAATTAGAACCATTAAAGAGGACAGTTCCTCTGTATTTAAAAGATAACAATAGAAGAAGAACTGAGTGAAGATCAAAATTGTTTCACTGATTTTTGCAGCAAGGCAGTTTTTATTTTTTGTGGCTGTGTTATAAAATTGTTTATAAGGATGGACAAGGAATTTTAAATGACATGGTGAAGCCAAAAATACTTAAACGGCTAGTTCAGCAACACTTAAAAATTTAATTCAGTGTTAGTGGTGGAAGTGCCAAAATATGAACATAAATAACAAAATGCAAATATTTTAAAATGAAACAGAAACAAGAGATTTGGTAAACAAAAGACTACTATGACACAGAATAAAGAGAATTACAATTACACAATATCTTGTGGTCTCTTAATCGTGTTAGGGAGACATGAAAAACATGGCAAGGCTTGCAGATGCACTCGTGTGAAACCTTCCCCTGTGAACGAATTGAAATAGTTTTCATCCTTTGTTATCTAAATGAGAATTGAGAGGAAGATCAAAGAGTGAAAAAAATTATGAAGGAACCATATTTTTTTTTGAAATGGCATTAAATAAATAAATACTCACTAAAAATAAAAGTAGTAAAAATAAAAAGATAATTTTAACAAATTAAAATGTTCTTGAATGTTAAAAAAATATAAACAGTAATAGGTTTCCCGATGGTATGTTATTAATGTGGGTTGACGTCTGTTGGATGTGTCGTAGAACCTAGTATTGGGTACTAATGAAGGTTTGACATATCAAATATTTAAATATAACTAAAAGTTATGTAGCCTACTAAGTAATGAAGTGTCTTGTTTTTCATATCTAATAATTCAGATGTGTGTAGGTTTGAGATGTGCTTTAATACAAATGATCAACATTAGGCCCTACTCTAAACAGAATTTCAAATGCTATCTAAAATACAATTTATCAAAATAATGAAACCATTATTGCCTGTTATGCTATCTAAAATACAATTTATCAAAATAATGAAACCATTATTGCCTGTTATGATTAAATGTTTCTGTTATAGCACAGTTCTCAACGTAAATAACTAATGACTTCGTGTTATTAAATGTTTCAGGTGATCAAATAGTTGTTCAGGCATTAGCTGAAGTTGGAATTTCCACTGATGAATTGTTCCCCATAACAGCAGAAAATGACCAGAAGATATGGACATGTCCTGTTAAATCTTGCAACAGAACATTTCCTCGATTGAGCATGCTTAGAATTCATATATTATGTCATTATGGAATACGACCTTACAAGGTATTAATTTAATTACAATGGAGCAATTCAGAATCATGAATGGGAAAATAGATATGTCGGGAAATTGTCACCAGGTCAAATGCTCCATTGCAGTAGCAGCATCATCATCATTATTAAGTGGAAAAATCTACAAAGATGACAATGATTGCAATGGAGCGATTTCCCTGTATACCTATTTTCCCATTCATTGTTTTGTTTTTAATCTAAATTTCTTTTGGTGCAATTTTAGCACCCATCTACCTGTGTTTTTAACAAAGTTTAAACTCTTTTGGATAATTTAGCCATTTTCTTTTAAGGTTAGGCTGAACAAATAGAGGGAATAGTGTAGATACAGATGTTACTTATAGTATTAGAGGTGACCTGTAGAAGATAGCAAAAGCAGTGTGCCATATTCAGGTCATAAAATGTCAGTCCTAAGACACTATGGTTGACCACACATTAACTCTTCTCTGAGGCGAGTGAATTTGGAGACTGGAAAGGCTACTTATATTGATATCGGTTCTGGCATGAGCTTGGTACCTGTAGATACTATTGATGTAGTTATAGTGGCCATGGACTACACCTCAATAGTAGAGGGAAAAGGGTTCTTTAAGATTTGACGAGTCATGTAATCTAATGAAAGGATTTCTGTAGTTAATGTTTCTTTGGGGTAGTCCATTCTTTTTTAGATTAGGGTCAGGTAACATTTTCTTAAATTAATTTGAAAGTTGCTTCCCTATTAAAAAATGATAGGCTTATCGAAAAGAAACAAAAACCATGGATAATTACAAGCATCAGAACATCATGCCTTTCTAAAAGAAATTTGTATATTGCCTCTAGGAACAGGCACAGCACTAATATTAAAACATTACAAGTGATACTGCAAAATACTGATCAAGGTTATTAAAGAATCTTCAATAATTCATAGTATCCGACATTCTATTTTGTTTTCTTTGTAACCTACTATGTTACAGAATCTACAAGTAAACAGGGAAAAATAATTAGGTCAGTAAAATTTATGAATCAAACAAAGTTAATTAGAATCCAATTTTTTCAATTGCTGATATTTTTAATATATATATAGTTACCAGGAAATTATAGGAGCTAAGTAGCGAAAAAAGAGAGAGAGAGATAGCGAAATAAACCACCACTTACCCTAGATGATGGTTTCGTGAGTCGAACACAAAAAAGGCTCAAGACCAGGAAAAACAATGAATATTTCGGTCCTTGTCCCTTTGTCATCAGGAGAACATTATGGAGGGTGGCTACTGTAGGAGACTGTCTTGCAGAATGACTTTTAGTCAGGAATGTGAGGGGGGTAAATACAAACAAAGGACAGGGGGAGAGGTATAGTGAATTGGAGCTAGTACCCTAGCAATGCAAAATTTTAGGAAAAGAATAATACAGTAAAATCTTCCCTATATAAATCTGAGAAAGCAAAAATAAGAAAAAAAAACTATGTCATTAAACATCATCTTGCAATGCTCAGGTACTAGCTCCAAATCACTATCTCCCTTTCCCTGTCCACCGCTCGAACTCACCCCCACCACACTCCCCACCAAAAGGCCCTCTGTGAGATGGTCTCCTACAGCATCCACCCTCCACAATGTTCCCCCGTTTTGACAAAGGGCCAAGACCCAAAATATACTATGTTATTTGTGCTCTTGTCTTTTCTGTGTGTTCACGCCATGCAACCATCATCCAAGGTAAGTGGTGGTTCATTTCGCTATCCTTTGTGTGTGTGTGTGTGTTTGTGTGTGTGTAGGGGAAATGAGAAACCACTTATCTTTAGATGGTGGTTGTGGGGCGCGAACACACAGAAAAGACAGAAACACAAGAAATTTTTGGAACAAGCCCTTTATCAACAGGAGAGCATTATGGGAGGTGGGTGATGTTGGAGACAGTCTCCCAGAAAGACTGTTGGCCAGGAAAATGGTGGGGGTAAATTCATACAGAGGAAAGGTAGGGGCAGTGATTCAGAGCTAATACCTGCGCATAGATAAATATCAAAAATGATGTCTGGTTTGTGGGAAGAACAAAATATATATATATATCTTAAAAATAATAATAGGTGCAATAATAATAATTTTAAACTGAAGAATCTATTAAGTAAACTTCACCTTAGGTTAGTGGTGGTTCAATATAGGTAGTGGGGATGGAGGTAAAGAGAGGATTAAAAAAGGGGTAAACATAAGTAAAAATAATAATGATTGTGTATTATCTGAAGTTGAGACCAGGTGGTTGCCTTGTGCTCAGTTTGTACTGGAAGGCAAGTTCCCACCTCCTGAGTTCAGAGAAGCTGCTGCTATTATGGAGGACTCTGATAACCCGGACCGTTAAACAAGAGTTGAAATTATTCGAGTCATGGGTGATGGCATGGGTAGCAACTGGGTGCTTTGGGTTCCGTATGAACACCGTCTGTCGGTGGCCATTTATTCTTATGGAAAGTGGATTTGTGGTCAAACCTATATATGAAGCCAGGCAGTGGTTGCATGCTTACTGGTAAATTACATGGGAGGTTTCACAGGTAGCATGTCCTATGATAGGGAAGCTGGTGAAAGTGGTGGAGGCATGGTGTAAGTTGCAAATCTTGCAGTGGAGTCTATTGCACGGGAAATAGCCTTTGGGCTGACTATTGGGATTAGGAAGACTGTTTGTGGACTACAAGTTCGCTTAGGTTAGGAGGTCTGCTGAAACAAGTTCTAGAAGGGGCATGGAGGATTTTAGGAAGAATGGATCTCATTTCAGGGCAGGTTTGTAGGAAATCATAGCCCTGGCAGAGGATTCTGTTGATGGATTCGAGGCCTGGATAGTATTGTGTGATCAAGACTGGATTGTGGTTGGTTTTTGCTAGTTTCAGATGACTGATGGGCTGAGTAGGTTGTAATGTTGCCCGTGAAAGCTGTTTGTTCACCAAAGCCAGAGGGTAGTTGCGAGAAATCATTGTTTGTGAAATACTGTTTGAATAATCCATGAGGGACTGTTGGTTGGAGCATATGCAAATACCATGAATGAAAAGACTGTAGGAGAGGGAACGTTTGGTATGGTACGGGTGGCAACTGTCGAAATGGAGATACTGTTGAAGGTTGGTGGGTTTGATGTGAACTGAAGATTTGAGGAAACCATTGGAGAGGGATAAATCCACATCCATGAATGTGGTCTGGATTTGGGAGTAGGACCAACTGAATTTCAGCATGCTAAAGGTATTGAGATGGTTCATGAAATTTAGTAGTTCGTTTTCTCCATGCGTCCAAATCATAAAGCTGTCAATGAATTGAAGGCAAATGAGGGGTTTGGAAAGGACTTCCTCCAGAAATGTCTGTTCCAGATGGCCCATGAACAGATTAGCATAAGACGGCGCCATGCGGGTGTCCATGGTGGTGCCAAAGTAGAAAATGATCTTCATAAGAATTGCGAGTCAACATCATTTGTTGGAAAAAAAGTCCACTATTCGGGTATAAGTTTCTTCAATAAGTTCCCATCACATCTAAAATGTCTGGCAGGGCATAAGATCAAATTCAGGAAAAAAAATAAAAGAATTTTTGACAGCTCAGTTCGTTCTACTTAATCAAAGAATTGATTTCTAAAGTATATATGAAACAGTTGCCAGTATTTTGTGTAAATGTAATTTACTGTGATGGTGTATCTACTGGTGGATACATCTGTTTGTTATGCATTTGTTTTTCATTAAACTGTAACATTCCAAAGAGCCAGTCTTTTATAGTTCAACAAGCAAATCCTTCTCATACTATGATAATAAAAAATCTATACTACTTTTATCTGTGTACCAAATAAGCTGACTCTTCTTGGCACTTATTTTCATCCATTCATTAGTTTGTTTTTTAAAGTTATATTACTTTTTTTTCGTGTAATTATTTTGTCATATTAAAAACATGTATTGGAAAATAGTATTGTTTTTGTTGCAGTGTGATTATGAAGGTTGCGAGTGGTCATTTTACACTTATTTCAAATTGAAAAGGCACAAAGAAACACATCTTAGAAAGAAGGACTTTATGGTAAGCAAAAAAAAAAAAAAAAAAAAATAACATGAGTTTATGAAAATTGAAGGAAAATTATTTTACTGTCTGGGCTTAAATAATAATAACAATAATAATAGAATGGTTAAAAAAATCATAGTACTGATATTTGTGCCAGCTTCGGCCATGTGATTTATGTTTTATGTGCAGTCTGATTTTATATTTTTTGTTTCTTTTGCAGTGTCCAATGGAGGGTTGTGGACGACGTTTTACTACAGTGTATAACTTAAATACACATGTAAAATTACACCAACGTCCAGCAGAAATGGTTTGTCCTGTTGACTCTTGTGGTGCACGATTTCAGACCAAACGTAGTATGGAACTCCATATGAGGACACATGATAGCCTTCATGCTCCATACAAGTATGTCGTCTGACTTTATTAATTCATTTCTTACTGCTATTATCGAAGCTGAAACAAATTAGTGATTTTTTACTGTGGTTCAAATCACAGAAACTATTAGTGCACACTGCAAGCAACCAAATAGTTAAATGTGGCCAAAAAAATTCTTAGAGCTTCGGCTTCAAACTTTACTAACACATCTTGCTTACATATATGATACTTTGATGAGGTTATAGAAGTAGTTGATGAAGTGTATGGGAACTTTTATGGTGATTTGTATTATGTTATTTGTAGCTAACTATGAATTTAAATATATGCAGGTGACAGATGTGACTGTTGTAGATGGCACACTAATTATGACTTGGTTCTACCTGCTACATGGCAAGTAATTAAAATTGTTATTTAGTAACAAAATACTGGTTACTCTTATTTTTAAAGAAGCGTAGTTATTAGTATTTGTCATTTACGTAGAAGTAATGCTACACTTGTTGATTATTAAGATGTCTGAAATTAAACATCAAAGTAATTTGCATTCTGTTATTCTGCATGGCAGACAAGTCAGCCACCATCATGTAACTCCTTACCCTAATGTTGATGAAGGGACATAAACCCAAAAATTTCAGGGGAAAATGGGAACACACGTAAGTAATACAGATATGTGATTCCATTCTGGTTCCCTGTAAACAGTCACATAATTGTGTCACTAAATTATGTAGACTAAAATAATAACTAAAAAGCATTCTGCTCATATATTAAATTGGTTCAGTTAATTCAGTTACAAATCATCAGGACTGGAAGCAAATTTTGAAAAATTCATATCCTGGAAATACTAACTCAAAATTATTTTAAAGAATAGCCTCTACATTTGAATTAAAAAAATCCTTGTTTTGGATTGCATATTATATTGCAGGTACCTTGTACATGTAAGGTTTATTGGGTTTGGCTATGACACAATGAGGTGCAGTAAGATGCGTCAGGTAAAAACATGTTTTTTTTGTTTTAAAAAAAAACTTTGTTTTTTTTAATTAAATGCATATATTCTTATTTGTTGCTAATTTTATTGCCATGATCTGACAGTTTTGTAACATGATAAATCAAGTAATAATGCATACATTCACACACACGTTATTATTTAACTGAAGCTTCCAAATAGACAGGTTTTTAAATTATCATCTTGTTAAATTACACACTGTGCAGATATAACAGGACTAGAAGAAATACTGCAAAAATGTATCGGTTTACTGAAAAATTAATGGTACAGAAAATATTTTACAGAAGATCTAGATCATATAATTCTGTAAGATTCTGTGTGTAGAAAAAAAATCCAGAAGAATTGCTGTATCTGAAAGAATATCTTAAGAATTACTGAAAATTGGGAGAATATTGAAGCATCAGCTTCTGCATCTAATAAATATATGTTGGCTGTCAGGAGTGACTAGCAGCTAAATTTCAGGACCTTGACTGGTGAGTGAGTGGTAGTGCCTAGCCTTTCATTTGGGAGGACACTGGTTCAAATCTCTGTTCAGCTATCCAGGTTTTGGTTTACCTAGTTTTTGGAAGAAGCTTACAGAAAGAAGAGACCGGTTAGTAGGTCATATTTTGAGACATGCAGGATTGGTTAATTTGTTAGTGGAGGGAACAGTCGAAGATCAGAACTGTAGAGGAAGACAGAGATTAGAATATATGAAGCAGATAATTGAGGTCGTGGGCTGTAAGGAGTATGTAGAAATGAAGAGGCTAGCACAGGATAGGAAGGGATGGAGGATTGCATCAAACCAGTCGAAAGACTGATGACAGCAAAAAAAAAAAAGTTTCCCAAAGTGCTGGAGTGGTTCCTTCAAAAGGCCACATCAAAATTCCTTTCCATTCCTTGTAACCCTCAAACTTGTGAGGAGCAAAGCTATACTAGGGGTAGTAATATGCCTTCCCCTTAACTTACTTCACACTCTGACAAACTTCTAACAAAAATTACTAAACCGTGAAAACACCTTGGATAAAATCAACTGTAAGGTACTATGGTTGCCACTTTCCACTGTTTAACCTTAGGAAAGAAAAGGTTCAGTTCTCAGCTATGGAAATAAAATCACTGACAAATGTTTCACCATCACTATATTTTGGTATCAAAAAAAAAAATTACAGTAGATCAGCAATCAGACATTCATCTTGAGAAGCTTGCAAGTTATGAAACAATGAAGACAGACAGTCCTAAACCCCAGAGAAAATTTTAAGTTACATGCTCACAGTTTGGACCGGGTTGCACAATTGCAAAATTTCCACGACGGCCGCACCGAGAGCATGTTCCCGGAACTATTTTCACGAGCCGAGACAGACCTTCTCGCTCCGCTGAGCCACAGACCTTCACCACTCAACTAACCACCGGCAACTGAAGACCTCATGATCTCATGGTTCCTATATAGCCCAGGGCCAACGACAACTGTCTTATAGTGCCTCTAAAAATAGTTTGTAGAAATGAAGAAACCTAGAGCTCTAAGAATTTTATACTGTTTAGGGAAATGAAAAAGAAACAATTTTCTCTCTTCTGCTTTTTATCATAATCTCAACGGTTTAAATAAGTTGTCGCGGAGTGGGACTGTTTTCATCGCTGTGACGTAGGCTTCCTTTGTACCTCCATTGTTAAGACATGATGCGCGAACACACTATTTTGAGTTTTAAAACTATTGCCATTTAATTCTCCTATTTCTCAGCTTTACAATGGTGTGCCAGTCTCATCTTTAGCTGGTGTATTTGTGTAGTAATCAAATTTATGAAATACTGGTGTTTTCTAGCCTCCAGCCATTAGTAATTTCAAAAAGTTTACAGTGCATTATCATGAAAGTAAAGCCTATCTTGAAAAACGGTTTTTGGCACCATATACTGTGATCGCTATTATGTTTTACAAGTGTTTTTATTCCCCGACTTTATTTACTTTGACTGAAAATCAATGTAAGCCGGCATTGTGCACAAATTAGACGCAATTAATTTAGAAAGTCCTCTCAGACTTGATTAACTGTACAGAACTGCCTGAAATTTCAGCATGATGTTCAGGAAGAAACCAAGTTTTGACTACAATATTGGCTGATATCTGAAATTGCATTAAATGTGTTGTCATTATCACTGTTTAAAACTGCCGGTTTGTTTGACTGGATGTAAAACTTGTGTTTTCTTGTTTTAAACTGCCTGAGACTATTGATCATGTGTTGTTTATTACAAAATTTAGTTTCTTATAAGTGATTATTGTTATAAATGCTCTTTACCGCATTGAAAAGTGTTGTAAAATGGTGATATTGTCTCATAACAATAATTAGTGCTTAACAAGCTGGATTATTGATGATAGCAGTGATTTAGACGAGTTTAAAGGCTACTATTTATCATTGAAAGTCTCTTTAAGGCTGTTATTATGTGTTTAGTTAGTTTTTATATTTTGAATTGCCCTGTAAGTGGCTATAGGCTTCGGTATAGGCTTCTGTAAGATGCCCGTTCCTCATTTCCCTTAGCTAGAGATTAGAATTTAACAAATGCTGATGTATCTTACAAACTCTAAATCCTCTGCTGCCAACTCTAATGACCTTAATTTCAGTGAGTCATAAAGCCCAAATAAAAGAAAACTATTTCAAAAAATGAAATATAACCATCACAGTTACATAGGAAAAAGTAACAAATGCTTGGTACAAAAAAGTCAGTGCTAAGACTGCGACCAAAAGTGGAAACCATATTTGTGCGATTTCAGAAATTACTGAATCAAAATTCAGTGTCCCAATTTTGGCACTGATGTACACAATATTTTTTCCTTTGTAGAAATAAAATGGCAGAGCATTAAAATTCTGATTTTCCTTTTTTCAACTGAAAGATTAGTAAATTTTTTTCCTAAATGAAAATTGAAGTACCTAATATAGGTTTGATAAATATGTAAATATGGGTTTGACGAATATGCAAATTATATCTAAAATGTAGCTGGAACTATCTCCCAATGAGATTAAAAAAGACCTTTATAAATTAATGATATGTTCAGAATATTAAAATTTTGAAACATCCATGAACAAAACAAATTTAATGGCTTTCTCTGAATGATATTCTGTTGAAATAAAGTGAACAAGTATGAGACAATATATGGTACGATATCTGAAATCTTAGAAAATAAGACGTCAAAATTTTACAAAGTAATGGCAGTTAATATATATAACTGCTTACAAGTAGTAAAGATAAAGTTCTTAAGATCTGTGAAAGATTTTTTTTTTTTTAAACTGCTTAACGTCTCTTAACAGCGAGGTCTTTAGAGACGGGAAAGGATGGGGGGCAAGGAATGGAAAGGAATTCGGCCATGGCCTTTTGAAGGAAGTGTCCCGGCATTTGCCTGGAGTCATTTGGGAAACCATGGGAAACCCAAATTTGGATGCCCGGACGGGGATTCGAACCGCCGTTACTCCTGAATGTGAGGCCAGAACGGTAACCGTTACACCACCACGCTCGGTCTGTGAAAGATGTATGAAACTATATTGCAGTAAGAAAAGAGCTTAAATTACAGTATAAATTATAAATACAGATACCTAAAAATATCAATTACCAAAGCAGGAGGAGTGAGGGATGCAGACAAAAACGATCACAAAACAATATTTTGAGCTGTACTCTTCCTCATATAAGTAAATAATTAACTTTGCCTACTGCTTTACTCACATGAATATATATTTATTTATAAGATAGGATAGAGAAATGAACCACCATTTACCTTAGATGATGGTTGCATGGCGTGAACACACAAAAAAGACAAGAACACAAATAACATATTTCGGGTCTTGTCCCTTTGTCAACTGGAGAATATTCGGGAGGGTTGGTGTTGCAGGAGACTATCTCACAGAATGACTGTTAGTCAGGTACAAGGAGGGGGTAGACAGGGGGGCATAGTGAATTGGCGTTAGTACCCGAACAATGCATAATGTTATGAAAATACAGCAACATCTTCACAACATAAATCTGAGTAAGCAAAAATAAATAAGCAAATAAAATAAATAAATCAAAGAATCTGTGCCGTTAAACATCACCTCTGCTATGTTGTGTTTCAAATTTAGATAGCGGAGACAGAGGTAAGGAGAGGATAGAGGGAAGGAAAAGTACTGACTGTGTATTATCTTAAACTGAGATAATGAGGTTGCCCTGCACTCAGTATGTATTGGTTAGTAAGCTCCCACCTTCTGAGTTCAGAGGAGCTGCTGCTGTTTGGGAGGAGTCTGATAACAAGGACCTTGAAACAAGAATTAAAATTATTGGTGTCATAGAAGATGGCATGGACAGCTACTGGATGTTTTGGATTCCAAGTGAATACTGTCTTTCAGTGGCCATTCATTCTTATGGCTAATGAATTGGTAGTCAAACCAAAATAGTTGACCCTCTGTTAATATGGTGAATGCTAAAGCCATTAGTTACAGTGTACTTGCTACTACCAACAAAATGGTAAATTTGGTAGCTGTTCCCCCCTCCCCCCAGTTATTTCAGAATTTTGCTAAGTAAAGGTTATCATACTAAAACCCCCCCCCCCCCCCCAATTTGTTAGAAATTACTTTGGTTACAAACAGAAAAAAGGAAATTTAAAATTTTGTATCCTTGTATGTTTACTAATAATTATATTGAAAGAAAAAGGAGATGGTTTTTAGGCAATGTAAATAACAAAGGATAGGAAAAATGATTAATCACTCACCAAAGTTAAAGGCTGTGACGAGTGAAAAACATGAGGGTCATACAAAAACACATACAATTTTTCAGTTTTAACACCTTCTTGTGGCAGGGACCAAGTCATGGTTCAGAATGTGTGTGCACACACACCGAAATTTACCATATGACTTGCTGGGAAGTGAAAGATAGGCTGGAGAAGAGGGTAGTGGGGGTGAACTATTAGGAAGTGAACTATTGATATTTTGAGAATGATTAAGATGATATATTGAAATATATATATCACAGGTGTTGATAAAATTAATATATCTAACAAAAGGGTACAGAGTGTTAAAGCAAACAATAAATAAATTTGTTACTAGTTAAATAATAACAATGATAATACTAATAGTAATGAATGATGGGTCAGAGGTAGAATTTTATCTCTGATTGAGCCCAATTGGGTGTCTGGAGTCCAGGATATTTTGGTATGCAAGTTCCCATCTCCAGAGTTCTGAAGTGGCGGTGGTTTCGAGCAAACCTGATTGCTCTCACAGTGAAGCAGTCAGTGATGTTAGAATTGTGGTAATTGGCATGTTCCGCTATTGGAAGGTATAAATTGTAGGTGTGGTCTGTTTGTCTGTGGCCATTCATTCTGACAGAGTTGCTATGTATTGAGTCCTATATAGGAACTAGTGCAGTGGCAGCAGGTTAGCTGGTATATGATATGTGTTGTGGAGCATATGGCATGATCAGTGATTGGAAGTTTTCCCCCGTAGTAGGGATAGAAAATGTTATTGTGGGTCGAAGCATGCTGCTGGTTTTTCAGCGAGGTACATTGCAAGGAAAAGATCCATATGGTGTTTTTGTAGAGTCCTATGGCGGGTATTTGTGGACCAAGATGTTATTGAGATTAGGTGGTCTGCTGAAACATGTTTGGAGGGCAATTGGTAGAATATTTGGTATAAGAGTGAGCATTTCTGGAAAGACATGAAGGAAGTCATGCCCCTGTTGTAAGATTTGATTGGTGGACTGTAGGCCAGGAGAGAACTGGGTGACAAAGGCAGGGCCATGGCTGAATTTTAGAGGTACTGGGTAGGAGTAGTTATGTGGAGGGTGGATAATCACATGGGTGATTTTTTTATGTTCAAGATCTGCTGGTTAACAGTGGGAAATAAGATCTTGGTATATGTTCTGGAAGTATTGGGAGAGGGATTCGGCATCAGAATACATACCTCTGCCACGGATAGCTAGGCTGTTAGTGAGAGAACATTTGGTATTGAAGGATGGCAACTATCAGAGTGTAGATATTGCTGCAGATTGGTGGGTTTGATGTGGACAGAGGTGTGAAGGGGAACACTGACTAACCATGATGTCCACATCGAGGAATGTGATGTAGTGTGTGTTAGGGAGGTGTTTGTACCAGACAACTGCCTCAGGGCGTCAGCATCATGGTCCATTGTGGTCCATCACAACGGTGGTTGAGCCCTTATCTCCAAGGAGGATGATAATGTTATGGTTTCGGGACAGTTCTCTCATGGCCTGAGTTTCCATGACGCCGACGTTTTTGGAGTGTGGAATGGAGTTTTGGAAAGAGGGTGAGGGCAAGGTAGGGTTGAAGAACTCCTATAAATAGAATAAGTGGATTGTTTTGTGGGTGTTAAGGTGTGATCCAGTGAAGATAGAGCTATAAATTGTTGCTTACAACAAACCTTCCGCACTACAGATCCTATCATGTCCATATTACAGGAAATAAACATGTTCATGGTCATGCAGGGCTCCTTACAAGGACTTTCTCCTCAGTCCATCTGCCTCCTAACTCCCCAGAATCCCCATACATCCACACAGTACCTTCTTCCCGAAATCCACAAGGTTAACAATATAGGGCGACCTATGGTTGCGGCAGAGTAATCATCCACTGAACGGATTTCAGCCTTGGTGGATCGATATGTCCAACTCTTTGTACAGAGTCTTCCCTCCTATGTCGGAGGTACCCTGCACTTCTTTGAACATCTATCCACAGTCCACACACCTCTACCCCCAGACTCCTTCATTGTCTCCATTGAGGTAACTTCCCTCTATACCAACATTCCCCACAGTCAGGGACACTTCCTAGATCTGCGTCCAAGTATATAGTTTCTTCCTTGTCTCGCCTAGTTATCTCTGAAAACTTCATCTTCAATTCCAAAGTATATCACCAAATCCTCAGCACTGCTATGGGCACCACCCGCATGGCCCCATCCTATACCAGCCTAATCCTTGGTTGTCTGGAGAAACATTTCCTGAACCACACCTCTTCTAAACTCACTGTGTGGTTCAGATACGTAGACAACATAGTTATGATCTGGACCCATAGTGAAAATCAATTCTTAGAATTTCTCCTTTCCCTTAGCAACAGCCTTTCCATCAATTACACATGGATGTACTCCCGCATACATGTCACTTTCCTCAATGTGGACACCATGCTCATGCAGGGTGCCCTTTACACCTCTATACACATCAAACCCACTAATAGGCAGCAATATTTACATTTTGACAGTTGTTACCCGTTCAATCCAAACATTCCCTCCCTTACAGCTTTGCTTTCCATGACTGGCATATTTGTTTTGATGCTGAATCCCTGTCCCAGTACTCCCAGAACCTATCCGAAGCCCGTATTTCCTACTATTACCCAGCAGATCTTGTACATAAACAAATCTCCTGTATGATTGCCCACCCTCCACATAATCACTCCCACCTGGCACTTTTGTCCCCAGTTTTCTCCTGGCCTCGAGTTCATCAATCAAATCTTACAACATGGGCATGACTTCCTTCACTTCTTTCCAGAAATGCGCACTCTTCTACCAAAAATTCTACCACCTGTTCCCCATGCATGTTTCAGCAGACCACCTATCTCAATAACATCTTGGTCCACAAATACCCTTTTTCAGATTCTTCAAAACCACCATATGGATCTTATCCTTGTCATAGACCTCGCTACATAACTACAGCAAGCATCTACCCACTATAACAAATTCCAACCCTACTACAGGGGAAAACTTCCCATTATTGGGCATGCCATATGCTCCACAACACACATCATATACCAGCTAACCTGCCACCACTGTACTAGTTCCTATATACGCCTCACTACACAGCATCTCTGTCAGAATTAATGGCCACAGACGAACAGTCCACACCCACAACTTATACCTTCCAATACCAGAACATGCCAATTACCACAATTCTAACATCACTGACTGCTTTACTGTGAGAGCAATCAGTTCTCCTCGAAACCACTGCCACTTCAGAACTTTGGAGATGGGAACTTGCATACCAAAACATCCTGTATACCAGAAGCCCACCTGGTCCCAATCACCAATAAAATTCTACTTCTGACACATCACTCATTATAATTAGTATTATCATTGTTATATTTTAACTAGTAACTAATTTATTTGTTTGCTTTAATTCTCCATACCCTTTGTTATATATATTAATTTTATCAACACCTGTGATATATATATTTATATATATTATCTTAGTCTTTCCTAAAATATCAGTAGTTCACTTCCTAACTGTTCACCCACATCACCCTCTTCCCCACCCTCTCTTTCGCTTCACAGCCAGTCATGTGGTAAACTGCGGTTTGTGCCCACCTCCCAAACCATGTCACATGAAGAAGGTGTAAAACTGAAATATTGTATGTTTTTGTTTGTCTCATGTTTTCCACTTGTCAAAGCCTTCAACTTTGGTGAGTGATTAGTCATTTTCCCTAGCCTTTATTTATGTTTATTAAACATGTTATGAGATAATATTCTATTATAAAAGGGTTTGATTATATTTTTAGATGTCCATATGAGGGATGTGGAAAGTTATATTACTCCTCAAATTCTCTCCATTCTCATACCCGCGTGCATCTGCATAAAGAAGAAGAACTGTTATGTCAGTGGGAAGGTTGTGGAAAACTGTTTGATAAGCCTTGCAGATTAAAAGCACACATGCGAACTCACACAGGTGTAAAACCATATAAATGCACTTTTAAGGTAAATTCAATATTAATGTTTTTTTTATTATCATTGGACACAATATGTTTTATCTTTACGGATTTTTTTCCAATTGAAAAATTTTGTTTCCATAGGGCTGTACCTGGGCCTTTACAAGTGCCAGCAAGCTTAAAAGACATCAGTATAAGCACACCAATGAAAGGAAGTATCGCTGTACACTTGATGGCTGTGGCAAATCATTCATGCGTTCAGAACATTTGAAGGAACACATGTTAACTCATATATCCGAACGGACATTCCAGTGTCCAGTGGAAAGTAAGGAACTTGTTAAAAATGCTTTGTGTGAAGGTTTTATTTTTTTTAAATAATGGTCCTGTTTTATGCATTTCATAAATATGCCAGTTTTAATTGGGGATTACTGTAGTCTGTATTGAAATTGCATAGAAAATTGAGTTAAGATTAAAATACATATCAATGTTTTAACTATTGGATCAGTTATGTAAATTTTTTAAAAGTTATCGTATTTAAAATATGTGGTATTTCATATGTAAATGAAACTCTGAACTTATCAGAAATACAAAAGATGTAATTCAAACTAGATTTTCCATACTGCAACACCACATTAAACTAACACACTTTGTAAAAATATTGGACGATGTATAGGTTGTTTCTTTAAATTCATTTTTAGATGTCATAGATGGCAACATTGAATACAAAGAGGAAACTACCTAAATTATTAAGACAAAATGCCAGAGAATTACTTTGCCGTTGAAATAATTTCAGGGCATACAGATACAATCTCTGACTGTTAATACCGGGTGGGATCAGAAAGTAGTAGTACTGAATTAATTTAATTTTTTTATCGAACTACTCAGTACAAATCCTTGGTAGTCCTCAAAATGGCACCATTGTGCTTCCACACAATGGGTATAACACGATTCCCAGTGCGCGTGCATCTTCTGGAACTCACTTTCCGGGATCCCCTTCAGAGATGCTGTCACGGCCCCTTGGACGTCTTCTATGGAGTTGTGTCCGTTCCCTTGAGGTCCTGCTTGAGCCAAAGAATGAGGAAGAAGTCCGATAGTGCCAAATTTGAACTGTAGGGGGGGGGGGGGGCAATTCTGTGCTTGGCCAGAAACTCCCTCACGAGCAGTGCAGTGTGGCAAGGTACGTTGTCGTGGAGAAGCTTCCAAGAATCGACAGTGTCTGGCCGCATGCAGAGGATGCATTTGCGCAACCTGTCAAGCACGTCCACATAAAAACTTTCATTCACAGTCTGTCCAGGGGGTATGAACTTCCTGTGAACCACACCACCACGGTCAAAAAAGCAGATGAGCACGGATTTGACCCTTGACTTGCTCATTGTGGCTTTCTTAGGCTGTGGGGACTTGTTGGTGTGCCACTCAGCGCTCTGTCGTTTGGTCCCTGGGTCATACTCAAAACACCAAGTTTCATCACAGGTAATCACATTGTCAAGGAAATTTGGGATTTCTTGGACACAGTTCCGAATTTCCTTGAAAATTTGCACAAGATTCACTTTTTGTTCATCACTCAGGACTCTTGGCGTAAACTTGGCGCACACCTTTTGTATGGCCAAATCCTCGGTAATAATTTAATGGATGCTACCGTACGAAATCCCTAATGCGTCAACAATCACACGAATGTTTGTTCGTTGGTCGGAGTCCAGGATCGCCTTCACTTTGGCCCCTTTTTATCAATCCTTGAAGCTGATGGGCGACCGGCACACTCTTCAACGGGCTCGCGCCCCTCCTGGAACAGCTTATGCCACTCAAACACAGTTGAACGGCTCATGGCAGCATTCCCGTAGGCGTCTTTAATCTTTCTGAGCGTCTCCATCACAGTTTTACCGAGTTTGACGCAGAATTTGATGGCGTAGTGCTGCTTAATATTTTTCTCCATCTTGGATCGCAACGACACTTCTTAACAGGTGTTCATGAAAATCGAAGTGCTTACTCTCCGCTTGCCCACAGGTGACTGGAAAAAATATCGGTCTCTTCAGAAGGCTCCCAACTACGACACCCATGTGCTCCAACCCCCCTCCAGTGCTCCGTTCTTGTTACAGAAATTCAGTCCTACTACTTTCTGATCCTACCCTGTAGTAACCTATCCATAACTGCTCATTTTTATATGAAATTACTAAGCCTTTATTGTTAGCAGTAAGAGCAGTGTCGGGTGATGTACAATTTACATAATAAGCCAGGTTTTATCACCCACCCTGAGCTTCCAAATTGTTTGAATCTCTTCAAAATCTGTATTTTCTGCATGATACTGGACATGCAACGGGACACATTCTAGACACAAATTTAGGTACGTGGAATGCATTAATATGTGTACAGTATTTTTATGGATTTTCAAGCAGCAACATTAGTGAATGTAGTGGTTAGGTTATAATGCATTCCACATCAGATTGACAACTATCATTCCATATCATATCATCCACCCCATCTCATTCTGGGTAAGGAGCAGGTGAATCGATGTTTTTCGTTAATTCTGGAAATTGCTGGTGCGACTTCGATAATACTTCATAAACATTTTTCATGGGGCAGCTGAAAATATTGGGGAGGACAAATCAACCCCAACCCGTGCTATTGAGGAAGTGCTGCTGAATCAACATTTTGTATGACTCCAGAAATGGCTGATGCGAATTTTATGAAATGTGATACACGTTTCCCATTGAGAGACTAAAAATAAAAGCAACCCCAACCTCTCCATTTCTGAGCAGAGTGAGCATCAATCAACATTTGATTTGATTCCAAAAAATGCTTTTGCGAATTTGAAGCTTGGTACACATTTCTTACTGCACAAATTAACTATACGGGTAAACTAACTGCTACCCACCTCTTTCCAGACAGTGCTGGTGAATCGATTTTTTTTAGTTCTGTAAATGGCTGGTGTGAATTTAATGAATCTTGGTACACATCTTTCTCATTGAGTGAAAAAAATTGTCGAGAGTAAATCAACCCCAACTAGACCAGGCAGCACTGGGTATTCTCCTTGTTGACAGATAAAATTAGTACTGCTTCAATATTGTATTTAAATTGTATATCAGTTATGTGATAGTGAAGAGTGGTCTGGGAGCTTTACAGAGCTATCACAGTGTACTGCAGATCAGAGAACCATATGATATGACTGGACAGCTGCCAACCACACTACAAAATTCTGTGGTATCACAGCTATATCCCAGACCTGCGTATGGCTCTCATTGATTTATCAGTCCTTCAGCTGGCTACAGTAAGAGTCTTGCCCCCTTCAGTGACTGGCCTCACATTGATTCACATGCACTGAAAAAAAATTGTGGCCTATTTTTCACTCCTCTTTCAACTCATTGAATGTATTCAGTAACATCTCTGTTGCATAAAAATATTTACTCACAGCATGAATATGTCCTCTCCGCTCTTACCTTTATGTATTTTCTTTCAGTCTCTAATACTACATCCTATGTCATCCAGTGTAAGCTAGTTTTGGTGTTCAGTTCTTCCTATTGTAGTTTCACTTACATTATCTTTGTGTTTTGCATACTTAAATGTTTTTCCAGGTTTTTTTTTTCTTTTTATCCTCCATTCTTGATCTGATTTCTTCCTCAAGCAGCAGGGTTTATGGAGTTTCCTCTTCAGTTAATCCTACTCACCATTACAAGACACTAATGGTCAGATCCGCAATCAGTTTACTATGAAAACTCTACAGACCTGATCATAATGAAGTCTGATTCCTGTACTTCTTTCCAGGTTATTTCTGCATATACAAGTGCTGTGAATGATGTTGAAACAATATTATTGTAAGTTTTGTCCTGATTGCAACATGCTGTTGCCAAGCCTTGTCTAAACTTGCCATTCCATTATTGACTATCTAGATTTGTACTTCCAACTTTGAGATTCATCTTACCTTGCATGATAAGAATATTTTTAATATTTTTACAGTAGTTTCTAGCTATTGGTAAAATTCTTCAATTTCTTCTGACACCTCAGATTTCTATATCTATAAAACGAAAATCAGATAAATTTGTGATATAAAACTCAGAAACTACTGAGCAGATTTTGATGGGGATGGGGTTTTCACCTTTTTAAAGCTTAGAATCTCAAATCAGTTGTTTGCAATGTCTTTTGTTTCAATGTTACATAACGCAGGAACATTAAATGAAATTCTGAACGTATGGTGACAAATCCCAAAGATGAAAGGATTAGATGTTGCATACTCTGCACTAAACACACAACTACAATGTCTCTGTCCATAGCCTTTAGTGAAAGCAGTAAGATAACTTTATAATAATAACTATTTTGCACAATAAACAAAACTTGAAGTATTCTTTCCTTTAATTTGGGATATTAAGTTTTAAAACACCATAGATGGCTGTATTGAATGTGAGAAACTAATAATGAAAAAAACAGCGGAGATTTTATTTGATCACAATCTCTGTCAGCACAACTACAATGTCTCTGGCAATTGTCTTTAGCATTCTATTCACAATAAAATGGCACCACAGTTTATAAATCCTGGAAACAAATCGAAAGTAAAGAATATTTTTACATGTACAGAATGTATTTTAATTTAGCTATTTTTCAATTCCACTGTTTTCAGGTAATGCTAGATAATTTGTAAAATAAATTAGTCGTAACATCTTGAGACATATTTTAACTTTGACTCAAAGCTTTTTCCGTACGAAATCAATGATCCTTGGTATGCATGAATCTTTTTGGAAGTTTTTGACAGAGTTTTCACAGTAACAAACATTACATATGTGTCATTATGCTTACTCATCTGCCACTGGTGCTAAAAATAACAAGAAATAGGTTTGTAGAAGAGTCTCGGAAAGGGAGAGGCAAAATAGTATTCCGTTGTAGGATTAATTAAGTTGTTAGTAGAGGGTATAGTAGAGGGAATGAATTATAGTGTCTGGCAAAGATAGTAACATATGAAGGAGAAAATTGAGGTCTTTAGTTGTAAATGAGTTAAGTTGATATTAAAAAATTAGTTCAATACAGATGTAGATGGATAACTGCATCAAACGAGTCAAAAATGATATATTCTCTAGTAGCTTCAATGCACTAACAGATGATCCTCTTGTAACTATTTCCATTGACTCTACAATTTCCATGCCACTATTCTTTGCACAGGTATGACAGGACAGAAGCAAGTATTCTTTATCAGTGACCACCCACAATAGGAGAGTTAAAAGTATCAAATACCAGTGGAATTATTTGCAGGAAGTAACATTATTACATGGCACCTATGACATATTGTTCAGGTGAGCACAGCTACAAATTATAACTAGTGGGACTGTAAAGGGAACCAGGTCTGAGTAAAAAAGTTGGTGGAAGCAACATTCAATATAGAGCATGTGGTATTGTAAAATGCCACCAGTTAACACAAAAATATAATACCACTGAAATAAAAATCGTAATAACTCTGTGCAAACTGTACACAAAATCGTGGATCAAATATTCGATCAGTAATTGATATTGTTGATGGTATAATATCATTGAAAGTGGTAGACCAACATAACAACTGAGGGCACATAATACACCAAATTTTGGAAAACTGCATGTAAAAAATAAAATATCAGAAATATGAGGTATATAAATATTAACCCTTTAACTGCTACGGTTCGCCCGGCCGAGCTCTCGCTGTGTGCTGCTTTGTTTACGCCTAAGCTGTTTACCTGCGCTGGAATGCCGCATTCGACCGGACCGCTGTGTACTGAATACGTCTGGAGAGTTGTGTGTGACGTTCTTCTGCTGTCGCTCTGCGATTTGAAACGCCAAATACAAAATAAACGCTGTTAATATAACATCTAAAGTTTTTCAGTTTAAAGCTCCTCTAAAAGTGAATGTCTGCGTAAGCAAACGTGCGGTACTTCATATACTAAATAGATATTACAGCAACTGAAATGTTTTTTGTTTATGAGCTTAGTAATTTATCTGGAGAGAATACCTTTCCAAATACCTTTCACAAAATCTGCACATATTTTCCAACCTTTTTGACTCGGCTATGGACCGCCACTGGCAAGTTAAAAATGTTTTTATATTTTGTTTAGTTTTAGAGGCGTATAAATGTAATATAATTATTACTCTGCAGTTACCCATGGTTAATTATTCTTTTTGTGTGATAAGCCTTGAAAAATGGTATAACACACAGTGGTACATTACATGTTCTGCATTGGTTTCTCGACGCACTTTCCGTTTCGAACATACAGCGCATATACGCATTGGCGTGCTCTTTTTTGAATTTTCAATATGAATGACATTTGGAAAATGTCTCCCAGTAAATCCTTGACGATATTTATTATCAGAGCGTCTTCCATTGCTAGGTTCGTTCTTGGTATATGCTTCAACAAGGGGCATCCATAAATTACATGAGGTGAAATAGGAGGGGGGGGGGGGGGTTCTGGCAAAATCTTACCAAGGGGGAGAGGGAGGTCTTGTTGGACTGTAGAGCTAAAAAAAAGGTCTTCAAATGACGCGAAAGTAGATTTTAGGGTGGTATTTCCTCGAAAAGTGCAGCTTTGGAAGGTTGAGACCTAAAAAAATAAAGGTCTCAAAAAGTTGTGAGGGCAATTTATAGGGGCGGGAGGGGGGGGGGTGTGGTCTCACGCGAACCAGGTCTCACAAGAGGGGGGGGGGGTCCAGAAATCCGGAAAAACACCTCGCGTATTGTATGGATGCCCCTTACCAGAGACAGATGAAACTCTGCAACTGGCATTTTTCGTCTGGTTACTACTCAGCGAAGAGCGTGAGCATTTAAAATGCTGTATTCGAGAATGAGGAAAAAGAACTTTTTATACCACTTCATAGCGAAAATATAGTGTGAACTGATTCTCGTGTATCTGTAGGTCTCATCATCAATAGATATCATATGAACTTATGTTAGAAATATCAGGAAAAATGACAAACTGCTGGAATGTTAACCTAATCCACACTTGTATCCTGCAGCTTAATCGTCAAGCGCATGCGGTCAAACGTGTCATTCAAGCATTCTCTTATTCCACACATTTCGCTCTCACTATCTGTAGCTTCAAATTCTGAAGAATTTTCACATGTGGAGACAAATGGTCATTTTCCACTAGCTGAAGTACACGGCTTCGAGATCCTGTCAAAGGGTCATCACTGTGATCCATATCAATGACATCATATTCATTGTCGCTTCTAGTAAGAATCTCCATGATTTCTTCCATTGTACAAACACGACGGCGTGCCATTTTCTCAGCGAAAACTAAAAGGAAAAGAGAAACACAAATTACATCGCAGCTGCCAACACTCAAGGGTCGAATAAGGAAAACAACTAACCACCATGGGTGGAAATATGGCTACATGTCGAGGCTTCTAAGAGGTTAGCGTGTTAACGCACGCAGAGCACACAGGGACCCGAGCGGCTGGACGTGTATACACGTTCAGAGCACAGACAGGGCGGCAAGGCAGCGCGTGTATACACGTCTGGAGCACAGACAGGGTGGCGAGGGTGCGCGTGTATACACGTCTAGAGCAGTCAAAGGGTTAAAGATAATAAGTGCTGGGTCTGGTAGGAGGAATTTATTGGAGATTGAGGCCTGGAGGATGTCTGGTTTCAAGGATATTCTGATAGGCTAGTTCCCATTTACTTAGTTCAGAGGAGGTTGTGTTGTCAGGGAAAACTCTGATCGCCCTAACTGAGAAGCAGGTGTTAAAATTATTCCGTTTGTGGAAACTGGCATGTTTAGCAATTGGATGGGCCCCACTGTTAGTATGGAGGCATGTAAGTTGATATATGAGGTGTGTAGTCGTGCAAGTAGCATGACCAATGATGGGGAATGTTTCACCTGTGGTGGAATTGGAATAAGTGGTAGTGGCTGGATGCTTGCTTTACAGCGGGGCCTGTTGCATGGGAATGATTCCTGTGGTAGTTTGGGGGAATTACTGGGTGAGTACTTAAGAACCAAGATATTTTTTTAGATTTGGTAGTCTCCTAAAACATGTACGTGGGGCGGTGGGTAGGATTTTATGAAGAATGGTGCACATCCCAGGGAAGGAACGTAGGAAGTCATGCCCACGGCGAAGGATTAGGTTGATAGACTTGAGACCAGGGAAGAACTGGGTAATGAAAGCGCGGCTGTGGTTAGTTTCAGGAGGTACAACATTAGAGTGGCCGTGTACAGGAAGGGCTTATGAAAGAAGAAAACGAAGGCAAAATTGCGTTCTGCCGTCCTATTGAGCAATGTAATAGTACATACTTTGTGAAATCGAGTTTAAGGCAACACATGTTGAAGTTTCATACACCAGTGTTGGGTAAGTCTGTTTTAAACTGGAAATATTTGTAATGAAATAAAATTCCTTTTCATCCTCCTGTTTAAAACACCTTGCTTTTAAGTCAGGGGGGTAGCTGTGGGAGATGAGAGCTCCAGACAGGTTTTCTGTGTATTGGGAAAGAGATTCTTCATTTGTAGGGTGGTATCTCGGAAAATATTAGGCCCACAGAGATTATTCTAATATTAAATCATCAGGAATTTACAGTAATGACAATAAGAAAATTATCCATTTTTCCATCAACCTAGTGCTTCAAGGTTAAAACTGAAAAAAAACAACCTTTATGTAGCGTTTTTGTTCATATTTCCAGTAAGGAGGTAAAAATTTTGGATTTATCAGGCATTGACCACATAGAATAGATAGATAAAATCTGAACTACCCCATTTGATACAATACAAACTACTCATTCTCTTGATAACAGATTGACTGTACTGTCAGCGATACGCTAGAGTTCTGAATTTACATTACTGTTAAGAGCATATATGTCAGGTTTGAATTCAAGTTGAATTAATGTAATTTTTCTTTTGTCCTCACCCTGAAAATTCATGTGCTTTTATTATTTCTTGTGAGTGTGGGTAAGTTTTCTTTCAGTATAATCCTTTCCACTTGGCTCTGTTTTTCTACAGTTCGGATCTTGAGACTTATTACCAATTAGTCTCATGTGAAACAGGTCAATTTTAGATGTATGATAGTATTTAGAAGTATTTTGTTTATCACACCAGCCTTCAAAAAATCTGCTAATATGAAAAAAAGCAAATTTTATTATGTTTTCAAGTATGGGCACCATCTAAGCTAAATCCAATAAAATTTAAATTTTTCTTTGCAGGTAAATTTTTTTCTTTAGCTCATTTCTTTTTACCAAAAATCTTTGGTTTTGCTTATTGTCAGACTCATTTTTAAATTTTGTTTTATTCTTATACATTTGTGTCTAACATCTGTGCTTGCAAATAGCATTTTTTTAATAAAATTAATGTTTGTATTATATTGCAGATTGTGGGCAAAGGTTTTCTGCCAAGAGCAGTTTATATGTCCACTCTAAAAAACATAACAGCACGAAAGAAGAAAACGAAGGCAAAATTGCGTTCTGCTGTCCTATTGAGCAATGTAATCGTACATACTTTGTGAAATCAAGTTTAAGGCAACACATGTTGAAGTTTCATACACCAGTGTTGGGTAAGTCTATGTATTAAACTGGAAATATTTGTAACGAAATAAAATTCTTTTCCATCCTCCTTTTTAAAACACCTTGCTTTTAATTTTTTTATATACTTGAGTACTTGTGTTCCACAAATGAATGTGTGTGTACATAAGCGCTGACTGAAAGTGAATTTAGGTAATTACAGCAACTTTAAGTAAGTCACCTGACAATATTTTATTTACTATAATTAAGGTTTATTACAATTAACCAAGGAAAAATAATCTCCCATGTGATTTAATGTTATTAACCAGAAAGCCTGCACAGAAAATTGCACAATTAATTTATATTGCTTACCTTTCTCTGTCTGGCTCAAACACCATTGCTATTGGGGATATAATTTTTGTTACAACTCTTCTGCCTTTTGTTACATATCTTCTGTTATAATAATAAATAGTTTCATAATAGATAATCTAAAAATAAATATTTTGTGTCTGTCAGTGTACTGAGAATTTACATACATACACATATTTGTTGGATTTGATGGGTAAAGATCAGGTATGGGGTTAAATGGAGTGTCTGATCCAGGTAGATGTCTCGTCAGCAGAGGGAGGCTGAGAATATCCCTCGGATTGTGGGCAGTAACTGCAAGAATGATCTCACAATATACAAAGACACAAAGAGAAGCTAGGTTCACTGCTCGGCAGGTGGGTGTGAAGGCTGCTGCTGCCAACTCTGCCTTCTGTTAAGTATCTACATCGTAGTTCACTCGGAGGTGGACGTAGTGTTGGCCTGTTGTTCGCTGCCCCTGTGGTGCCATCTGGTAGCATGCTCACGTACTCCGGAACTGGACCAAACACAGCCTTCCCTGGCTGTCCCTCATGAGCACTGATAACGTGCGCCAGGTATGTGATCTATCAGAGTTGTTGGAGCTTTGAGAGGATTTGGAGTTAAGAAATGGGGAAAAAAGGTTGGCCATAGCCATATGAAAGAACTATCCTGGCATTCACCTGGAGTGTTTTTGGGTAACCATGAAAAACCGAAATCAGGTTGGTGGTTTGAAATAGTCTTCAAGAATATTAGACTGAAGCAGTGCTCTCCACTATTTTTTATGTGATCCTGGAAGAGACTGTAGGATCTGTCATGGACGCATAGTTGCTCCACTTAGTGGGGATGGTATGCTGTTGCTTCATGGCAGTCCCTGTATTGCAGCCTTCGTTGAATGTGTGGGAAGATTCTGTACACAGAAGATAGTCTTTTTAGTTGCAATGGATCGCATGCTATGGTGGCAGATTCCCTACACACCCATTCCCCCCCCTGTCCTGCATCCATTTTATTTGCCCTCTATAGATTTCAACTTTAAATTCATTCAACATTATTGGTAAATTATTCATCATTTCTTTTGGTAACTTATTTCAATCCTTGAGCGAGAAACTCTTCCTACAACGATGTGCCTAAAATCAAGTGCCAGCTTGTGCTCGTGGTCATCTTTTCCCTTCCATGCATTACTTTTGATTCTTACACCAGTATATTTCGATGCCTCATCACCAATATGTGCCTTGTGCACTGCCATGGCTCTCTTCACCCTCCTCCTGTCTTACAATGAATCCCATTCCAGCTCATTTATCATATCTGTTACAGAATGCGTTCTGCGACAATTTTCAGAAACAAATCTAGCAACCCTTTTTAGCACCCTCTTCAACTCCTGTATTTGATATTCAGCTTGTGGGTCCCATACTACATGACCATATTGAAGCAATGATCTAACCAAAGTTTTGTAACCCAATTCCTTTACTTCTCTCGTGCATCCCATCATCACTTTATCTAACAAAATCAGAATTTTGAAACCTTTTCCTACCTGACCGATGTGTCCTACACAGTTAAGCTGGTTATCAAATATATTTACATTTCAAGCAATTCTTTCCCCACCTTATCATAATCAACCTTTAGTTTTTATCTGTGTTTCTAATAAGCTGACTAGATATACTGTCCAGATCACCTTGCAGCTGTTAAAAGTCCTCTACCATTTTGACCATTTTATATAACATTGTCATCTGCAAACAATCCAATTTCTGACAGTAACCCATCAACACAATTATTCATTAGAATAATGAATAGCGATGGTCCCAATACTCTACCCTGTGACACTCCCATTTTTACTTCCACTTCTTTTGATACTGCATTTCCCACCCTAACGTTTTGTTTTATACCTTTTAAAAATTCTTCTGCCCAGCAAATAATTTTCTCATCCACTCCAGTAGTTTTTACCTTATTTACTACCATTTTATTTCTCACTCTGTCAAAAGCCATTGATAGAGCCAGTGCTACACTATTAATTTGACCTCCCTTGTCAATTTCATCGGAAATATCTTGCATATATCCCACCAACTGAGATGCACTTGTATATACCTGACTAAAGCTATGTTGCCTACTTGAAAACCATGTACGCTTCTCACAAATATTTCTGATATGGTTGCATACCAATCTCTCCATTTATTTACCTACCACTGATGTCAAACTGATTGGTTTATAATTTTCAACTCTATTTCTCACCCCTCCTTTATATACTGGCACTGCTGTCACACTTTTCCAGTCCTCTGGAAAACAGCAAATATCCAGACTCAATTTAAATATTATTTCAAGATAAAGTACAATGTCACATGCTGCTATCTTTAAGACAACCGTAGTAAAATTATTTTAACCAGCACCTTTGTTTGTTTGTTTGTTGTTTTTTTTCCATCTTTCTTTGTTCCTTCATGTTATCCTCAGCATTAATTTCAATTTTTTTGGACTACTCATTTCTAATTGTGTTAAGCATGTTCTCCGAATTAGACCCTCCCATTTCTAATTCATTGTCCCTAATGATCTCACTAAACCAGTTACATAAAATCTCTTCCTTTTTCAAATCGTCAGTCTCTCTTTCTCTCAGTTTTCTAACATAGCCATAGAAATATCTCACCAAGAATACTCTTCATAAACCCATCTTTAGCAACCTTATTAGCTATTATTAAGTCCTCATTTAGTTTTGAATATTCCCTACCACCCTTACATCAGTATGTTCAGATATCCTAACTTAAAGGAAATTTCATTTAACAATGACAGATTGTAAAGGTAATGAGAAAAAAAGAGCTTTAAGATAATTCAGATTTAATATATTCCTTTGTGACTTAACATGAAAGAAGAATTTTACTATCTTCTTATCATCAAGACAAATTTTAAAAACTTATTTTCTTCCTACAAATATAAATGCTTACGGGATTATCGCTGCGATGCTATATTCTTAATTCTTCTTTTCCCGACGTTTCAACCTAGTCTTCGGTCTTCTTCAGGGGTCTTGTGCCGAATCTGAGATTGGTCTTCTGGAGATCACGATCTTTAGCAGATTCGCCACAAGACCCCTGAAGAAGACCGAAGACTAGGTTGAAACGCCGGGAAAAGAAGAATTAAGAATATAACAACGCAGCGATAATCCCGTAATCATTTATATTTGTAATATGACGCCTGCGAAAACAACAAAATCCTTTATTTTCTTCCTGGTGATGTACTAGGGAAATTTTTTAAAAAACCATTGTTTTGTGGATACATCATCATCATCATCATCATCATCATCATCATTAGACGTTTCCACTTTTGTGGGTCATCCTCCACATCCTCTTCCAAGTATGGCGGTCATTCCAAGATTTTTCCCCCATCACTTTTCTCCAAACAACTTCCTTAGCCTCTGCATCTTTCTTCACTTGATCCATCCATCTTGCCCTAGGTCTTCCAACTGGTTTCCTTCCCTTCCTGCTGTTCAGTAGTGCTACTTTTGGTATCCTCGCTTCCTCCATCCTCATAACATGACCCAAGCGCTTCAGTCTTTTCCTTGTTAACATATCTTCTAATGCTTCCACTTGTAGTCTCTCCCTGATGTTTTTAACCGACTTCAAAAAAAGGAGGTGGTTCTCAATTCGTCTGTATTTTTTTGTATGTATGTTCAGCGATATCTTCGCCAATTTTGAACCGATTTAAATGAAAATTTTTTTAGTGGATAGGTTATACCTCCAAAGTGGTCCCATATTAATTTAATTGAGAAACCACCCCTTCTAACCCCTTCCACCCTTTAATGTTTATACAAATCTACATTTTTTATTCGATCTCAATGAAACTTTGGACATATATAGCCAAAAAAAAAAAGAGGAAAATACTCAGCAATGTAGTCTTCGCGGGTGTGCAGCCGGATGGTGTTTTGTATTTTCAAAACACCATCCGGCTGCACACCCGCGAAGAATACATTGCTTCAGTATGCCAGGAAAGTCTCCACGCACACAGAGAAAAATACTGTCAACTTTTGGCAAAAAGTGAACCCCTATCCACCCCTTAATTTTTGCCAATTTTCTTTATTCAAAGCTACAGTCGACACCATTTAACTGAACTCCATTAAAGTTGGCAATTACATGTAGTTTTTCATGGAGAAGGTTTCTGACCAAAAAATAAAAATAAAAAAAACCACCCCTCTCCCCTATAAACCCCTTAATTTTATAGAAACCTACATTTCTTATCTGATTTTTATTGAACTTTGAACTTTGCCCACGTATACTTTAAAACAAAGAGAAAAATCCTGTCAACACTTGGTCTGCCAAAGCTCAACCCCATCCCTCCTTCCACTCCTTTAATTATTGTCAATGTTCTTCATGAAAAGCTACACTGGACACCGTTTGACCGATTATCATCAAAGTTGGCATATACATGTCATTTTTCATGGAGAATCTGACCAAAAAATAAATTGATTAAAAACCACCCCTCTCCCCTTTACACCCCTTAATTTTTATACAAACCCACATTTTTTTTTTATCAGATTCCAATGAAACTTTGGACATGTATAGTCAAAAATAAAGAGAAAAATACTGTCAACTTTTGGTTCGAAAAAAAACTGAAGCCTCTCCCCCTATCCACCCCCTAAATTTTTACCAATGTTCTTTATACAAAGCTACAGTCGACACCATTTAACTGGTCTCCATTAAAGTTGGAATATACATGTAATTTTTCATGGAGAAGAATTTTGACCAAAAAAAAATTAAATCAATAAATAAATCATCCCATGTCTCCCTTTACACCCCTTAATTTTATAGAAATCTACATTCGTTATCTGATTTTTATTGAACTTTGCCCATGTATGCTTTAAAACAAAGAGAGAAATCCTGTCAACATTTGGTTTGCCAATGCTCAACCCCTTTCACTCCTTCAATCCCATTAACTTTTATCAATGTTGTTTATAAAAAGCTACAGTCATGATCGTTTGACCGATTACCATGAAAGTTGGTGCTTATATGTATTTTTTCACGAAGAAGGTGTCTGACCAAAAGATCTAAAAACCACCCCCTCTCCCCATTAAACTGTTTAATTTTTATACACAACCATAGTTTTTATCCAGTTTAGACAGAACTTAGCAAATTTTTACTATAAAACAGAGAAAAATAATGCCAACTCTTGGTTTGCAAAAACCGAACCCCTTTCCCCGTTTCCACCCCCTTAATTTTTGTCAATTTCTTTTTAGAAAGCTACAGTCGACACCATTTGACTGATAATTATGAAAGTTGGCACATATATATGTAATTTTTTTATGGATAAGATTTCTGACCAAAAAATCAAAAAAACTACCCTAGCTCCCCTTCCCTTAATATTTGTACAAAACCCACATTTTAATTCGATTTGGTGGAACTTTAAAACAAATACGCGTAGAAAAAGAAAAATACTATCCACATAACTTTCACAAAAACGCAAACCCTATCCCCCTTTCTATTGCTTTAATTACTGTCAATGTTCTTTATACAAAGCTACCTTTTCTTTCTGATTTTGAAGGAAGTATGCACATGTATACTGCAACACAAACAGAAAAATACTGTATACATTTGGTTTTGAGAGTCCAAACTCCGCTCCTTCCTTTCCATCCTTTAATCTACAGTTTCTATCCGATTCTGAAGGAAATTTGCACATGTATACTTTAAAACATACAGAACAATTGTGTTTAAATTAAGTTGTAGAAGCCCAACACCTCTTCCCTTCTACCCCCACCCCTCCTAATTTACAATGTTCTTTATAGATACCCACAGTTTTATCAGATTTCCATGGAACACTGCACATGTATACTTTAAAACAAAGAGAAAAATGCTGCCCACACTAGCTTTACAAAAACCAAACTACTCTTCGTCTCCACACCCCTTAATTGTTTTTTATACATACCTATAGTTTTATCTGATATCAATAGAAATTTACACACTTGTATGTTAAATTAATCAGAAAAGGCAGTCTACATTTGGTATAATAAAGCCCAATCCCTCTTCCCCTTTACTCTTACCCCTTTTAATTTCCAATGTTCTTTACAAAAATCCACAGTTTTAAATTCTGTCAAAATCAATTAAGCTATTTTTAAGTCGTGGCATAATATTTATAAAATAAATGTGTCATAATGTCTCAACATGTACTTCAGATTTCAACTTGGATCCAAAGCATTCACATTGCTCGTGACATTCTCTATGCCTCACAGAAACCTCATCTCTGCCACCTGCAATCTGCTAATATCTCTCTTTGCCCATGTCCATGTTTCAGAACCATAAATCAGTGTGTAGAGCAGAATTTTGGCATCCTTCCCTATGTTCCACCTCCAGATTACGTCATTTATCTGATGATACAATTGTCCACTCTTCCTTACTCCCTGACCTATTTCTTCCTCCATCTTTCCATTGATATTTACCTTGCAGGGTTCCCATGGGCCTTAAAAAGGCCTTAATTTTCATTTTGATCTTTAAGGGCCCTTAAAAGGCCCTAAAATTTGCTCTAAAGCTTTAAAATCTTATAAGCCTGATTTTTTATTTTTTTAACACCGAGATACGGCGTAATAAATTTTACTATCCCGGCGACATCGACAGATTTCTCTCTGGTTCGACCTTGACCAAGTGTGGGTCAAAGTGCTCACATTTCAAGCAAGTAGTAGAGTCTTTGCACAGAACCTCTATTACGTAGTTCTGCTTCGTACATGCCTGCGTCTTACATTTCTTGGCAATTTCTCACTAGTTTTTTTATGTATATATTGTTCTATTGTATATTACAGCTTAATTTATGTTCACTATTTATTTTTTATTTTTTTGTATGATTTACGATGGGAAAGTGTACATTGAATGTATTATGGTTAAAAAGAGGTTTTTGAGATGAAAATGGAGGTCAAAGACTTCATTTTTACGATGATTAAGCACATACTGGACAAATCTCTTATAAATTAGAGTTGTCAAAAGTATGACTTGGCTTGATCCTAGACAGATGGCGCTAAATAGTAGCAACTGTTATGAAAAGATTAAATATCTTCTGATTCACTTGTCAAAAATAAAATTAATTTGAGAAGGAGAGTGTGATGAAATTCTTATACAGTATCACAGTTTTTTATCACAAGTTGCCTCAAATGCTTCGAACCACCTCAGCTCATTTAATCCACATGATGAGCATTCACGATTAGATGTTTTTTTAGAGAAGTATCTAGGCAAAGAAGATTATAACAGAGTACACAAAGTAGTAAAAATGTTGTTGCTGTTATCACATGGGCAAGCAGATGTTGAACGAGGCTTCTCTGTGAACAAGCAGTTGGAAGTTGTAAATTTAAAAGAAGAGTCTTTAGTGGCTCATAGATTAGTCAGTCAACATTTCAAAAACAGCAAAAATAAGTTGTTAGTAACTAAGGAGTTAAGGATCTATGCAGCTATGGCTCGTCAATAGTATATTGCGTACCTGGACGAGAAAAAAATGCAAAGAATACAGGGATTCAGGGAGTGGAACACAAATCTATTTTAGATGCTTTGGAAGATTTGAAGTGTAAAAAGGCACATCTAGAAACTGCAATTAAAGATCTTGAAGATAATGCTGATAAACTAGCAGCTATAGCTGAGGTTATAGGGGATGTTAAGTACATCACACAGTCCAATAGTTTTCGGCGAACCGCTAAAGTTAAAAAAGCTGAATTTGAGGATGTTGAAAGTAAAATTAAGGCTCTATTGAAAGATTTAAAAGAGAATTGACCTTTGTTTTTAAACAATGTGAAAATAAAAAAAATATTTAAAATAGTGTATATTTTTTTATTTATCCTTCATACATATTAACAACTCTTACCAGTATGTTTTATGTTTACCCTCATCTGGTAAGTAAATTTTTCTCATATAAGAAAATATTTGATCAAATATGCCCAATAAGAACTACAGCTGTAACTCGAAAGATGTAGAAAAAGTTGTATTTAACCTATTTCTTAAACCTATGGAAAATGTTTAATCTTTAACAGGTCTTTTACATGTAGCTTTCAAAAAAGGGGGTGGTGGTTGAGTCTTCCTCATTCAACATTATACTAGAAATCTAATAAGTAATTGAGCTGACAATTTGGCAGTCTTTCTCTGATGTAACTGCTAATTTGCTATAATGTATAAAAATAAATTAAGTTAAAATATATATTTATATGTTAGTAATTCTTATTACTAAGGTGGTAATGTTTCTTTTTGCCCTTGTGTCAGTTTTTTTATTTTATGTTTAATATATGAAAAGGGAAAAAGTTTCAATATTCACTGTATTGTGTGAAAACAAAAGTAAATTTATTAGAAATTTATTAATTTATGAACTCGATTAAAGCTTATTTCATCATAATCTTAACATGCATATTTTAATTTCTTTGCTGTAAGTTGCATATTAGTTTTTTCATAACATTTTAATATAGGTTAAATATAGCCTTAAAAAATATGAAAAATTGCCCTAAAAAGGCCTTAATTTTTCTTTTGATGAAAGAGTGGGAACCCTGCCTTGCTTCCCAGATACTCAAACGATTCTACCCATCCAATTTCTTGCCATCGAGTAAAACATCCTTCTAAGGGCCAGTGTTTCTTGTTATCTTCAACATTTTGGTCTTTTCCACACTAATCTCCAGGCAATGTTTACCCATTGCAGTCCACAATTTTCGTAATTCTCTTTCCAGATCCTGTTCTGTCCCCTCCCATATTGTGATGTAATCAGCATAAGCTATCACCTTCAGCTCTGTATCCCTGGACTTCTGCAATTACTACATCTAATACGACATTAAACAGGACAGGTGACAAAACACTTCCTTGTCTTACTCCTCTTTCCATGTGAAACCATTCTGAATGTATGCACACACAATTCTCAACACTTTTCATAGATGTTCTTTATTAATTCCACAATCCCTTCATCTATTCCTCTTTTTTAAGCTTAGCCATATGTATTCTCTCAGTACTTTGTTATAGGCCTTTTTTTTATGTCTATGAAAGCTATTACTGTGTCTTTGCCGCATTCCCACCTTTTCTCTATGATTTTCCCGAGTATAAAAAATTGCATCCACCGCAGCGCTTCCTTGCCTGAAACCAAACTCCTCCTCTCTAGCTGTATTTTCTAATCTTTGCTTGATTTTATATAGAATAGTTTTTTCATATATTTTCAGGCCATGGCTCAGCAATGTAATACCTCTGTAGTTACTCCCTTTTTTATGAATAGGCACTATGACTCTATACAACCATTGCATTTCGATTGCTCCTGCTGCTTTTACCATTTCTGCTGTCAGTTCATCTAGTCCTGGCGATTTCCCTTTTGGCATTTCTTTTGCTGCCAATTCTAATCTCAACATGCTAAATTCTTCTGTTTCCCTTTCTAAGTAAGTTGTTCCCCTGTCCTTTTCTTTGGTTCCTTCTTGGTTTCCTTCTGTTCCTTCCAACAGGTTTTTGAAGTACTCTTTCCATGTACTCAGTACCTCTTCTTCTTTCCATTGCACTTCACCTGATTTGTACAGAGCTTTGTTCAGCATATCTGTAGGTTTTGTTTTGTTTCTTACAATCCCATACAGTATCATCTTATTTCCTTTTTAGCTTGTCTTACTTTATCTATGAATTCCTCCCAAGGTTTTACCTTTGCTATTTTTATGATTTTTTTTCTGAGGCTTTTGCTAACCTTTTCCATCTCACTCTTTTCTCTTCAGTTCTGTCTTGAAATAACTCTCTCCATGCCCTGCTCTTTCTTTTAATAGCTTCTGCAATACGCTCATTCCTCTTATTTGTTGTTCTTCCACATGTCCTTTCTGCTGCATTTACTAATGTTGCTCTAAATCTTCTCCATTCCTCTTCTGCTGTTCTTGTTGCATCCTTGGGCAAGTTGGCCCTCACTTCTTCCTGAAATGTTTCCTCAGTGCCACTATCTGCCAGCTTCAAACACTTGATCCTTTGGATCCTTTTGCTTACATCTTTGCCCAGACTGAGTTTCTTACACTCTGCTACTACCAACCAGTGATCTCCTTCTAGGTTCACACCTGGTATGACTTTTACATCCATTAATTTTGGGTGAAGACATTTGCTGAACAATACCTGTATGTAGTCTATTAAGCTTCTACTCTGCACATCCCAGCTATATTGGGTAAACTTGTGACACTCTTTTTTTCATGCCAAGTGTTGCCAAAACTATAGAGTTCAGTAGATCTAGATTATTTTCTCCCTCTTTATTCCTTGGTTCTATACTACGGCTTCCCATAATTTCTTCATACCCTGTTCTGTCTTTACCTACTCTGGCATTTAGGTCTCCTATTATGATACTTTTTCCTGCCTTGACTTCCCCTTCCAGGTTTTGTTTAAATTCTTCTGTGCACCCAACTTGGGGACTATACGCTTCGATGATTTCTACTACCTCTCCATTTACCACAATTGACAGTTTCAATATCCTTATGTTGGTGTGGCTGACATTTGTGAATTTTCCTGCCAGTCTTTTATTTCGAACTATTGCTACCCCATTATGTCCCTTGTCTACTTCTCCCGACTACCATAGTGTGTACCCTTTTCCTATTTTCTTACTTCCATGTCCTTTCCATTTTGTTTCACTTAATCCTAATATGCTTAAGTTCCCCTCTTCCATTACACTGATAATTTCCTGTTCCTTTCCCATTAGTGATAATGTATTGATTGTTCCAACTCGTAGTCCAGTTCTATGCCCAGGTTATCGTCCATTACATCCATCCTTTCCGAGGCTATGTTTAGTTTTGAAAGCATGCTTCATCCCCTACTGGCTTGCTAGGCCAGTCGTAGCTTCACCGGAGCCCCATTGTCCATCATTTTCAGGGTTCCTGTAGGACCTTCACAGCTACCGTATCAGTCACAGGGCACACTAGATCCCCACTGTACATCGCCCCCCACAGGCAATTTCCTTCTTCATGCCATTACATCATGCCTCACACCACGTGGAGGGGGTTGAACCTGTGAAAGACTCTGGATACACATGTGAACAAATTTACTCTCTTTACAAAGCTTGCAAAGAAGTGAAATTAAATCCATGATAGTACCAGCCAACAAAGTTAATAGAATTTTTTATAGTAAAGTCTGGTGAAAATAGTATATATATTCTTATCTTGGCTATTTGGACTGGTAAATATTTTATTTTGCCAACTTCCCAAGAAATTATAAAAGTTTACTAGTGGCAATGTGTTAAATTATAAAGTTTTGTGCTGGGATATTATAAAATTTTGCTCTTCATGGCGATGTCCTGTAAAATTATAAAATAATGAGGTTCTGGCATGTTATAAAATTTTGGTTTTCGTAGTGAGATTCTGGCGAGTTATAAACTTTTGATGTCGGTATCAAGGAAATTTTAAAATTTTATTCCTGGTAGTTAAGTCCTAGGAAATTGTGGAACTTTGATTTTGATGACAATTTCCAAAATGGATTGAAAAGCTTGTGTGTTCCTTATAATAGATATGTTTGGTGAGCAATCGTTCTTCATTGGGACGTGTGTAACATTTAAAAAAAAAAAAAAAAACAACAACAATTTTGCTCATGTTAGTGTTGTGCTAATATTGCACTCTAGGTGCTGTAAATGGCAGATGTTTTAGTTCAGCACGAACTTCTTTTGCTGAGATAGGAATCAAGATGCTGGAAGACGCAATGAGATGTAGTGTATGGGATGTGTTGCTAAGTTACATCAATATTCCAGTGATTGTGCAGTGCAAAATCAGCAAAAAAAAAGGGGGGAGGGAATCAGGAAACGGACAGGCATCAAAGAATCAATGCTTCAGCATGAATGGAAGAAGGAAGAGTTTTTAATTGCAAACAATTAATCTAAAGATGAGGATGGTTACAAAAAGTTTAATGATGCATGTGAGAGCAAAACATGGTGTAAAAAAAACTTACAGTAGACAATTGTGGAAACTGAGATGTGTTAGGTGATGTGATGTATAGGATCTCCAGGGGAAGAAGAGAGAGTTGGGATTGAGGAAAGTATGAAAATTATTTTAGGGATTGAGAAGAATACTACAGTGAAAGGGTAACATCTAGATGAGTGATGTAACATGCAATAAGTGGACCAGTTGCAAGATTTAATCGACCTGATTAGCAAGTGTAAATATATAGATAGTGGTCTTCATTTAAAACTCAACCACATTTTGTAATTGGAGACACCAAACATTGTATACCTAGAAATGATTATTTACTGAATTTCTCAGTATTTTAACATATTCCTGGAAATTATTCTTAATAGCAACTCTTATCTGTGGTTTTATTAACTTAAGATGTATGTACTACAAATCACAGTTCTATGTTCATTCCTCAAGAGAAAATATGTATGTGCTGTGACTGTAAACACAAAGAACTAAATGTTAGAGGAATGTATGTTTTTATTAATCTTCAGTTAGCACAAAACGCATGAGGTGTTCATTCACTGTACTCTCTTAGCTACAGTAAAGATGTTTTCCATGTACATCTTGTAATACAATAAAAATAACCAGTTAGATGGTGTGGTTTTTATTTTTATGTAGTATACACTGAAGTTCCAAAAGTCATGGGTTAGTAAGATCCAAAATCATGATGGCAGTAACACCATGGAAGAAATGTATCCATGCGCCATGCAGTGTCAAAGCTTTCATTTGTACTCTCATCATAGGTCTTATGATGTGATTATGGCCACATGAAATTAACAAGCTTTGAATGGAGACTAGTAGTTGGCATTAGATGCATGGGCTATGTCCATTTTAGAAATTGTTCATGAATTCAATATTCCTTGATCCACAGCATCAAGAGTGCCATATGAAATTTCCATTATTACAGCCAGCCATGGAGAATGCAATGGCTGACAAAAGCAACTTAATGACTGAGGCCAATAACTTAAGATGCACTGTTTGTTGCCTGTCTGTCAACAATGACATCAAAGAACAGCAACACTCTACACGGGTTGAACAATAGATGTATCTGCGCAGACAGTGCAGTGAAATTACTGTTGATGTGGTATAGCAGCAAAAGACTGACATGTGTGCCCCTTCTAACAAAATGCCATCAGTCGCAGTGCCGCCTCTCCTGAGCTCAAGAACATAAACAATTGGATCCAAGAGGAAGCATAACTGAATATTTCTCCAGGAGACTGCCAATTACTTGTTGAGTCACTGCCACATCTGGTTGTTGCACATTGTTGTGCAACAGGGAATCCCACACAATATTGTGAGGTATCCAATAAATTTTAGCACTTCAGTGTATGGCCACTTTTTAGCCATATATTATCTTTTTTTTGGTTTCTGTTCCTCAGTTTACTTGGTTTCTATATCTGTTTCTTATGTGAATGTTACGGATCTAGTAACAAAGGATATGGAAAATAAACCATTATTCATGAAAGTTGAAGCCTTGAGGGATGCAATGAGTATACAACACACGAGATTAACACAGTTGCACAATGTTTTAGTTGAAATTTAGGAAAATTGGGCCATTTGGCAAGAGGTGTGTACACTTCTTGGCTTGTATGCTTCTGTTCATCTCATGTTGTATACTCATTGCAGCCCTTTAGCCTTCAACTTTGGTGTGTGATTGGTTATTTTCCCTGTCCTTTATTTGAATTGCCTAAAAGCTGTTTTCCTTTCCTTAGTATCATTATTGTTTTTGGAGCTAGTGTCTTTACTAGAAAGCCAACAGAGTATATACCTATTAATGTCATCTCTCATTTATTGACATATCATTATGATTTCAGGACATATAATTATTACATTTGGTCTTACATTGGTTAGTTTTATTTTTCTTTACACAGCTCAAGATAGTAGTCAACTTGACTACATTACTTTGTTGGCAACAGATAGTGAGAATGGTTCCTTAGAGGGTTTGGAAATGCTAGTTGAAGATCAACCTTCACTTTCTGGTAAGTCCTTAAATGCTACTTCTTCAGTTAATACTTGCTTTGATGCTAGAGTTCATGACAGGACTAATATATTGTATGTAACAGGTGAGACTTCAGCAAATCCTGTGCAACTGTCTGTTCCATCAGAACTGAGTTCACAGTCAGCTGCACCTGAACTTGTTTCAACAGGTATGGGTTAAAAAATATTATTTTGAACATGTGAAAAAAATTACCTGTTCAGGTTTTTCCCTACATCTTGCAACTGTCCTAACTTCTTGCTATTTTAAGTTATCTTACCATACTTATCCTTGTACTGTATGTCAGGTAAACTTATTCCATGGTCAGTATATAAACTTTTCACTGTCTAAAAGTAATTTGGCAATGGCTGAACACACATTAGAGAAGTAATATTTTCCCAGTTAAATTTACAATTTATGGGTATTATTCCTGAATTCCTTTACCCATTCATTACAGAAATAAGTTATTATTTCATTTAAAACTGAAGGTGTCAGCCACCCTCAAAGTTGTCAGTTGTAAACTACCTTTGTAACCGGTTTTTCCCTCTAAAATATTAAGACTTTATGAAAAATTTCGTAACTTTAATAGTTTAGCCGAAAATAAATAATTTAAATACGAATTTTCGCAATACCACTCCAGGCGATTTCTGAAGTCGGATGCAACAGAAAATACTATCTTGAAACTGTGAAAATAATGCTTTCTAGCTTGAATTATCATAGAAACTAACTATAGAAATTAAATACAATATTTCTAATCTAACTCACAGTTCTGAGAATAAAATTTTGTTATGCAGTTTCAAAATTTAAGTTACCTGACAATACTTAATGAATCAAAATTGCTCTTTTTAACAATAAGGCTCCATAAAATATTTGGTTATCACTGTTTGTTAACAGAATAAGTTATTAGGCCCTCCTCACAGTTCCGAGGTGATGCATCTTTTATTTGAGTATCATCATTTTGAATTGTCTGCGAGTATGATACCCACAGGCGACCTAGTACCAAACACTGAGCATACTGTCAAGAGATACAGTCTCTTCAGCCTGCCTCTAGCTGTGCTGTCGTTCTAATAATCATACCTGTTGTGACTTCTGATAGAGTTTTTCATGATGTCATGTGATTATGATGTCATTGTCGCCTATTCTTACAACAACTATTATAGAAAAAGAAAAATCTGAAGAATGTATTGCCATTTTGAAATCGTGCATACAAGAGAAAAAAAGGGGGGGAAATATAATGTAGAATAGATAAATAAACAAATTTAAGGAAAGATGTCACTCACTTATGAAATTGTTAAATTAAAACTAGTGATGAGAACAAAAAAAAAAAAAAAAGCGCAAAGTTTTTAATGTAGTGTTAATTTTTACTGTGGATGAAAGCACTCTCTCTCAGTACGTAATTATAACTTTCTGAATTTCTTGATCAAATTACAGGTTTCTACTGTATGAATTTTGTCTCATAAAGAAGAAATTTAACTTCTTCTTTTATTAAGTAGTTCATACATTCTTTCATGTATAGATCTGATTGATTACTACAAATATGCTGTTGATTTCTACAAAAATGCTTGCTGTTAGTTAATATTGCTTGTTAAGTTTTTAAGCTAACTACATATTGAAACTGATTGTTCCTGTACTTTGAATTGAATAATATTACACTTTCCCCAACAATGAGTACTCAGCGAAAGTAACAATCTACAATTGTCAAAATCTTACACAACAATCTGTTAAAACCAAATAATAATTAAAAACTGCTTGAAATAGTTTTAAATCGTAGAGAAAATTACTGGATACTAATTACACATAATCTTTTCTCAACTTTACCCACAAACTTAACATTGAACACATGTTTATGCACCATCTTTCACACTTGTGATAAGACTTCAAGAGACACGATTGGTGGTAGACTTCCTTGCAGGTTACTTGAGACTGGTAGGATACGCGTCTCTTAGAAGTGATGCAGTTTGTGCCTCCCCATTACACAACATTGGAAGTGGATTACAACATACTCTAAAGATACTCAAGTATCCATCATGTTGCCTCTGAATTGCGCAGTCAATAGTTTTGATCAAATTTTGTTCAGTTTTTCTTGATCACAGAAAAATTGTTTAAAAGCAGTCTATTCCCACCTCCCTCCCCTTTTTTATTCTAAAATCCAGTTTTTTGTTCAGTTTTTTCTTGATCACAGAAAAATTGTTTAAAAGCAGTCTATTCCCACCTCTCTCCCCTTTTTTATTCTAAAATCCAGTTTTTAAATTAAGAGTCAGGGAGCTAACAGCTATTCAGAAAATGAATAAATGTCATTAATATGTGTGTAATCCAAAGACTTATAGTTTTACGAAATTTAAGTTTATTCGATTTAAACATATTGCAAAGTTTTGTAGTTTTTGTAGTCTTCATATTCATATTGATTAAAATATTTCATAAGTTGTTCTGCTGTATCAACTGTTTTTCTGTTACCAATATTTTAATTCCCAATCAATTTACACCTGGGATCTCCAGAGGAAATGGCCATCTGCTGAGTCTATAAGAAACTTTTTTTACTTTCTTTCTTTCAAAAAATGTTGTCTCATGTGGGTTCATATGTCATTTTTCTCTTTTGAAAAAAGTTGTGCAAAATTGATTGGAAATATTTTGTAATTTACTCATATTAGATATCCTTTCTTTTTCAAAATCAAAGGATCTGATTTGGAGATATGAAGATATCATGGGTTACACAAAAACATGGCCCCTGCATATGATTTCTGATACATTTAAAAGGGTTCTCACATGTGTAGATAAACCATTTTTTCCATAGTTTCTGCTATACATGTACAAGTATGTAACTACTAGCATTTTCCCATTGCTTTGCTCACACGAATCTTGATGTCCATAGTAAAATGTATTCTTATATACTATATTTCAGAATTCTGTAGAAAGAAATAACCAAAGTGTAATATAACCTAAATTTTGTCATCAACAAAATTTGTTTAAAGAATATCGAGCCAACTTCAATTATGTTGCAGATCACGTTGAGAGTCATTTTCTTGCAAGTTTCAAGGGTTAAGTAAAGGTATAGAGTGATATTAAGTCGTAACATATATAAATTTTAGCCACATAATGGAAAAAATTTAAAATTATAAATTATACTAGCAAGTGAAGGGTCTACCAGGGTGAATATGTTTTGAGATTGATGCCCAGGGGACGTCTGGTATCCAGAATGTGTGGGTAGGCCAATGCCCTCCTCTCAAGTTTTGATGGGGATGTAGATCAGTGTTTTTCAATGCATGATTCCTTTACAAGCAAAAAGAAAAGTGTCCCTCCTCCTCTTCCCCCCCCCCCCCACCATGTCCGTAAAAAAAACTGTCGGTGATTTAAAAAATGATGTATTTAATTTTTTGCATGTACATTTTTTGCATCGACATGTTTTTGGTTATGCTTTTTTGTTGGTTTCTCGCACAACACAACAATGCTTTGTAAACTGCCGCACGAAACTGTGCTCTAATATGCGTGGGCAACTGCCCGACACAGTTTCATTTTTTGTGTTGATCTGACCCTACTGCACCATGCAGCTCAATGTGCTGGTTTTATGGTTTGATGGAGGTGTGCAAGTGGCTATTACACACAGAGGTGTCTACATTAATAAAAATATCATTTATATATTTGGACTATATGGTTGGCTGGAAGGTAATCTTTCGTTCAAAATATTCTTCCAATCTGCCCAAGAAAAGTTTGCCGCAGGAGGGTAATATGTGAGTGTCCATAACAGCACCTCATACTTGATTGTACATGTGGCAGTGGAAGGAGTTTTGGTTAGAATAAAGTTGGCCAGTGAAACGAGGAACGCATTGCCAAGAAGAGTGTTTGGGGAATGCATATTAAGTTAGTGTTCAAGGGTACTAAGGCCCTGTCATTAGGAAACATTGGTGTAGAGAGAGAGAGAGAGAGAGAGATATCAGTGGTGACTAGAATGAAATCTTCAGGTATGGGAGTAGGAACTGTTGACAGATAATGTAGGAATTGAGAAGTATCTGACATAGGATGGGAGGGCATAGACAAAGGATTGCAGGTCCTGGTCAAGGAAGACAGATACGGACCTGATGAAAGATCCATACACTGTGACTTTGGGGTGTCTGGGATTTTGTAGGGACACATAGTTAGATTCAGTGTTTTTTTGGTTGCATATCTTTCTATGTGTATGATCATCAGGAACTTAATGTAATTGTTTCTTTTTTTGTGTACTCCTACAGTCATGCTGCTTATAAATTGGGTAATTTACTTTCCCTATCCTTATGAATTTTATTTTTCATTTTGAATGAACTACTACTATTAGGCATCATCACCATTGAGTTCTCAACTGTATTCCAAATTGCAAATTTATGTACGGCTACTTTGAATTCAACTAAAAAATGTTTTATTTATATGAGTTATATTTTTTTATGGTATAATGACTAATAAAGTATAGTAGATTTTATCTGATTAAAGTTTAGCAAATAATTGTCCAATTTTAACAAACTGGTATTAGTATTAATGTTTTTACTAGCACTTGTGTATTAGAATTCTTCCTGAACCAAACTGTTTGTAAGGGACGAGCGCCATACCGAGGTTAGGATATGCGCAGTTACCTTAACTCTGATACTGCTTAGAAATTCAGCGCGATTTGGATGCTATTTTCGATTGGTGCCGTAAATGGCAGCTTACACTTAATTGCAAAAAAGTGCAAGGCAATGCGGATAAGTAACAAGAAGAATCAGTTTGTTCACGAGTACAAAATAAACAATTCAGCTGTTGACACGGTTGATTCCATGAAGTATCTGGGGGTGATAGTACAAAGCAACATGAAATGGGACATGCACATAACTTCCATCGTAGGCAAGGCTAATTCTAAATTACGATTCATAGGTCGTATTTTGAGGAATTTTAATGCTCGTACAAAGGAGCTAGCGTATAAAACACTAGTGTGTCCACATCTGGATTACTGTTGTGGAGTTTGGGATCCGTATCGCAAGGTTCTGATTGACTCAGTTGAGAGGGCGCAGAGGAGAGCCGCTAGATTCGTGACTTGTTGTTACAGCCCTTATGAAAGCGTCACGGAATTGATACATAGATTGGGCTGGGATAGTTTGGAAGACAGATGACGTAGCTTGCGCTCGAATTTATTGGAGAATATGCGAAAAAAATTAAATTTCGAGTGCAATGAAATACTTCTTCCACCAACCTATTTATGTCGTAATGACCGGAGGGATAAGATTAGAGAAATAAGATGCTGTACTGATGCTTATATGTATTCCTTCTTTCCTCACACTATTCGGATTGGAATGGGCGGGTTTAGGATTGGTGCTTAGCACCCTCTGCCACCCACAATGTTTGTGATTTGCAGAGTATGAATGTAGATGTAGATACTGTCTTGTAGATCATAAAAACTTCTATACAGTGTAATATACTTGCCACTGGAAAATCAACTGTTAGAATTTAGAATGGTTGCCACTTGCCTAGATATGAACCTCAAGCAAGAAAAGGTTAGGTAGAAGTCATAAATTAAAATCACTACTATTGTTTCCAAGATAGAACACACTATATTCTTGAAAAAGTTTGTACACTTATTGCAGTTGGTGGCAATTGGACATTTCTTTACCAAGACGATTGTAGATTATGAAGTCCAACAGACAGACTGAAACCCCTCGTAAAAATTTCAAAGTCACATATTAAATACTGAAACCGAATCAAACTACCAAAATTCCAATATGGGCCCTACCAAGCATGGTGTTTCAACGGTCAACTTCCACCTATCCGGCCAGAGCGCCTCTCACACAGAACAGAGCGACACAACCTTACGCTCCAAGAAACTACCAACGAGTGACCCAGAATGCTGCACCTATCGATATATGTTCATCATCCCCCCACTAGGGTAACCTTCCGCTATGCAACATAGTTCTCCAATCTTTGGAAATACAAACTGTAGAGTTCTAAAAGTCGGTTAGTAGCTAGAATACGGTTTCACCTGATTATTATTAAGATACTGCCTATTGTCCAAAAAGGCTTATGGGATGAGCTTTAGGGGTTTTTATTACATATCCCGAAAGTATTTTCTTTTACTGACTTTAGTTGGCAGGTTCGTTATAATTAAAACAGTGTATACAAGCATGGTGATTTGAATGCCTTTAATCTAGAAGCAATCTTCTATTCATCTGACTGTATAAAACATTTTAAAATTTTATTGTGTTTTCCCAGGAGAAATTATGTTTGTCACGCTATCTGCAGATTTCAATTACTGTTTTAAAACTATGGTTTAGAATACAAGTTTATGTGGTACTTTATAATACCAGTGTTTTCATGTTTTAAACGCTTTAAACTCTTGATTACGCTTCCTTTAGGACAAAATTTATTTACTAGTGGATGATTATTATTATGACGAACTTTTAAAGTGGCTAAAATTGTATTATGGTGATATTGTATCGTGACAAAGTGTTGTGTTTCCCATGATGGATAAATCACTATTATAGCTACTTGGGCAAGTTTGCAGCTTGATTTCTACCTTTTTAGGATGGTTTACCGTCTGTATTAACTTTTTAGTTGATTTTGCTACTTTAATTCGCTGCGTATATACCTCTAGACCATAGTATCGGGTCCTGTACTATGCCCATTCTTCTATAACTAAAGTGTTAAATTCGAATTTGAAGAATTCTAAGGTAGCTTACGTTTTATCAACAGATAGGTACAGTTAACTTGTTAGAGAAGCTGCAATCTGAAGAAAATGTCTTTCTGGTAAGCCTAAAAAATAAAAAAAATAAAAATCATTTGGTAACAAATTCACAGTGCAAAAATTCAGCTCTCTTAATTCATGAGAGAGAAGATTAATCATGACTTTGTGGTAATTTCTTCCCCTTCTACTCAGATTTTGCTTCAGGTTATCTTAAACATCTTCTGTTGCTAGATTGTTTGTATTTCAATGTTACTGTCTTTGTATCCTTGTGCAATATGAAATAAATTGTATTTCATTGGCGACAGGAAAGTCAGGACAGTTGAGGAAATATATATTCAGAAGTCTAAAAAATGTGCAAACACTTTATTTACTCAAAGAAACATCCATATGCAGGAGAACGATGGTTTATATGTATAACTAGTTGTTGTTCACACCTTTGTCTGCTTGGAAATGTGGTAGAGAGAGAGTTTTATTTAAAAATTATGACATTAATAGTGATAGATACTGCAATATAATAATAAAAAATTATTTATGTTTTATAATTAAAGAAGTTAAATAATATTTAACCTCTAAAATAGTAAAATTATTTGCTCTTTTTATATTTGATTTACTTTGACAATGTGATGATTAGATTATTTACTTCTGCTTTAAAATAGAAATTCGTGTGGAATAAAACTAACTTCATGCAGTGTCACATAAGTTTGTTATGAATTATTTCCTTTGCTTTAAATGGCGCCACATTACTGATACCATTATTCAGCCGCATGTAAATAATTCCAGTGGGTCAGCACACTGTGTGGCGTAATGGCTTTTTATTATATATATCTGAATCTGCAGCATGACATCGAATTGGAATTTATTACGGGCCGCTGGTGTGACTGGTGAATATTCTCCCTATTTATTTAGGGTCGTCCTCACATAGCATTTTTTTTGTAATTTTGGAGTTTTACAGTTTCATAATAGGTGACATTCATATAGCCAATGTAATCTTTGAATTTTCTCTTTTTTTTTACATTTTGTATTATATAGACAGTGGTGTTTCCTATTAACCATAGGATGATATTTTATTTTGTAGCGGTAAATCCGATTTTATCTGGTTTAAGAATTTCATTCACATTGACGGCAAATGGTGATGTCCTAGGAGAGCAGTTCTTTGTCTTGCGGAGGTCCAGATACATTGATTCTGTCCACACATTATCATATGTTCTAGTATGTCTGTGTTTCCACAATGTGGGCATCTGTCTGTTACCGATAGGTGTATTTCATGCAACTTTTTGTTTGTGGATATGTTTTCATTAATTACATCATACTGTACTGAAGGTATCTTGCATGTTAGGGTGCTGTTCGTGATATTGAGCCATATGTTGTTCAAAGCATAATTTTGGTATTTAAATTCTATTTCTATGCCACACTGTGTTTATTAGGCTGTATATTTCTCTGGCTGTCTTATTATGTAGAGTACATTGTTTGGCTTTGGCATAAGTGTCCTCAAGGTAGTATTGTTGCGTATGTGGGAGGATGTGTGTGATGACTAGTGTTGCAAACTGAAAAAAAAAATGTTTTTTTTTTTCAGCTTTGTAAGAAAAAATGAAAAAATACTATCACCCTTGGTTTTTTTTCTAAATTTGTTTTTTTTCCCAGAAAACAGTATATTTGATAAATTATAGTTTTATTTATTTATTTCTCGTGTCCAGGACATAACAAGTTGAAAAAACAAATAACATTAATTAATTAATATTAAACTATCAACACAATTATATAGAATGTGACCAGAATTCTGCAATCTTGATGGCCTTCTCATTTGCCCTGTAAAGGTCGTCGATATTGCAGGTTTCAGGGAGATTCCTGCATATCAGAAGATGTTGTGGGTTCTGAAGCTCACCACATTCACATAGATCGTTGTCATTAGTGTACCCCCATTTTTTAATATTATATTTACATCGGGACACTTCAGTTTTATTTACGGAACTTACATTTTACATATGTGATTTAAATCTTACAGAATCATATAATGTCTTACTTTAATGATTCATAAATGTATCTATATGGGTAACATAATTTTATTCATCCTCTATGTCAATACCACATTCACTAGTATCAGCCCTACCAACACTAGTTTGGTCTGTGTCGGAATTTTCTGTTTCTTCTTCTGTCTCCTCTACATCCATAACTTCAGAAATAATTACATTTTGTGTTACTGGTTGTCCTTGTATTGTATGCAAAAGATTTTTGAGATTGCAATTTTAAATTGTGAGCAAAGTGAATAAAGACTGTGCCGATAATTCTGTATTAAGGTCTTTTAAGTTTGAATATAATCTGTTATCATACAAAATAGGAGCTTTATTTCTTTTTCAATCATTGGTTTACGCCAACGGTTGCAAGGAAACGATTCATAATTACTGACAATTTAATGACTCTGTATCGTTATAAGCTGAGAGTTTAACAAGTATATGAATATAAGTAAAGCACAATAAGTAATAAAAAGAGGGAAAAAGCCGTAGATAAATTTAAAATTCCTAATTTTTTAAAAAGATCCATAGGTCTACAGATAAATTTGCAGAGTTGGCAGCACTAGTTCAAATAGCAAGTATCAATCTAAACAACGGGGAACAGGGATTCCTTCTCCCTCAATCTAGCCTCTTCGGGAAGTCCCCGTTCATAAAAGAAAACTTCAGTCAGTGTTGCCAATATTTTCGTAATTTTCTTTTGTACTGAACCAGAAAAATATAGTAGATTTAAAAATTAAGATAAGTACTAAGTATAAACACAGTTTTTTTCATTTTTTCTCCCCCCAATTCAGAAAAAAACCGTTTTTCTACAACACTAGTGATTACATCATGTTAAAGGGTATTTCATGATGAACGGGTCTGGTTGTGATGACTGGCCTGACCAACAGGCCAGTTGGATCTCTGGTTACCATAGTTGCCATTCTTTTAATAAATAGTGAAATACATCCTTCTTTTATGGTTATCATTCCTATTCCTCCCTTTTTTGAGGGCAGTGTTTTAAAGGTGACTTTGAAAATTTTCCCTCTGCTTACAAATCGTCCTAATGCTTTTTGAATCCTGTCAGTGATAGGATCAGGAATTGGCAATACCTGAGCCAACCGAGGTTGTGGTCAGTTTTGATATGCAGCCTGTACCAGAATGACATCTGACACACTTTGTTAAAGCATAAGGCATAATGGATTTAGTTTTATAGTATATGTGGTATAGCATGAGGTTTTAGAATTCCTAGTAAATTTTTAATTTCATTTGTTCCATATTACTATCATCATTAACTCAAAAGCACGTAAGATGTTCTAACTTTATGGTGGTATAAACTACACCCAAAACCATAAATTTATTAAATCATGGCTAATGATCATTATTTAATAACAATTCTATTTAGTTAAGCAGCTGCTAAGAAATAAATTGCCAGAACACTGCAATCAACCCGTCATTTCTGATGGGATTTGACAATATTGATATATAATCACCAATTTACTTTTTTCCAATTTTGACTTCTCATACATGCATTGAGAACAAAATTGTGGTATTAAACCTTTAATGTCCTACAGTTTCAATCTCTGCAACTGAAGATGCCTTACCTTAGAACTCACTGAATCCAAGTAGATACAACTTTTAAAAAAATCGGAACAGGTTTATATTTTATACTCCAGAACAATTAGTTCATCAAATGCATAAATTTTTGTGCATTTAAATGGAATACATCATTAAATATGCCATAAAATTCTTGCTTTGATCTCTGAAAAGCAATGAGTATAGATCACATTACCGGCTGCAAAATAGGAGGTTCTTTGGTGTTGGTAACATGTTAATTGATAACAACAATTCTCAATTGAACTATTCATTTTAAGATTCTTATTAAGTTTTACTCACGTATACCATTTATTTGAATGTACTAATGTTCAGAAAACTGAAAAACTAAATAACCAAAGTCAAAAAATAGAACTGAATCCAAAGAGTAATAGTGTAATCTTTTGTCAGTGTTTCTTCAAAGGAGAGCTTATCTCAAATAGTGATTTGTGGCCCATATTTGTACTATCTCGAAAGTATTTTAATTTCTTCCTCTGTTCCTCTGTTCCTTGGTTCTTATGTCATAAGCTTATCTAGCAGATTTTAATTTGGACCACAAGCTCTCAAAATTTAAAAATACCATTTAAATTGTTCCAGTAATTTTTCCATTTCAAACTCTGACACATACTACTTGATTGCAGGTCTGTAATATTATAGATTCTTTCAGATTTAAAATTTTTCAGTTTTCTAAATCGACTGTTAATGATTCCCATCATGGGAAAATAGTGTGCTTTATCATGATGAGGTTCCATAAAAAAAAGGTCTCCTTGGAAGTAGTGGTCCATTAAAGAGTGTTAGATAGTAATGCACTGATTTTCTCACACATCTCACTTTTTAATGCTCTTATTACAAATCTTCCACAACAACAGAATCATATCTATGATGTCTCTTAATCATGAAGTCAAATTTGGGATTTCCAATAATCATAGTTAAAATCATTTGCAAGTGATTGGCAGTTCCTATCAGATCTAATCCTTCATGATTGGAGAGCAGGAACATGTGTTTATGTATGTCATGTTACTTTTTCAAAAAGAAAATGAATGATTTCTTTCTTTTGAAAATATATTTCATTTTAGATTTTAGAGAGCAGAATTTGGCAGCATCTCAGAATGGTACAGAGGGATTAGTGACACACCTCATACTTGCTCCTGTTGAGACAAAAGTAAGTATAATGTTATTAAGGCTTATTCCATTCCATAAATAGGGTTTGTAACTACACTGGATTCATAATGATTAATTTTTAACTTACTTTTCACAAAGAGAGAAACTGAAACTTTAGTTGGCTGTTTTTTATCTCTGGATTTCCCTTGCATAGAATCAGATACGAAGTTCTATTACTTTTGTGTGTGTGTGTGTTTAAGAGAAATTCATGTAATGTATGAAAAGTAAACTTTTCCAAGGGTTACATATTATACAAATAAGATTCGTTGCAAATCCCAAATTCTAATAATTGTTTTTAACAGCTACAAATTAATTTCAAATTGCTCAGAAATGGTGAGCAATGCAGGAATCAAAATTTTTCAGAAATTAAAGAAACCATAACAGATTGATATAAAATACTAAAGGTATTTGGAAATACGTTTTTGAAACATGCTTTGTGTTTAGTGTTAAATTTGTAAGATTATTAGAACAATGCTCATGCCAATTAGGTTAATTGATTGTTTCTTTACCCTAGACCTTGCAACAGTAATGCTCCCTACAGAGGCATGGCATGTAAGTGCCAAGTATGAATCTGGCAAACCCACTGTACTGTAGCTGGAAATTTTTGAGAACCACAAGTTTTCAACACCCTTGCATTTTTTAAATACACTGTAGGGCATGAGTGTCTTGGAAAGTGGGGATTTTAGTTACGACACCTGGGTCGTGAGGATATTATTATTTAAAATCCTTGACCTCAATGTGAGTAATGTGCCAAGAAGATAAATGAATGGTGAGTAAACCAGTTCCAAGTGTAATATTGCCTCTACTGAAATAGGCTTGGTGGCATGATATGGAGGCGCCACGCTGCTCAACAGCTTTCCCCTGAACTCGTAGGACCAAAATCCCAAATCATACCAGAAAATCCCTCATGTGTGCTCAGGTGGACAACAAGGGTTTCCAAACACCCAAAAAATAAAATAGAGAGTTAGCATTCTGACTAATAAATTTGTGTGCGACAGATGAGCTATTCTAATTGAGAACACTTTTATTGTAATCAGCAGGAGGGAGGGAACTTTCTAGGTTTCCTCATTTTGTTTTAACAAAGGTCTAAAGATTTGTTAAGGACCCTAAAATCATTTTAAGAAACTTTTGGTGGAGGATGCTGCTGCTGGAAACATCTTCAAGTAGGCAGACTTCCCAACTCCTTACCTGTGGTATGCTCGGGTAGTTCTGAAAATGCTTAAAGTCTGTAAATAGCAACAAAGGTGTAGTCATCTGCTGGGACAGAAACACCTCTGTACTGAGGAACATGTTAAGGAGTGGGAATGTCAAAAAGTGGTTAAGGGTGTGTCGGATCACACAAAGCGTAAATAACATTGTTGAAAAGGCTGACATCTTCATTCCATTGTTTGACACACCAATGTTTCTGAATTCAATTAAAGCAGGGTATTTACATCTGAATGTACACAATATATCAGACCCTATGCACTGTTTAAGTGCCAAAGGTTTGGTCATATGGTGGCCAACTGCATCTGTGTAACATTGGGCTCATGAGCCAGATAACGAGTGCACCCTATCACAGGTGTGCCACAGAAGTTTATAGCAGCCCATTCACATAATTGGAGCTGGCATTGGCCCTTAAATTGTGCAAAAGGCAGTGCACCAGGGCCAGACCTGATCCAATACCAGATGCTGAGGTATCTTAACAAAGATACTAAAGAGTACTTTCTAATTTTTTAAATGCATTTGGACCAAGGGATACTTCCCTGACTCTTTGGAAGAGGCAATGTTAATCCCACTTTTAAATTCTTGCAGAAACAAAATTTTTCTATTGTAGCATTTTCATGACAAGCTGTGTCGGAAAAACTCTAAAACGTGGTAAACAGCCATCTGCTCTGGTGTCTCAAAACCAAAAATCTGCCAGGCCGCATTCAGTGCGAATTCAAGAAATTCAGCTCCACCTTGGGTAAACTGATCCTCGTGGAAGTGGTGATTTAGGTTGCATTCATCTGCCACCAACACACTGTGGGTATCTTTTTATATATACTGTATATACCTGCAGCAAAGAATTTTAAAGCAGTTGCGAGATTAGGGATGAAACTGCTAAATTAGACTGTAATGAGGTCAGAATTGACTTTGCTCAGATCTCAAATTCGGACCATGCTGCAGTGGCAAAAAAATTATCTTCCGTGTTTGGCAGAGGCAGTGGCTGAATGTCTAACATAATAAGCTTTGGTTGTTCAAATTGACCATTCAGCCATGGAGCAGCACCTTACAGCAGACAAGAAGGGATGAGATTCTTCTTACTCATCTCTGCATAGTGCACTGTTCTTTGTCATGCAGTTCCCATTTCTGCAGGAAGGACCCACCAGAATGTGATTCTGGTGGCATGCTTTTGATGGTGCACCACATTTTAACTGATTGTTGTTTTTAGATTTAAGGGCAAATGTTGGCCTAGCTAACAATGTGTCCCTGATTTTAAATAATGATAGTGGCAGTGTGACCAGGGTTTTAAAATTTTGTGTATTGATCGGTCTTGCTCTAAAGTTTTTAAGATGGATTGATGGTACCTTTATGACCTGCAATCCATGTACAATGTTTGTATTGTATTTGGTTTCTACAATTTCCTTTTATATCTGGATGTCCCTTTTACCACTAGCAAGACATTGTCCAGAACATTTTTAGGCTCTTTTTGCCAGTTGTACAGCAAAATTTTATCATTTTACATATTTGTGCTGTCCATATGGTCGACCTAATTACAGTTGGCCATGCAGACAGTAAATTCATCTATTTTTAAGTCATGTTGCCATACCAACTGTTTATTATAATGCTAATGACCTCATTACTGTTGGGACCGACAGACAGTTGGGGAGGGGGAGGACCATTTCCTGGGAAAGGTCCTCTGTTACTTTCAAAATTTGCTAAGGTTTGATTTCATCTGTGAATGATGACCACAAAATCAGTTTTCATCTGAGAAGTTCTTAAATTTTTGCTAAACACATTACATAGTATCAGTAACTGAGAACATTGAATTTTATTATAAACTCACATAACTGCTCTGGAACCTGTCTTACAGACACAGGCTGCTCACTTCACTCTCTGCCTGCTACCAAACAAGACAAACTTTTCTCCCACCAGTTCATAACTCCTTTCTTAATGGTGATAAGCAAGCTTCCAAAACTAACAATTTAATCATTGGATCTGCTATCTTCAAATACAAACCTCCAGTCCTTCAAACTAAGGAATATCCTGCCAAGGCAACTCCCTTTATTGGCTATACAAGATTAAACCAAAATAGCTTTTGATAGTAAAGGCAACTGAAGAAATCATTGACCCCATAACAGTTAATCTTTAAAGGGAGTAGGCTCTAACTGTATACAGCTGGGGAACAGTGTGAGTAGCCTTGGTTCCTCAAGCTCCAGGGGAAGGGGGGGGGGGGGTGACATAGGAATCGGTGTGAAAATGACAATTATTTGTTGTAGAACAGGTATTTGGGGAAGACTGAATAAGTTGAAATGGTAAATAAAAGGCTATGCTAGTATATATAAATACTATTATTTTACTAATGTTTGGCTTACATTTTAGTATCAATCTTTTAAGAATTTGTTCCTGGCTTAAAATAGCAAATTATCAGCTATCTTAATAAAAAAGGATTCATTGTGTGTGTGTGTGTGTGTGTGTGTGTGAGAGAGAGAGAGAGAGAGAGAGAGAGAGAGAGAGAGAGAGAGTGAGAGATTGAGATTCAAAGTACTTAAGGAAGGATGATATTCCTGTTAATTATTAAAGGTGATGTGAATTTCATGAGCCCACAAACATAATAAAACAGTGGTGAATGTGGTGATTTGAAAAATTATAAAACCTCAGTTAAACTACTACTTATTATATGTCAATTAAGCTGGCCAGATTTTATTTTGGATTCATTATTTGATATAAATGTGAGGTAGTATGCAATTTGTCTATTTTTAAGGACAAAAAATTGTCATCTCACCAGTTATCAGAACTGGCAAGTATCGTGAAAAAAAAATTAAGCTCTAGTTCAGGAAGATACAAGCCAAAAAACTACTTAGCACAGTTTGTGTGATTTTAACAGTAAACCTTTGAAAATACAAGTGGATGTAACATGGCTCCGATTGTTGCATATTTGGCACCCTTCCTTTACTATCTGGACAGATTTCAGTTTTAATGTGATGATCAGTTATTGTATTCCTTACTGTTTTTTGATTGAATATAATATTTATGATTAAATAGTCTTTAAGGATATATGCAGAATGTGTAGTACAACGTACTTATTAATATTATTAGTTGAAAAATAACGCCAATGCAACTGTTTAGTTTATTTATTGCTGCATCGTACACATTTCACCTCTCATCGAGGCATCATCAGCGATGAATTATTTACATTTGTTATTTACGACGCAGCAATAAATAAATTAAACAGTTGCATTGGCATTATTTTTCAACTATTAAGTAAGCAACTGCAGAAACATGGCCTGCAACAACATTGCCTTACTTATTAATATGTTAAAATTCTTTAAGGCAATTTGAATATAAACAAGGATTTGGAAATTAAATCAATCACTTACCAAGTTGGAGCCTGAAGAGCCAGTAATGATATTAAATGCAAAATGAACATAGATTTATAATATTTTGGGTGATGCTTAACCTTGTCAGATGATGATTAAATATGTGGTGGGCCAATGTTTATGACCATAAACGGCAGCTGCACAAGTGGACTAAGGTTACATCCAGAGGGAGGGGGGCTTAAGAATCGGTGTGAAAGTGATATTTATTTGTGGTAGAATATGTATTTGGAAAAGACTGAATAATATGTTGAAGTGGTAAATAAATCTATACTAGTATAATAACTATTATTATTTTAACTTTTTAAAAGAATTTAATTGAAAGAATGGTGAGTCTATCAAAGGTTTATATACAAAGATTGTGTGTTAACCAGAATTCAGTAAATAATAATAATAAATCTACTGAAAAATCGAATTTCTTAACATTGTTTATTTAATTATTTTTGCGATCGCTGATTTTCCTCAAATCTTTGAGAAAATTCTTTAATAATTAACAGGAATATTATTATTATTGTTTACTGATTTCTGGTTAAGGTCAGTAGTTAAAAATATTTATCCTACTTTGTTTTTTAAACTGCTCTTTTTTTACTCATACAAATCATACAACTATAAATATATTGTGTGTTTAGCTGTGCTGATCTCGGGTGCTTGTGCAAGCATGGCCGCTTTTTTCTATGTTCTTAAAAAAGTGTTTTGTCCAAAATGTTGATGTTTTTGTGTTGGGTATTATTTTTGCTGCTGCTGCCCTCCTCCTGTCAACTTTGTGAGGCACTAAGTAGCGAAAAAGAATTAAAAATTACAATTGGCAAATAAACTATACGAGGGTTTAGTGGCGCGAACACAGTTAGCTGACAACCTCATTCAGACAGCTATCTCATTCTACTGTCGAAGAAGGGCTATTATCTGCCCTAAAATTTGTTATTTGTGTTTGGGTCTATTTTATGTGTTGACACCATTCAACGAGCATCTAAGGGAAGTGGTGATTCATTTACATATCCTGATTTGCAGTTCCTATATATCCAAATATTTTTAGTCAGTGGGTTGCAAGCTTCAATTTTCCTTCAAACTCCAAACTTATTTTCACACCCATAATTTTACAAATTTTACATTATTATCATATTTAGAGTGTTAAGAACAAAAATAGTGAGCAGTTACAATTTTCACAGATAAATGAATGATTCTATGAAAATTACGGCTTTCATTCAGAAGATACTAATACTTTTCAAAAGAGGCCAGGAAGATGTATAGTGTCAAGGATATTTTGGTATGCTAGATCTTATCTGCCAAGTTTAGGAGCGAATGAGGATTTGAGGAAAGATACCAGTAGTTTAGTAGTTGTTGATATTGGTCCAACTGCAGGGACATAATTGGGTTACCACATGCTGCTTTAGGCTTCCAGTGTAGACCAGTATTTCTCAACCTCTGATCTGCATACCAATAGTGGTCTGCGAAAATGGTACAGACTATTAAAAATTTAGATAACATACTCGTACTGTATCAAACACAACTATTTAAAAGCCTTGAATATTTCAATGACGGGGCAAAAATCTGGTATTTTCAGGATATGAGGATAGGACAGCATTGTTCTTCCAATAGCTTGTTAACTAAATATGTTTCCATGTAGCATCTGAGAGGGTGCCTTTTGTTTAAGGAATATGTAAGTGGCAGTTTTATAAGGGTAAAGAATAATTTGTCAGGTTTTATTCCTTTAATTTTATTTTGTGCATGTAGGTTGATGGTATAGTAAGTATCCAGCATATATTAATATTATTATTCATTTAGTGATGAAACTAAGGAAAATGGAAGCATCTTCTAGGTGATATAAATAATGAAGGAAAGGGAAATTAACCCACCACATACCAAAGTTGACGGCTATGATGAGAGGACACACTTAGGTGGACAAACAAATACACAATATTTCGGCAACTGCCTTCGTTAGTAGTAGATAAACAGGCCATTAAGCTCCGTACCTATGCACACACAGAACATCACCCAATGGCTCTTATTTAGTTATGTAATATTAAAAGTCTGGTCACTATGTAATTAACTTTAAATTGTTCACGCCCAGTTTCACAACTGTTTCTGTAGGAATTCAAAACATGCTTTTATATTTATTATGTTATCATGGTACAATGTCCCATATGTTAATAATACACATATCTAAAATATTAGGCTGACAAAAGTTAGTGGCCACAGAATTATTTTTGTAAATTAACTAATCCTCGGGTATAAAAAGGTCGAGAAATGCTGGTGTAGATTGTATGCTTGTTGCCTAATGGGAGCAACGGTTGGTGAGCAGCAGTGACAGGTGAGTTGCTATCCAAGAAGTGTTATGATAAACATAAAGTTTACCCTGAGGTAGGATTGGAGTAGATGGTTGCACTTCGGTATATGGTGTATCACAGAGAAAGGATCTTTACATTGTTTGAGTGGAATTTGGTGGTTTTTGTGGTCCTAGATATTCTTGAGGTTTTTTGTGACATGCTGAAGGATGTGGAGAGGGCATCAAGAAAGATTTTGGAGAGAAGTAGGGGCATTTCAGGGAAGGAATGTTGGTATTCTTTCCTATATTATAGGATTCAGACAGTAGGTAAGTCCAGGAGAGAACTGGGTGCTGAAAGATGAGCTTTTATGTAGTTTTAGGTAGTTCAGGTTGAATAGTTGTATGAGGGGTTGGTTGTAGCATAAGATATTAGTTTTTTTACAAGATCCGTGGGTAGCAGCAGGAAATTCGGACTTGACAGGTTTTAGAAGCACTAGGAAAGCGATTTTTCATCAGAATAAGATTGTATGCGGCCGATGGTTCTGCTGTTGGGAAGGGAACATTTGGTGTGTAAGTTGGAAGTGTTGCTGTTTGATAGGCCTTACATGGAAGGAGGTATTTAGGCCACCTTACCATAGGGGAATATCCATCTCAAAGATGGTGATATATATATGTAGTAGATACATATAAAATGATGTAATTGAGGAAATAATTTTTTTGTGAGTCCAGACCATTAGTATATCATTTGTTTATCTGAGCCTTACAAATGACTTTGGGGAAAAGGGGGCGTGGGATTTGTTAGACTGCCCAGGAAGGAGCCTTGGAAGTGTCTGAGAGTTTAAGGAAAATAATATTTGGAGAGAATAAAGTGGACCAAACACATACAGGATGTGCTAAGAAGATTGAGTGGTTGCATATTTCTAGATTTTGGCTTAGAAGAAAATCATGTCAGTTTGTTTCTAGGACAGAATTTCAAGAGAATGTGGTGGGGAATGTTGTGTTTATGTGGGGAAAATTCTCTAAATAAGCTTGCAGATATATCACCAAGGCTGAGATCACTCTGTGGATGATCTGTAGGACACAACTTTTAGATTGGCTTCCTTATTAATACATATTCAACTTCCGTCAGTATTCTCCACTCCCCACCACTTTCAAGGCTCATGTACCTTGCACAGCCACAACAAACCAACTATAGTTAACTTATGCAGATGCTCTCTTTGCCAGTAAGTATATGGTACACTACTCCTTTCAACATTATTTTGTACGATTAAAGGATCACAGGGAATATTGTATATGTGTTCATCATGTATTTTGACATTGAAGGTCTCCTGCCTCCAACAGATGGGTTTATGTTTCGTATCATTGTTGTTTATATCGACATAACTTTGAAGTGTTTCTGTGTTGATAATAATAGTCTTATATCTTTTTTGGTATAAAATTAAAGTTAAGGTATTAAAAAACTACAAATTTTAGAAAAATTTAAACTTTGTAACGACTAAGTTAACATGATAGAATACATAAAATAATTCATGTTTAAATAAAAAGATGTCGGTTAAGAATCTTGGGCTATGTGTGAAGTAAAAGTTAACAAGAGTGTGAGAATGGAATTGCATCCACAATGTGTATGTTAGCTTGCTTGCTATTAATAGTATATTTCTCATTTCTTACTTAACATTGCCTTTTGGTAGCTCAATGAAATAATACTACATTTAATAAAAAGTAAAATGTGCTCATAAACTAATGTATATTTAATTACAGCGGAACAGATATTTTCAAACAAATTTGAAAATAAACTGAAAAGTGAAACTTCAGGGTGTAAACTCTTTATTAGAAGCAGACCACAGAGAAGAGGGTCCATTGCTCTGAATGGTAGAGAGGTGGTTCTCATTGAATAGCTTGCAATATTTACCAAACTTCAATATTACTTTTTTCCATCTTGTCCCCGGATGTTTTAAAAAATATCCACACTCTGCACAAAATAAAAGTAATACTTTTTTAATTTCATCAAGAACTAGCTGGTACAGAGTAAGGATGACTTAAGAAGAATACCCAAGAGTTCTATAAGGCCTTCAAATGTAATATTGGCAAATACAATTTCCCCAAATCTACACTTCAAGGGATCATATGGTAAAGTTGCCTACAAAAGCCTGAATAACTGTCATATCCTGGTAAATTGTTTCAAAAAGGAATGAGCATCTAACACGTTAAAAATTGGGTCAGACTTGGGTATAGAAATATGAATTTTACTGTTTTTTACCGTTTTTTACTTTGGCTTTGCTGATCAACCTGGAATTTTTTTTTTCCGATTTGCTAGACACAGCTGCAGAGCAAATCAGTGAGCTGAAGACACAAGCACAGTGCTGCCATTTCTACGCATTTATCCGTAGATCTACGAAATTTTTAATAAAAGTTAGGATTTTTGGATTTTGTTCAAATATCTATGGATTTTTGACACTTTTTATCATTTGTTGATTTTTCCTTATATTGATGTTTTGTTAAACTTTGAGTGTATAGTGTTAATGCATTACAGAATTGTTTATAACTGTGAATCATTTTCTTGCAACCGCTTGTGTGAAGCAACGATTGATATAAATCTCATATTTTGTTTGGTTACAATTTTTATAGATCTTAAAAGACCACATCACAAAACTCTTTATGCACGGTGACGCACTCGTTGGCACGTCTTACAAAACAGTGGCTTCCCAGAAGGCCTAACCGATATCAGAGAAACAAAGGGCTCACAGTTTTTAACATTTCCTGTTACAGAAGATATGCTGAATTTAATGTCAACAAAGCTAATGAATGGTCACTAGGGAAAAAAAACAACTAGGCATAACAGCAACAGTGATGATGTACTCGTATAAAATATGTTCAGAGATATTTCTTTCTTTCAATGTAGAATATTATTTTTGTAATTTTAAAGACCTGGAAATAAAACGTATTCTTAATTTTGACTCTTTCTTCAAATAATTATTGTTTCAGTTAGCGCATCTCCAGAGTTTTGTACCAAATCTACGGAAATTTTAGTGGCCGTCTACAGATATTCAAAGCCAAGTGGCTGGCAGCTCTGCACAAGCAGCAAATGCGTGAATCTAGAGCTTGGAGAAAATATTAAGTCAGCACCCAGAGTGTTAGGGGTAAGAAGAGGGAAAATCAAATGAATGAAGAAATTTAAATACTTGGAGTAGGTAAATTCCAAAGCCATGGGCCAGGAAAATTGAAATGGCATATCAACTAACCAAAAATGTCTACAAGAAGAAATCTATATCTATCAATACCAAGATATGACATTACTGCACAATATGACTGGGAGCTCTATATGCCACAGAATGCCTTGCTATGAGTAGGAAATGTCTGCTCAAGAAATTAGAAATAAAAGAAAGGCTGATCTTAAGGTCCAAATAAAGAAAATGGTGAATTCATAAGATGACAGTCATAAACTCTACACATGTGTAGAAAAGACTAGACACTATTCATAGGAGAATTGTTTACTATAGCCACATTTCTGGTATGAATTCTATAAGGTTGAGCAAAAGGGTCTTTATTTACTTTCTCCACAAAAAATCCAGAAGGCATGGTTCACAGAGGTAGAGAAAAACTTGCAAGACGTGGGGATAACACAGGAGGATATGCAGAAACATATTCCGCTCAAGAAGAAACTCCAAGAGTAATGTAGTTTCCAAGAAAAACAGAAGCTATAAACTGACGTAGGACATAAATGTGAAAATACTGGGTGAAAAGTAAAGCTCGGACTCAAGGGAAAGGAAAAGGACTGTTTAAATAGCATGGTCCATAGATGGCTGAACCAACAGCTTAAAGCTCTGTTTCATTTTTAAAATGGCTCCATAGATTAATATGCTCAGTTCACACATACCCCTTTCCTTTTTGTCTTCAATGTTTGTATGTGCCATATCTCACAGTAAAAAAAACAGTAAACCTTTAAATATTAGTAATTATTATTAATTTTATATGTGGTAAAGTTTGCAGCTTACCTGCCAAACTAATTTTTATAATTTGTAACCACAAACCACTGATGCTGCACTTGCATCCTCTCGCAAGTCTACTTACCCACATTACCTAATCATTCCCATACTTTTAGCAAAACAAAAACACATTAACCTCATATACACTTTTCACAGATGTTACTTATTTCTATATTAAATCTCAACAGCAAAAACTAAATCTTATAGACTAGAACCTTCGGTAAAAATACTCACTACAAAATTTATTGATCATATAAACAAATATATACATAATTAGACACCCCTTCATTGTTCATACTTTACTAATGGTAATGATTTGATTCTAAATTTTTCTTCATTTGAGATTGTGGCATCCTGCCTTTTATGTTTTAAGTGATGGAAACATTCATCTACCTTACAATAATGATGGATTCATACAATGTGTTAATGTTGCATAAACTATTATGTATTGATAAGGTAACTGATCTAAAACCAGATTAGTTTTCTCTTTTGTCACCTACCAATTTAGTCATATGCTAATTTTGTGGAAATAATTGAGCATTTTAAAATAGGCAGTTAGATTCTGGTAACAATTTTTCATCTTGTTTAAAAGACTGTTGCAGCAATACTTGTGTTTAGATGTTTGCTTTTTTTTTTTTAAGTATTATAAATGTTTGGAAAATTATATATATTCCTTGTAAATATTTATTTTTAAATTTTCAGCTTGGTTCCACTTGCAAGGTTGAACATGAAACAGATGTAACTGAAGACAGATGCATTAATATGTCACCTATTGTTAACAATATACTGCTTGGTGAAGAAACTGTTGTGACATCAAGTGATCATACTAGTGGATCTGCAAGAACAGATTTCACATATGAGGATATCCGTCTATGGAAGAAAGCCAATGTGAATCTCGATACTAATATACTTTCTGAGGGGAACACCACTCCACTAAAACTGTCCCCTGGTTCTGGATTAATAGTGTCTGGGCAGGGAATGCCATCTGGCTTACTTCAGGTAATGATTTGATTGATCAAATTGAGGTGAAGAGGAGGAATATAGAATTAAGGAATTAGGAAGCATTATTTTTGTATGTGAATATACAGCAATTTCTTTTCCCTCTTCTGCAGAACACAATCAGAAAATCAAAGTTCTAAAAATCATACTCAAGTTGGTTCAGTGAAATATTTAAGCATAATTTTGTGGTAAAGGTACTCCATATAGCAAAATGTTAAAAACTTTCAAGCTTCGTTTTCTCTTCTATTTGCCTCACAATTATTACTTGATATGTGCAGTCTGAATATTTTCTGCTTGGCTTTTTGTATTAAAAGAAACTTTGCAGCAGGAAGAGGTGTGGCATACAAAAATTATTGTAAAATATAATGAATAAAAACACAAGGAAGGAAGTTTGTTTGTTTTGTTTTTTTTTTTCATTCGGCTACTGGGCCATACAGCCAGCTCAATGTGATTTGTTGCTATCAAGTATTGACACAAGGACACTACAACACGGACAAGACATTCACAGAGACAACACTAAACACCCATGCCCTCGGCCGGACTCGAACCGGCGACCTTCGGTACGCGCAGCTAGCACTCTAGCCCCTACGCTACCGAGGCCGGCAAGGAAGGAAGTTGGTAAAGAACAAAATAAAAATGCTGAAGGGAAGCCAAGAGGCAGTTATCTAAGAAACAATTTTCCATTGACACATTTATATGTACAGTCACACAAAACAAAACACACAAAAAAAAACAGATTTTTTTTCACTAATTAGATTTTCCTCTGAAGAATTATAACTGTAGCATTATGAGATTTCATTTTTCATGGATAATTAACTCTCCAATTTAGCTGAAGTGGAGTGAAGAATTAAAATACAGAATCTGTGGTTTGTTAAATTAAATTGCAATGGAGCGCATGCTATGATGGCAATTTCCCTGAACACCCATCTTCCCCCTTTTCTACATCCACCTACATTTAATTTACTCTTTACAAATTTTAGCTTTAAATTCTTTCAACATTTTTGGCAGCTTATTCATCATTTCTCTTGGTTACTTATTCCAATCCCTGACACCCTTACCTAAAAAAGAGAATCTTCCTGCACCCTTGTGCCTGAAATAGAGTGCCAGCTTGTGGTCATGGTAATAGTCATCTTTTCCCTTCCATGCATTACTTTCAATTCTTACACCAATATGTTTCCATGCCTCATCACCAATATACGCTTTGTACACTACCATGACCCTCTTCACCCTCCTTCTGTCTTCCAATGAGTCCCTTTCCAGCTCTTTTATCAAGCTGTTAGCAATTGTACTCTGCGATAATTTCCAGAAAAAAAATCTAGCAGCCCTTTTTTGCACCTTCTCCAACTCCTGTATTTGATACTCAAAATGTGGGTCCCACTACACTGCCATATTGAAGCAATGGTCTGACCAAAATTTTGTAACCCAATTCCTTTACTTCTCTTGTACATCCCCTCATCACCCTCTCCAACAAATGCAGAATTTTGAAACCTTTTGCTACTACCTGTCCAATGTGATCTGCCCAGTTAAGCTTGTTATCAAATGTAATGCCAAGATATTTAAATTTCAAGTCTTCAATAAGCAATTCTTTCCCCACCTTATAATCATAATAAACCTTTAGTTTTTTATTTGTGTATCTAATAAGCTGACTCTTCTTTGCATTTATCTTCATCCCATGTTCACCAACCCAACTAGATATCCTGTCCAGATCACCCTGCAACTGTTCATAATCCTCAACCATTTTGATCCTTTTATATAGCATTATGTCATCTGCAAACCATCTAATTTCTGATAGTAAACAATCATCACAATTATTCATTAGAATAATAAATAGCAATCATCCCAATTTGCTACCCTGTGGCACTCCCATTTTTACTTCCACTTCTTTTGATACTGCATTTCATACCCTAACTTTCTGTTTTCTACCTTCCAAAAATTCTTCTATAAAGCAAATCACTTTGATCCACTCAAATAGATTTTACCTTATTTACTACCATTTTATGGCTCACTCTGTCAAATGCCTTTGAAAGATCTAGTGCTACACTATTAATTTGACCTCCCTTGGCCATTTCATCCGAAATATCTTGCATATATCCCACCAACTGAGATTCACATGAATATCCTTGCCTAAAGCCATGTTGCCTACTTGAAAACCACTTATGCTTCTCACATATATTTATGATGTGATTGCATATCAATCTCTCCATTAATTTACCTACCACTGACATCAAGCTGATTGGCCTATAATTTTTGACTTTATTTTTCACCCTTCCTTTATGTACTGGCACTACTATCCACTTTTCCAATCCTCTGGTAAGCAGCAAGTATCAAGACTCAATTTAAATAATATTTCAAGATAAGGTACAATGTCACATCCTGCTAGTTTTAAGACATCTGTAATAATATTGTCTATACCAGCCCCTTTGTTTTTTCCACTTTCTTAGTTCCTTCATGATATACTTGGGCAAATTTTATGGTCTGCTCATTTCTAATTGTTTTGTTAAGCTCGTTATCCGATTCAGAACCACCTGCTTCTGAGTTATTGTTCCTAATGCTCTCACTAAACCAGTTAGGGAGTGTGCACAAACTTCGTGGCTCGGTCCAGGGAGGGGTTGGCTGGAAGGCTACGTGGGGGTAGGTGTGGCGGGGTTCCGAGCGAGGCCACATAGCTATTTTCATAACATTTTCACAATTAAAATGAGGAACAGAACACACAACAGAATGTGGATATTTATTTCCCTCAGTTAATTATCTCCACTAGTAATTTACAATAGTCTGACATTAGAAAACAGTACAACATGTCTTCTGGAACAAAAGGGAAAAAAGCTAAGTACTACGTGGGGGGGGGGGGGGGAGGTAGAGGTAAAAGCCACGTAGGGCTACGGGGAGGGGGGGTTCACAGGAGGCTAAAATGGAGCTATGTGGTTTATGCACGCTCCTTTACTTAAAATCTCTGCCTTTTTCAAATCCTCCATAACTTCTTGTTCATCCTTATCTAAAAGTGTTTAAACAACCTCCCTTCCTCTCAGTTTTCTAACATAGTTATAGAAATTTCTAGATGCATTAGTTAATGGTCCCCCTGTACTGACAATACTCTTCATAAATCCATCTTTAGCTACCTTCTTAGCTATTATTATTAGGTCCTTGTTTAATTGTTTTAAATATTCCCCGACTACCCTGCTGTCTCTTAACTCTCATGTTCCCTTCTTACCAACCCCTTTAACCGCCTCGCCTCCCTGTTATAGTACACAGGTTCTCTACTTCTTTCTATTTTCTGTTGTGGAATAAATTTTTCTTCCCTCTTTCTCATTATCTCCTTGAACTCTTCCCACCTTGACTTTACCGTACTTGTGTGCCTTCCTTTCATTTGCTGAAACGTTTCTCTGAAATATCTTTTCAAATTCGAAATCTGTGCCTTTTTATAATTGTACCTATTTTTCTCTAATAGTTGAGATACAGCTGGTTTGCAATGGTAACACTTCAAATACACCATTCACAGTTGTAGACTTTGCTCACTTGAGTGTTTAGATGCAGATATAACTGTGACAGTATTAATAATTCAGGTTACACTGGGCATGTCTAATACTTAAAGAGAATGGGAAATGTATTATTATGAACTATGATTTGCTAACTAAAGCTTTGAGAGAAACTACTTCTCTCAGATGGGTTAGGAGAGTGCATACTATGGATATTATGATTATTGTTACAGAAGGTACCTTGAAACTGGCTTCTAAATGGGGAACCTGATGTAAAGTAGGTCTAAAGATGGGGATTTGCCAGAGTCAGATATTACTAGTGAACCGTTGGAGTATAATGAAGTTCTATTACTTGGTAGAGATGCACTTGGCAGATATTTAAAGGGTAAAACTTAGTCCACAGTCTAAAGGTTTTTTGGAACCTCCAGAAAAAGGCTTTTTTTTCTTTTTTTTGCTGCTGTCGTCATTCTTTTGACTGGTTTGATGCAATCCTCCATCCCTTCCTATCCTGTGCTAACCTCTTCATTTCTACATACCCCTTACAGCCCATGTCCTCATTTATCTGCTTCATATATTCTAATCTCTGTCTTCCTCTACAGTTCTTACCTTCGACTGTTCCCTCCACTAACAAATTAACCAATCCTGCATGTCTCAAAATATGACCTACCAGCCTGTCTCTTCTTTCTGTAAGCTGTAAGAAGGCATACTAACCCATTATGTCAGAGGTAGGATGGCCAGATCTTTTCCTCTGGGACCTACAGTTTGTGGAATCTGAATCACATAATGACCTTACATAGTTTGTATGATCAAAAACAACCATTTAAAGGGTTAGATTCTTTATAAAAGGAATTAGTAGTGAAATACAATGATCAGTGGAGTTATTTCAAATGCAAAGAAGAAAATCACAAGTCTTGGCAGTAGCAGAAAATAAATGATTAAGATTTGCAAATGACGAGATCAGAGGAGGATATAATATTTGGGGAATTGCATATGCCTCATACTGGCATGGAAAGAAATAGGATTATTAATACTCGGGATTGTGAGTCACAAAAAAAATAGCACGAAACAGAAAAGGGTAGAATAAAACACAAGAGGGCTGCACTCACTCATAAAGTGTAATTACTGCGTGGATCTTATGTGACTGGGAGAAAGTGCTCATGGCTCATGAAGCAACTTTGATGACTATTGGAATTTGGTTAAATTTGTCTAAAATGAAAGGGATTTTGGAAAAGATTCAGTATCAGTAGTAAGGCAAAAATTAGTGCAAAAAAGTGTGAACAGTTATAATGTATCTATAAGCTGGTCAAACCCATTTAGGAATAGGTTTAACCCAGAGAACAAGTATAGAAAAAGCATTTTTATTAGTTAGTCCCAGCAGTAACATACTTTGTAGTTCGACTTCAAGGTTGCTTATGTAGAAGATAGAAATTTCAGTTAAAGTAGTTTTTCAACCATAAAGGATTTTCTTGCATTCATTTACACTACTCAAACTCTTCATAAGAAGCATTTTAAAGCATATTTAATATGCCTCGAAAAATTTAGTTTAGAAGATATTTTGATTTGTTGTCTGTAAGCCATGTAGTCAGTAGGGATTAAAAATAAAATTTTAAATAACTAATGAATTCACGAAGTTACAGCCAATCCTTTTGTCACCAGTTTTAGTCATCACCCTCAATTTTGAACACAGTCAAATAATTACACAGAATATAATTAAAGAGTTTTAATTAAGGAAAAAAATTGAAATTTAAATTATGAGATAAAAGCAAGAAATTAATATCAGAGGATAGAGCAAATCAAGAAGTTAAAAATATATATTGGTTTTTGTAGAAAATTTAAAGCATCGGTAATATAAATGAGGTTTTGGAAATGGATTGTCGTAATTGTTAAGACTGGTGCTTCAACTGATGACATAAGAGAATTTAAAATTAATTTAACATGAACCTTTTTTAAGACTAAACTAAATTAAAACAGATAGAATAGGATACTAGGAAGACAATATAGTAATCATGATTCAAACTAGTAAGTACTTTTAGAGATATTAAATTTTTAAGGTTTTTGCTGGTGTCGTAGAAATTTCCAATTCGATAAATAGACCAGTAGCCATCTTGGCGGGGCTCACTTTTTCGTCAATTTTCGTAATGGTCAATTCGTGCCGTTGACGGAGCGAATGGCTCCACGTGGTTGGTAGTCGGATTACATCTTAAAATGCCATAGTGGTACTTTCATCTAAGTAAGGGGGCTTGATGAGAGTTTGTCCTCTCCCGTGAGTGTGCTTTACCTACAAATCTTCTGTGGAACTGTTGTCTTATTGCTTTATCCAAAATTCTAGTACCGAGATTTTAAAGAACTTTTGGAAGAATATAAATCTCTTGTGACTTCAGAATTCTGTATGGTGAATTTATTTCAATATTACCCTTCACGTTTGGGGTTTGTTACAAGTGTGTGGTGACCGGATCATTTAATGTATTACAGGTACCAGAGGCTACAGTCATGAACATTGTTCAAAGATCGAGTTTGCTTAACCCCCAAGGCAAACCTCGTCGTCTGACGCAGTTCAATGTTAAAATAATAGATATAGAAATGTTAATTCCAAAAAAAGTGGGAGGGAGGGGGAATGCAATGTTTAACAGTGAGGAGATATAAAAGGTTTATGAGAAGAGTAGATGGTTGTAGGAACAATTAAAGAAGGAATTAACAGTTAGAAAGAATGAACCTAAAGATGTGTCCAAAAAGAACATTGCAATCGGAGAATGAATACAAAAATAAATTTCAGTGGCCGTGTTACTAAATTAAGGCAAAAGGAATCATTCAGATGATTGTAATTAAGAGTGGGAAAGATGATGGTAAGGATATTTAATTATTTTTCATTAGTCATCATTTTTACAGTAACAACCTATCATTTGATCAAGAAATAGAGGAAGTTATAATTATATTTTGTGAGGTAATGCTTTCTTCTGTAGTGGATGATGAATATCGACTCCTATTGGGCATATGTGGTGTAAAATCAATTAGAAGACTTGACATAGGATTTCATTAACACTGCATTACATACCTAGACTTCTGATGTATTTATATATATATATATATATATATATATATATATATATATATAATGTTCCTATTACTAGTTACAACTTCAAAATTTTATAAGTGATCGTTATCATTTCTTAAATTTGTGTTTTAATTTAATTAATTGCAATGGAGCACCGGCTCCGATGGCAATTTCCTTACACCCCCATCCTACCCCTATCCTGCACCCACCTATATTTGCCCTCTACAAATTTTATCTTTTACTGAAAACGTTGAAAGAATTTAATTATTCTTCATTTCTCTTGGTAACTCATTCCAATCCCTGACACCCTTACCTAAAAAAGAGAATCTTCCCACACCCTTGTTCCTGAAATCGAGTGCCAGCTTGTGGTCGTTGTCATCTTTTCCCTTCTATGCACTACTTTTGATACCTATTGCAATAGCTTTCCATGCCTCATGGCCAGTATATGCCCTGTACACTCCTCATCCTCCTCCTGCTCATTGTTTCTTCTCTTGTATTTATAATTTAAGGATGGCACCACATACTGATGTTCCTTTTTCTATATAATGATTTTATAGTTATAATAGGAGACAATTGCATCATTATCACTTGACAAATCTTCACTTGGCATAGTGAAAACCTTGGTTAGAATAGGGATGGTTATTAGAACGACGATCACTGCGGTTAGAGGCAGTCAGAAGAGATTGTATTGCTTCACAGTATGTGGTACAATGTCACATGTAGGTATCTTGCTCCATTTTCAATTATACCAGTGGTAATATCAAGCAAAAGCATAATAGTTACCTTAATTTTGTACCTTCTTGGCTGGCTTTCAAACTAATTTCCTTCAGCTCCCGAGGGTTAATTTATTTTTATCCAGCTGACCTTCATATTAAGCACTTATGGTACTTTTACATTGAGAAGGTCTATTGATTAGTCATTTATGCCCCCAATCTAAAGATTAGTCAAACTTAATCAATAGAAACAATATTTTGGTAATGGTATGTTTGCATACATTTTGTGATATTCCTTTATTGTACTGTCTAGTATGGTGCAAATCTCTAAACAATTTAATTACCATCTTTTACTTGCAGTATGATCAGTTTGTAATTAAATGAATCTTATATTTACAGGATGACCCATTAAGTGCACAAGACCACACGTACCAAGAAGACAATCTTATGACTATTAGTAATTCATTTGGAGAGTTCCAAGTCTTGCTTCTGGATCCAGAAAGTTGTATAAAAGAAGAGTTCGCAGAGTCGACTATTAACCTTCAAGATCTTCAATAGATGAGGAAAATTATTACTTTTTAGCACACTCCTGAAATAGCTTTCATTAAATATTCTTTTTATTTTTAATAAATCATGGAATAAATGGAAGGGACCAACTGAGTTTTGTTAGTAAATATATGAACTGTTCAGCAGTTACAGTTTGTATCAAATAAAATGTGCAATGTTTTCTTTTTTGTATTCAGACAGTATTATTTAATATTAATTACTCAATAAAAATGTACAACAAAACATTTAGCCTGTAAATTTATACATATAAAGAATATTTTATTGCAGTTTTACTAACCCTTACTAACTGTGCTGTGTAACAGTGCGTGTGTTATTTTTTTTACAATATTGTCTACAGAAATGAAAATTAGGTTTAAATACATAAAATTTCTACTAAATGAGCAATAAACATAATTGCTTCTATTCAGACAGTTTCTGCAGATATTTGCTAATCTGCTCAACATCATAGCTGTTGTTAAACTCTGAAGCAAAGAATGCTGATGCAAGTTCTTGACACCTGTAATTTAATACATTTAGGATGTTAATATCTTAAGAGTAATATCTAAAAACAAATTCCAAAATTTTGTAGTAGAAATACTTGACATTGTGATGTAGTAATATCAAAAAGGTAACTTGCTAAAACAATCCCAGACACTTGTCCTCACTGAACAATTTTATGAAGATTATAATGATGTCAATTCTTGAAATCTAGAAGTGAGGGCATTTGGATGAATTTTCCTCACTGTATTACCCAAATTACATGTTTTGTGTTGTCTTGTACTGCCATCAAGAAGCAGATCTACAGCAAGGTTAGATGGTTGGCTTCAGCCTTTTTCAATTGTTACATATGATACAGCACACCAAACGGGTTTCAGAAATTGAATGCATTTTTTTTGTTATCCATTCAGTTAAAAAGAGACCGAGCGTGGTGGGTGAATGGTTAACATTCTGGCCTCGCATTCGGGAGGACGCGGGTTCGAATCCCCATGCAGATTTGGGTTCCCATGGTTTCCCCAAATCACTCCAAGCGAATGCCGGAATGTTTCCTTCAAAAAGGCCTTGGGCCAAATTCCTTCCCGTTCCTTGTCCGCAGTCCCATCCGCCTCTAATGACCTTAGCTGTCGACGAGGTGTAAAACAATAAGTTAAAAAAAGGAGCAGTATTTTAATAGTATTATTAATTTTTCAATATGATTATTAGAGATCTTGATGCTGACTAATTTTAGCATACTAATACAGACGTAAGTGAAGACTTCTTTCACAAACAATGAGCATTTTATAAACATATTTTAGTTGCAATATATATATAATAATGCACAAAAATAGGTTTTGCTTCTTGTGTTGTAAGATCCTAAGATGAAATTTTGACAGTTCCATAATGTTGAGAAAGTTGTGGATTTTGATGGGAAGCAAATATAAATACAACTGAGGATAAGAGGATTCAGTTTACTACAGGTGCAATTGGATAGTAAAAATGCTCAAAAAACATAATTTTAAGGGTTTAAACCCTTCATCAGCAGAACAGGGAGTGTACAGAGCGAAAATCAGAGCAACTTAAAATTAGGTGATAAATAGGAGAAATTCAAATTAAGAGCAACCTGCAAAGCCTCCATCTTTTATAACAAATAGCTGATTATAAATCAATCTCAATAAATAGCCACATACAAATGGTATTCATCAGAACTCTTATTGCATGCAGCACATTCCTCCACAAAATGCAGCACCTTTCGTCCCTGTCAACAGCAGTTCCTCTTAAGTGGTTAGAGCTGTCTTAGTACCACTGGGTACCAGCCATTCACCTGGTCATAATCTGAGTTATCCTTCCAATCCTTTTTTTTTTTTTTTTTTTTTTTTTTTTTTTTTTTTGCATTCACCAATTTATCTTCCTCCTTTCCAATACTAGGACTAGTAGCCCATTATGGTCTTGCTCCATCTTTTAGTTGGTTGTTCAGGCATTTGCTTTCCTCTGTGGATGTAATTGAGTACCATTATCACTATTTGTAGTTTTTTTTCACGTCTTCAAACCACTTTTCTCTATACTGCTGAAAATGCTCAACCACTGGTGTTACTTATGTTCTGCAATTTTTCAGGAACTTCATTTTCATCACATTGACTCATTGTTCATTTTGTGCTTTTGTTGTCCATGATTGTGCTTTTGATCCATGATTAAGAAAGAATTTGTCCTGCCATAATTTTATATGCACTTAATTCTGGTGTGCCTTTGAGTTTAATTAGATCAGAGACTGTGTTGCTTATCCTCGGTACCATTTTGTAATTTAATATTTTGAAATGTATTCATTCTATTGAATTCATAATCTTTATTCTTTGCCTCTGTAGTTCCATATATTATAATTGGAATTATTCTTAATTTTTGTCTTTTAAAAATACAGATTTTTTTCTATCCAATTGATTTTGCCATATTCTCTTCTATTTTTGAGTTTGTCATATCCTAATTTTCACTAACCACATTTTCCTACCTTTCATAAAATTAAATGCCATTAAACAATGAGGTGTTGGTAGGTCTGACAGATCATGTGCACTACTGCTGGTGAAGAGTTTAAATTCATATCATGCTGTGTTCATATTTTTTTTAAGTTTCTGCACCATCCTACAGCCAACTACAGTGAACAATGTACTTTCTTTCCTTGTTTGTTTATGAAGTAAGATAAATTTGTTCCATTTATTATATTGCCAAAAAACAAGTTGCAGTTTAAATTTTTATCGCTATTATCCGATTGCAAAATCTAACTTCTTTTACCTAGCCTCTCTTTCTCTGGTTATTAAATAGTGACTGATAGATTTTTGCTATCCTAAAATAACATTAACCATAATGTGGTGACAAGTGTCATAGTAGTTTCCTAACGTCACTAGTTTCTATTATCTACAAGTGGAACTCTGAATTTAGGGACCATTATATTGCACCGAGAATGGCACAAGTGGTTGACTTTGTAATACTGCTATTTCACTAAACAACATTAATATAGTTTCTGTTTAGCCATTACTGCTATAGTAAAAGTTGATATAATGCTGAAATAGTTGTGTAAGGAAATCAGCACAGGGATATAAATGTCATTAAAATTAACTTCTGTGTGGGGAAGTAAAAATAACCCCTGAAAACTAGTATAACAGTCCTGTTAAATATGGGAATACGTTGGGATTCTTTAGTTGCTCATGAATCTGTTTCGAATGATTTATGAAACAAAAAAAGACTTGGTGCTAAAGGATATTTATGCTGTAATTTGAACAGATATAACTGCCATGCTTATAAGGCTGTGAGAAATAGAACGGTTAGTGTGGAAAAGTATCACCCTCCCTTTATCATAAATACTTCATCTTATATATATAAAAATCTCGTGTCACGATGTTTGTCCAGGATGAACTCCGAAACTAGTTAACCGATTTTGACTAAATTTGGATTAATGTATGTAATTTGGTCCAACTTAAAATATAGGACAGTTTTTATCTCGATTATTGACCACAATATTTATTATTGCGAATTAATAATTTGTCATAGGACAATGGTTTGTAAATTCCATAAGTTTCTAACAGAGGGTGATGTGTTAATTTATTGTCATAGGTTGCGTAACCATCCAATAGAAGGCAATTTGTTTCGATTTATTATGCTACAGTCTATTCCAAGTCATCATAAGTTTCTAACATATGGTGGTGTGTTAATTTATGGAACCATCCCGTAGATGGCGTTTTATTTATTCTACGGTCTGTTCCACCCCATATGTGTGTTTCTTGAATTTAATTGTGCTATGTATTATAATTATGCTATATTTTTGTGCATTGTTTGTGTGTTAGTATACCGTAATGACAAAGTAATAACACACATGAATATAACATTGAAGAAAACGTTACGATAAATTCAAAAACATGTAAGTATTTCTTGCTTGCTTCTCAATTTTTCTTCTTTTTCGTTGTGGCCAGCTCTCCAGTACTCCATTATTGCACTGTGTTTTGTCTTTCTCTCCTCTCTACCTTGGAATCTTGCCATATTCGAAATCTGCTATCAAAATATTTTTTCTTTCCATACTGTTCACTAATATTATTTCGTACAGCAACACGTGACTGGGAGAGTGTGTTCCGGGATATATCAAATAATTACTTAGACCATAATTGGCTCAGTAATCAGTGCTATTTTGGCAGCAAAAAATGTTGACGTCGACAAAATTAACCGTTGCCAGGTGATCTGATGTCTTCTAAATCAATAGACACTATTGTAGATGAAAATTAAGCCGTAAATTTTCCAACTGAGTTTTTAATTTTTTTGGATATACCAGAAATGCCACCACACAAATCTTCGGTTAAAGATTGGTTCACTGATTATTCTTCTTCGTAATTTGAATCCACCTAGATCATGCAACGGTACACGTTTTGTCATCAAAAGGATCATCAGAAATTTTCTTGATGCAACTATTTTGACTGGAAAGTTTGAAGGAGAAATCGTCCTGTTGCCACGTATTCCAATGATACCATCGGAATCTCCAATATCATTTCAATTTCCGATTTGTTTGACTTTCACTATGACCATAAATAAGTCTCAAGGCCCAACAATGTCCATTTGCGGCTTGGACTCTGAAAATACGTGTTTCTGCCCATGGGCAGCTATGCCTGCTCATGTCTGGTGAAACCTATCAAATCTATTTGTAATAGAAAAAGATAGGCTAACCAAAAATATTGTGCACAAATTATTATAAATTTTAATAATTTAAAATAATGAAAATAACTGTTAAAAATGTTTAAAAATCAACTGCATCTACCTCAATTATAAAACTGAAATTTCAATATATAAATAAATAATTTTTTTATAAATATAATTTTTTATATATTTTCAATAAAGTAATTTGTAATAAAATGTAAATTAAAATTTTTTTGTTCATTTGTCCTAAGTTCAACTTCTTCGAAACTCTTTACCAATTACTTTTGTATTTTCAAATGCAACTAAAACGTTTTTGTCTTTATTAGTGAATATTAATTTGACTACATTAGGAAGTTTAGAAAAACATTGATCCAATGTAGGTACTATAACTAACAGCAACAGCGTGACAAGGTCAACTAGTTCATATATAAACTAGCTTCAAGCCCGTCAAAAATGACGGTTTGAATGCAATATCCTGGCAGTTCATTCTTTTTTTTTTCTTCAATTGGTTAATTATATGGAATTGTTATTACATAATGCTAATGGCCTGGATTTTTTAATGTTCTATATATTTCATTTGCAGTTCACATAGCGATACAGTAGTAACTTCTACTGAATTAATGACAATGGAAGTATAGAACCAATAAAATCAAAAACAAATTAGGAATCCCACAAAAACTTTTGCTGTCAATGTAATATCAGTTTTATTCCTGGTCCAGGCACAATTCAGCACGATAAATATGAAACTTCTTTCCCCCGCAATAAATAATACTTCCAGTAACATGGCGCTTATGAAAGCAATTTAAGTGGTTTGTAAAACTTACTTCAGAGCGAATTATGCTGTAACAAAATGTGTCAGTTGCGATTCTGGTCAACTTAGCCTCCATTAACATTGCATTAAAAAATCATAGCTTTTATTACCCTCATATGAATAATGACAGGCAGCACCTATGGTGGTAGTCTGAATTTATTCTGGAAAAGATTGCATGAAAAAGCGAATATCGACCATTTTTAATGAAATCTTTGTGATATGAGTACCATACTGTGGTTAGATTATTGGAGTATTTGACTATGATTTATTTAAGTAAATACATTTTACTTTAATGACAGATATCAAAAACGGATAACGGTCATTTATCTCGGTGATACATTTCGCGATTCGTAAATTTGGTGTAAACTTTCTTCGAGTTTCTTATCATCTGCCGAGAACATTCTTAGGTTATGTTTTAACCTCATTCTTATAACTGGTACAGATAAAATAATGCAAACATGGAATACTCTTCTCCTTGCATTAATTTTTGCATCTAGTTGTCATAAATAAACAAAAAGCAACATGTAAATTTAAACAAACGTACCAATTGTAACTTTGTAACGTATGATTGCCTCATTAATTTTCTATCTCTGCTCGCCACTATTTGGATGCAAGAATATCGTTGTTGAATTGCGAATTATAAATTGAAAGCATTTTTAATTATATCTTTCGTGATATGAGTAACTTATTCTGGTTAGATTATCAGAATATTTGGTTAGATTTTATTTAAATTAATGCATTTTTATAATTTCGAAAACAGATAACTGTTATTTATTTGACTGATACATTGTGCGATTATGTACGTTTCTCTGAGTTTTTAATAAACTTCATTGTTTCTTATCGTCTGCCAAAAAAATTCTTAGGTTATGGTTTAACCTAGTTTTGATAACTGATACAGATAAAATAGCGTAAATATTGAATCCCCTTCTCCTTACATGAATTTCTGCGTCTAACTGATACGGATAAAATAGTGTAAATGTTGAAGCTCCTTCTCCTTATATGAATGTCTGCGTCTAGCTGTAAATAAACGAAAAGCAAGATGATGGTACGAATGTAGTATGGTGGTTGATGATTGGCCGTTCTCTAGCCAATAGCAGTAGCAGCTATAGATGACGCATCCAGACTCCACGTTAGCGTTTTATATAACGATATATGAAGCTACTAAAACTGCAAAAATATGACATTTTCATAAACAAGTATGGTTTAAGGTAAATAGGAAAACAGTATGTAGCCCATTGTTTGAATGTCAAATGTGATGTCATGTGACAGGCCGGTGAATATAAAGGTAGGAAAAAAGGACTTTGCGCATGCCTGACTATGGCACCAATGGAAGAGGTGACAGGATCTCAGTTACATGTTCTGGCAGTTTCCTCCTTGTTACTTACTGGATGAAATTTAAATAAATGTAGGAAAACATTCAGCCTAGAATGAAAATCCCTATTCAATCAAGGAATGAAACATTTAATCACAAACCCACCACTGGCATTTGACCCAGCTGCAATGGCTATATGACTGCACTCTGTTGAAGAATCACTGCATAGTTAGGTTCATGCAATTCTATCCTACCCATTGTGGTAGAAGTCACCGAAAACTGTGAGGCTGCTTGAACAAACTGATGTACAACATGCTATCCTTCCCAGTAATGTCCTCTGAGGGAGAGACCTCAATGTCAACACTAGGACTGGCAGGGGCTGTAAGGGTTTGGGAGAAGCTGTATTAACTTCTTCCAAACAAGTGTCAAGCTCTCCTTCACGTGGTGCACCCCATTTTCACGGATGAGGCTATGGTGACTGAATAATGCCAGGTGTAAGGAGTAACCCACTACTTCCTAATGGCCAAAAAAGGAGGGCAGAAGAGCAGAGAGAGTTACCAGTCCACCCTTTTGCCCTTGGGATTGGAAATGCCCCCTAAAGTTAGATGAATCAGAAATGATCAATAGTATGGGGATACAGAAGGCAACGGGAAGCCACTGCATTGAAAGGATATCCCGAGCAATGTAATCCTTTTAAAGTACATATACAATGATGGCTTCGTCCTGGGTAAAATAGTCTCCCAATCGTATCTCCAGATGGGGACACCTCAGGAGGAGTTATCAGAATGGATAAAAACTATTCTATGAGTCAGTGTGGAATATTAAAAGTCTGAATAGAACAGATAGGTTAGAAAACTTAAAAAGGGAGATGGAAGGAATTGAATTAGATGTCATTCAGATTAGTGAGACTAAGTGGAAAGACGTATAGGAACTCAGGATAATTAGCACACAAGCTGTCCGTGTAGATACTGGCATATGATTTATTATTAAGAAGAGAGTAGAGAAACGGGTGAGTTATTATGAATAGTTTAGTGACAGGATTATTTTGATGAGGATAGAAACCAAGCCTGCCACAACCATTACAAGTGATGATGCGATAGAGAAAATATATGGTGAAATTGAATAATTAATCCAATATGTGATAATCATGGGTATTTGGAATGCAATAGTGGTAGAAGGGAATACTGTAAGAAGTTTTAACATATGTCAAATTAAAGAAAATATTAAAAGTAATCCAGTTGTGCAAAAATCTTTGAGGGAACAAATACTTCTAAAACAGACAAATAACGAAAATGAACAACCCTTAACTTTCAGAAATTAATAACAGCGAAACAAGAGATTTAGGAGGAAATTTATTACATGGAAAAGTATTCGAAAAAAATCTGTTCTGCATAATTGTGCATAAATAGGCAGCCATTTTTTCCTCATCACAGCAGTTTATCAGGGAGCACCATCCATGTCAGATGTGGTCGTGAATGGGAAGTAGTGGAACTTCAAAATTTTTCGCCAAATAGCAGTTTTGATATAGAAAATATTCAGTCGAGAAAGAACGTAGAAATTTTTCAGTTGTTTAACTTCAGTGACAGACTAGATTTTGAGATGAGCAGAACTTTATCATCATTTTTGAAGGTTTGGAGACTTCGTAAATCTTCTCAAAAATGATAATGCTTGAATTTTTGTTGAGATTACTTTCAGCCTTTAAACATGGATTTTTGTATGATGGAATCTGATACCAGTTTAGAGTCTGAAACTTTTGGTGAATATATTGTGATTTCCAGTATTGATTTTTATATTTATAATATAGCACGTATGACCGTTATATGCTGTGGTGAAAGTAGTCAAACAGATAGGAGACCGTCTTACTAACCTTGCATATACTTCCATAGTTTTTGAATACCACATCCACAGTTAAAGCTAACATCAATTTCTTGCCATAACCCCAAGCAACATTTTGTTGTTAAATGGTGACAATGACAGGACTTGGGAAATTCAAGAATTTCCACAAATTTTACAGGGTAATCTTCGGATGCCAAAACATCAGGGTTTTTGCAATAAACACTCATAAATTAGACAAGTTAGATATTTCTAAATAACTTCCACTTTGGTATGTGGTGGGTTAATTTCGCTGTCCTTCATTATTTATATCGCCTAGAAGCCGCTTCCATTTTCCTTAATTTCATAAATAAGTGAACACTTTTTCTTACTGCTCACAATTTTGATAATTTTGTAACAAATCTGTTTACAATTACTCTCATTTGTGTTGTATCAGTATAATGAGTAGTTCAAACAATGTATTTTGATGTGTCATAATAGGTTATTATATGTAAATTTTTGTGCCAATATCAGAAGATAGGAAATTTTTGACAGGAATTTTGAATTTATAATTTTTTTTCTTCTTCTGTCTATGTGCAACTTTCCAATTGAAGTGTAAATTTTTGAGACTGGAGTTTGAATGAGAGGATTGTTGTTTAATTATTATTATTATTACACCTTAAAAGTCAGAAGGCAGCAATAATTCATTTCTCTCCAAAACTTAACATCTGCCTCATTCCAGGTCGTAAATGTACAGAAAAAGTCCAGGGGCGTAGCTACTGTGCACCGGGGGCCCCCAAGTGCAATTAAGAGGCCCACAAGCCTTCATGGCAAACTGGCAACCCTTACCAACAACACAAAGCAAAAAAAGTTCAGCCTATCTGACCTGAGGGTCCAAAATAAATTTTTTTGCACCGGGGCCCTTGTTGACCTAGCTACGTCACTGAACAAGTCCTATTTTGGAGGAGCTTGTAATGTAGAAATTAGTTTCACAGAGCTCCATAGGACAACATAATTTAA
>JARYHS010009186.1:151743001-151783690 GCA_031002005.1 Vandiemenella viatica
CCTTTCAATCCTACAAATTACGTATTTTCCAATATTAGGAATAGCTGATACTAAATTGATAATTACTATTGCTCTAGAAAATGTCTCTAACTTGGGTAAATGATAGGTTTACTTTCTCTTACAGCAGTTTCCTTCTGATCATTTTCATTGATAACTTAATTCTTATTACATGTGTAGATAAAAGTAAAGTATGGTCCTCAACACAAATGTTGGTCGCAGCCTCCTGAAGGAGGCATACTAAGGATGGTCAGTCCCTTTCCTCTTTACCTAACCCATCTTGATAATAATCCCACTGGGTAAAGGGGAACTATAATTTAACAAGGTATCTGAACCATGGAAGAGTTCTGGCATGATTCACATTACACAGCAAGCTGAGGGAGAGGTAAAGGTTAAGACAGGAATTTGAACAGGGGACCTTTCTGTCTCCAGTTAAACTATAACCACTGAGCCACCAGTGTGGATAATATTACACAAAAGAATTTCTCTATAAGCTTCTGTAGAGTTTTGATAACAATTTATATTAACATATAAAAAGAATTATTTACTTACTTTCCTTCCGTAACTTCGACAATGAAGTTTTCAACTGCCACAACTGGCTGTTTCTCATGGACTTTGTTATCACCACGTACATGTGCTATTCTTTCCTCAGCTGCTTTTAATGCAGAGTTGAAACCAACAGGCTGACAAGCAACATTTGTTGCCTGCGCTGCCACTCCCCTGTAGACAATATTGATTCCTATATGAGGAATATAAACCTAGTTTGAATTTTAAAAAAACTGAAAAAAGTTTTGAGATTCGACTTACGTCACAGTTGCTTTTCCAAATATGCTTTGGAAAGCTTCTCTAACTGGACTTATTTTAACCTCTTTGTCTGAGGCAACAATTATATCAACATCACCCCCTGAATCTGAAAAAGAGTGGTGTGTTTAGTATGTAAGAAGTATTTTTTTTATGGCTGTAGGTGTTCCCTAGGTTTTTCTCCTTCTGATGAATTATGACTCATAGCAAAACATGAAATATACATCTAGTCATCAAAACCTATTTCAACCTCACAATTGCCACCTGTATCCCACGATGCCTCATATACCTACTCACCTAACCTAATGGTCGAAGAAGGTACATCACCATCACCACAAACTACTTACCAGTAGGCATGGTCACAGACAATTTACTCCCAAAGCCCAGACAACCCAGTCATCACTCAAGACAGCTCACTCAACTCCCATAATATTTGCCATCCCCCCCCCCCCCCCCACACACACAGACATCACTCGTTTAAGCTGAAGGCAGGAGTGCAACAACACATACACAAGAAGAACATAATTTTCTATATTTTGGTTTAACAACTTTTTCATGTAGACAGGTGAGTCATTTGGCAAGGGACATAACATAGCCTAATGTATGACTGGGCATGTCGTGAAGAACAAAGTGGGAGTAGTCGGAGTGGAGGAGGTGAATAAAATAAACTATGGATGACTACAGAAAAACAATATCACTAATGGAGATAGAGCAAATGGATAGATGCAAATTTATAAAGTTAAATAACAAAATAAATACACAAATCAGATAGCAGTAATGGAATAAATATGCAAAGAGATGGGAGAGTCTTACTGGAGTTTCAGTACAAGTGGATGCCAAATTCAGGATATGTTGGTAAGCTAATACTCATCTATTGAGTTTAGAAGTGGTTGTAGTTTCCAGGAAAACTCTGACAGCTGGAAAATAGTCGTTAAGGTTGTGAGAGTTGCGAATATGCCATTGTACCATAGCTTGAAATAATATTACCAGAGAACTGCATAAATGTCATAGTAGTACCCACTCAACAAGGAGGGGAGGCGAATACAGTTGAAAATTACAGGCCCAATTAGTGCAACTTCAATGGTACCCAGGTTGATGGACATCTTGATATGCTACATCAAGTGCATGACAAAAGAAAATGATTTGCAAATCAGCAATATATGTTTAGAATATATTCTTGTTAATCTTGGTTGGTATAGTACGTGCAGGATAATTTGGATGAAATGGATGAGAGAGAGCAGTACACCTGTAAATTTGGTTCTGATTATACTTAAATATGTATTTATATTAATGTATCAACTAATAACTCCATCTGAGCTTTACAATACAGACAGGGAAGTACAGCAATAATTCTAACCTCAGCAAGTAATTATTTATAATTATTAAATCAGCTTTAACTACTCACGTAAGAATTCTCTCATCTGAGGATCCAATGTTGTTATCATTGAATCAACTGAACTTTTTGCTCGCTCTGCAACTCTGGACAGAAGACTGCCAGTACCAACTGCTCCTTTCACCCAGTTCAGAAGACCACCCCCTGCTGCTGTTTCTGTTGCTGCTTCTGCTGCTGGTTCCTCTGTTTGAAGAACTGGGGGAGTTATTTCAGCTCCCTTGCTGGGAGGAATTACGGGACTGTAGAATTCCAGAAATGAGAGAGAGAAAATAGGCAAAGCTATCAGTGATACATACACAAAATGTATAACAGTTGTAAATTTTTTAAACCTTAAAACAAATATCTCCAACATATTCAAAACTGGAGAATTATTTTTAAATTAATTGCTGCATTAATGGGTTATAAACCACTTCCAAGGGTAAAGAAGAGAAAATTAATGTACAGATAAAAATAGCTCTGGACAGGATGTCTAGTGAGGTAGATCATAATGCAGAAGAAATAAATCCTAAAAAGAGTCAGCTCTTTAGAAAAATAGAAAAATGATATATGCTTATGCTATTTGAAGACATAAGATGTATCAATCTTACTGCATCAGAGCATGGAAAAAATGCTTTGAGATATTAACATGGTAAGCAAAGATAAAATGGAGTCATCACTTATCAAGGTTGAAGGAAGCAACCTTACTTATGACTGCAAAATCGCAATCATGAGGAAGGGCTATGTCAGAAAATCAGTATTCTTAATGTTGGTGTACTTTTTTACAATGGACAGGACACACTGTGAAGTTAAGAAAAACTCTCAAAGTCCTGCATAAATTGGAGAGAGTCATAAAATGTACCTGGTAAGAGGGGAAACTATAATATAAAATCCTGATTACTTTCTTGCTTGAGCATAGTGGGATGGTTCGAGACCCACATTATCGAAACCAGTTACAGGAGATGGAGGATCTGTGAAAAGAGATCAGCTAGATTTCTTTGTGGAAGTTATTGCAGAAGCTATCGGTCACTGACATGATAAAGGAACTAGATTGAGAGATGTTCAAAGAGATGAGGTGACCTCCAGGTCTAAATTTAAGATAGCACCAATTTTCCTCCCACCCATCCCCCTCACTTCCACCTTCTCCCATAGAACCACCACTCACTAGAGCCTATCTTTATAGATTGTGACTTGAAATTTTTCTTATTTTTAGTTTTAACTTAAAATTTATGATTTTTTTCCCTTCAGTTGTTTGCACATGTGTCCATTACTTGGTGGGCTTTTGGGACCATTAACTGAGGTATTCTGCCCTTCCGCAACAGGTCACTGGGTACAGTTTTGCTTTATAGTTGCTATTCATCATCATTTTCCAGCCTGTGCTCTTCTACCCCCACCCTCACTTCCTGCCATGTTGTTTTCCCCCACCATGAGCCACTGACATTGTGGCTCACGCAGTTGGCTGCCGGCAGCGCTTGCGTGCAGCCATCTCACTTCTACTGAGGAAGAGCCATGCTCGAAAATTCTATTCTTTGTGTGTTAGTGTTTTTACGTGTACCAACGCCGCAGGAATCCCCTTCTTTGGTAAGCGGTGGTTTTTATCCTAATGTTCAATATATCCACTTTTAGTGCCTTTGTTTCCTAACAATCTATCTATCTATATATATATATGAAATCAAGACGCTAAGTAGTGGAAATGAATCAAATTAGGATAGGGAAATGAGCCACCACTTACCTATAGACGATGGATGTGGGGCGTGAACACACAGGTGTTCTGTGTGTTCACGACCCACATCCATCATCTAAAGGTAAGTAGTGGCTGATTTCCCTATCCTATTTTGACATATATACCGAGTGTTACAGAAAAATGTATACACACTTCAGGAGAAGAAAAAACATATGGAAACATTTTCATACAAAATGTTTATTAGCCTGAAAGTAAGATTATAAGTCTGTTTGAAGTTTCCAATACACTTTCTGGGGTAAATGTTTATGTTAAGTGTTCAAAGTGATGGCCTTCTGCATCAATGTATTTCTGAACACGGGTTGCGATTAATTCGGTAACTACCGCTAAAGTTTCCAGTGGGATATCTGCGCACACTGTTCTAATCTCATCCCAAAGTTCGTTCAGGCTATCTGGTTTTCTTCTGTACACCTGGTCTTTCACTGATCCCCATAAGTAAAAGTCCAACGGTGTTAGATCTGAAGAACGCGCAGGAAACTCGATTGGACCCCTGTGTCCTATCCAATTCTCTGGAAAATGTAGATCAAGGTATGCTCTTACATCCCTATGGTAGTGCGCAGGGGCGCCATCTTGATAATAAATCCTCTCATTACCATACAGTTCAAGAATGGCAGGTAAAATTGAATCGTTAAGCATTCTCAGATAAAGTTCACCGGTTAAAGTACCTTCATAACGGAAAGGACCAATGAGTCCCCTATGAGTCAATCCGCACCACACATTTACACCAGGCAAATTCACAGCCGTTTCCACTGTGATGTGGGGATTATTGTCAGCCCAGTACACACAATTGTGTCCGTTGACAGTTCCATTGAGCTTCAACTGTGCTTCATCTGACCAAACCACATTCCCCACAAATCCCGGAACATTGTTAACCATGTCCCGAAACCATTCACAAAATTGTAACATACGATCTGAGTCGTCGTCGTTTAACTGTTGCACCAGTCTGGGAATGTACACTTTAAACTTGCCTTTCTTCAGAATGCGTAGCACGCTGACATGACTTACACCACTCTCACGCGCACATTGCCTTGTAGATTTTTGTGGCGACTGCTGAAAGCGTTCCAGCACCGCAGCCGAGGACTCGTCACTCGTAGCTGTACGAGGTCGCCCTGATCGGCCTTTGTGTACATCACACACTGTTCCATGCAGCTCGAATTTGTCACGTATACGGGTAATTGTTAACCGTGTAGGTGGATCTGTACCAAACTCACGTCTCCACTGTCTCTGGACAGCAGCCACATTCTCAAATTTTAAGTACCACTTCAACAATTGCTTACGCTCTTCAAAGTTCAACCGTACTTCCGCCATGTTGATATCAGTTAAGCACCGCTGCCCGCGTCACGGCCCTAGCTTGCTGCCACCTATTGAGCAAACATCACACTACGTTTGTACCAAATTTCATCCTCTCAAGCGTGAAAACGAACTCTCTATGATCTTTAAAAGTGTGTATACATTTTTTTGTAACACTCGGTATATATATGCCTTTTCCAACCAAGTGTCAACCTCTCCTTCACGTGGTGCACCCTGTTTGCACGGACGAGGCTCTGGCGACTGAATGATTCCCAGTATAAGGAATCACCCACTGCTTGCCAACGGCCTCCGAAAGGAGGCGGAAGAGCGGGGAGCGGTTCAGGGAACCCTCTTGCCCTTGGGGTTGGAAACGGTCCCTAAAGGCGGATGAATTAGAAATGATCAACGGCATGGGGATGCAGAAGGCAACGGGAAACCACGACATTAAAGACCCAAAGGGTATCCCGAGGACATGTAATCCTCTCAAATTACATATATCATGATGGTTTCTTCCTGGGTAAAATATTCTGGAGGTAAAATAGTCCCCCAATCGGATCTCCGGGTGGGGACTTCTCAGGGAGGAGTCATCAGAATGGATAGAAACATTCAACGAGTAGGAGCGTGGAATGTTAGAAGTCTGAATAGGGCAGGTAGGTTAGAAAACTTAAAAAGGGAGATGGAACAACTTAAGTTAGATGTTGTTGGGATTAGTGAGATTAAATGGAAGGACGCACAGGATTTCTGGTCTGGGGAACACAGGATAATTAGCACACAAGCTGTCAATGGAGTCACTGGTGTAGGATTTGTAATGAACAAGAAAGTAGGGAAACGGGTGAGTTATTATGAACAGTTTAGTGACAGGATTATTTTGACGAGGTTAGAAACTAAGCTCGTCTCAACCACATTAGTATCAGTGTATATGCCAACGTCACAGGAAGATGATGAAGAAATAGAAAAAATATACGCCGAAATTGAAGAATTAATCCAATATGTGAAGGGGGAGGAAAATCTAATAATCAAGGATGATTGGAATGCAATAGTGGGAGAAGGAAAAGAGGGGAACACTGTAGGAAGTTTTGGTCTAGGAGAAAAAAAATGAGCGAGGAAGCAGGTTGCTAGAATTTTGTGAAAGATATAAGCTAGTAACGGCAAACACACTTTTTAAGAACCATGCAAGAAGAATATACACCTGGAAATGTCCAGGGGACACAGGCAGATATCAGCTAGATTATATCATGGTCAAACAGAGATTCAGGAATCAAGTCCTAGACTGTAAAGCATACCCAGGAGCATACATAGACTCTGACCATAATTTGATAGTAATGAAGTGCAGGCTGAAATTTAAACGAATAAGAAAGCAGCATAAGCAGAACAGACTGAAAATGAATAAACTGAAACAATCCAGCACGAGAGAAAAATTTGCTGAAATGGTTGCCTTAGGTCCAAGAAGTAACTCTGAAAGGAGCTCAACTGAGGATGAATGGAATACATTAAAGACCGAAATAATGAAAGCTGGTAAAGAAACATTAGGTTTTAAGGAACAAGCTGCCCGAAAACCTTGGATAACAGAAGAAATTTGGGAACTGATGGATCAGAGGAGAAGGTACAAAAATACTCAGGATGAAGCAGGAAGAGAGCAATACAGTAAATTTAGAAATCAAATAAATAGGAAATGCAAAATAGCAAAAGAAAAATGGCTACAAGAAAAGTGTGAAGAAGTAGAAAAGGAAATGGTCGTAGGTAAAGTAGATGTTGCATATAGAAAGATCAAACAGAATTTTGGAGAAATGAAGAAAAGAGGTATGAACATTAAAGCTGCCGATGGGAAACCTCTTAAGCTCAGAAGATAGAGCTAACCACTGGAAGGAATACATTGAGAAACTGTATGATGGGGACGACTTGAACAATAGTGTAATGGAAAAGGAAGGCGATGTCAACATTGATGACTTAGGAGATCCTGTTTTGAGGACAATTTAATAAAGCTCTGAATGACTTGAAAGCAAATAAGGCAGTTGGAATTGATGAGATTCCTGCAGAACTTTTTAAATCCCTAGGAGAGGAAGGAATTGAAAGATTATTCAAGCTGATATCAAAAAGTTATGAAACAGGAGAAATTCCAACTGATTTTAATAAAAATATCATCTTCACACTTCCAAAGAAAGCATAAGCCGACAAATGTGAGAATTATCGCACCATTAGTCTAACAACACATGCTTCAAAATTACTGACCAGAATAATATACAGAAGGATGGAAAGGGTAGTAGAACAGATAGTAGGTGAAGATCAATTTGGGTTTAGGAAAAATCGCGGTACAAGGGAAGCAATTCTGTCTTTAAGATTAATACTTGAAGGGCGGATCAAGAAAAACAAAGATACTTTTATGGTGTTTGTTGATTTACAAAAAGCTTTTGATAATGTTAGGTGGGACAAGATGTTCAAAATTTTTAAGAAGTCAGGGCTAAAGTATCGAGATAGAAGAATACTCTATAAACTATATAAGAATCAGGTGGCTATAATAAAAGTAGAGAATCACGAGAGACATGTATCAGTTAAAAAGGATGTGAGACAGGGTTGTAGTCTATCCCCGTTAATATTCAACATGTATGTAGAAGAAGCAATGAAGAAAGTCAAAGAAAAATGTCCATGTGGCAAAAGTTTTCAGGGAGAAAAAAATCAGTATGCTACGATTTGCTGATGACATTGTCTTGTTAGCAGAGAGGGCTGAGGATATTGAGAAGTTACTGAATGGCATGAACGAAATACTGAATATAAACCAAAGCAAGACAAAAGTGATGAAATGTAGCAGAAATGATGCCAATACTAGTAGATTAAATATAAAAATAGGATCGGATGCAATAGGAGAAGTAAGTGAATTCTGTTACTTGGGAAGTAAAATTACAACCGATGGCTGAAGCAGGAATGATGTTAAAAGCAGAATAGCACTAGCAAAAAGAGCCTTCATGAAAAAGAGAAACCTTTTAGTTTCATTTGAAATGTGGTGCTACAGAAGAATGCTGAAAATTAAGTGGACAGACAAAGTAAGAAATGAACGATTTTTTGAAATGATGGGTGAGAAAAGAAGTTTATGGAAGAACCTTACAGAAAGAAGAGACAGGCTGGTAGATCATATATTGAGACCTGCTGGATTGGTTAATTTGTTAGTGGAGGGAACGGTCGAAGGTAAGAACTGTAGAGGAAGACAGAGATTAGAGTATATGAAGCAGATAATTGAGGACGTGGGCTTTAAGGGGTATGTAGAAATGAAGAGGTTAGCACAGGATAGGAAGGGATGGAGGATTGCATCAAACCCGTCGAAAGACTGATGACAGAAATATATATAAAAATACAGTTATGTTATTTCTCCAAAAGCCAAAGATTAAATATGAAAAAAAACTTGACAATTGCTGTAAAAGTTATAGATATTACCTGAATTTTGTTTCATGGAAGACCTGACTGGGCACCTGAGTTGTTGGAGCAATAACAGGCTTTACTGCAGGCTGCACTGTATCAGGTGGTGGAGATATGAAACTTGGTAACTCTGAAGGAGGTGGTACATTTGACAGTAGGCTCCCACCACTCAGAACTGGTACATTTGAAGTATGTGATGTCATATTTTTAGACACTGTTAACAAAAAAGACTGTCAGGACACGAGAATTTACCTATATCTAGTTAAACAGGGATTACTGGAGATCACGATTCTGCGAGGAATTGGCATCGTAATACTGCAGTGGTCAAATGCACAACTTTGCTAGAAATACTTATGGAATTCCATTTAACAGTCTCTTGCTGGTCCAGGCTGTATTAAAACCTAATTCATGCTTGAAAATAATGGTCCAGGCTATATTACAATGGAATTACTGCTCGAAAATAATACGTCCTATGATTGACTACATCAGTATTATGACGTCATTTCTGATTGTTGCTGTAGTGGAATCACAATCTACAGTAGCCCCGTTAAACAATCCATTTGGATGTAATGAGGTTTGTATGCAACAGTATGATACATGTGTTCATCACATATTTTTTGTCTATAACTGATGTTCACACACTATTCATTGCCATTTAACACGGTATCAGAAACAATATAGGTGGTACATTCACATGCAAAAAAATACTGGCTAGAATGAAGCAGAACACCTAGTTCACTTACAAATCTGATAAATTGAGTATTCTTGCTCATACAGAAGAGGTTATGTTTAGTGTAGACCGATTCATAATAACACATTACAACTGCTTTAATGTTATTGGTCTAAGGATCATATCAACCTAGGCCGATACTACATTTACTATTATTCTGTGATTCACTATATTCAACATGTTGATATGATCTCAATGCCAGCAGGAGTGTCATAACCGTTGTATCACAATTTGTTTATGGATTCTTATGTAACTTAATGAGACAAATGGGGAACTGCACCACTTTCGGTACCTGCGAAACACTGCTACTAACCTGTTGAAATTTACATCAGTCGCTTCGTCAAGATGTCCTCTTCACGTTTTGAGATCATACATTCCGGAAAAGTCGCCAGGAATTTAATTAAAAATGCCGAAATATGAAAGGCTGAGCAACTGCTAAATGTTTTGAGCACTGCTAAAATAACAAAAATTATCGCTACAGGGATCATTTCAACCTAGCCTAAACAGTTTAGTTTTGTCATAGAAATCGTGGTTAGGTTGAAATACGGCCTGGATCAAGTAAAAAAAAAAAAATAAATAAAAAAATAAAAAAAAAATAAAAAAAAAAAAAAAAAAAATTAAGAAAATTTGGATATGCAGCATCAAACATGCAAAGGCGTATTTGTTAGTTCTCGAGATATTGATTAAAAAATTAGTTATTGCCAGAGTTCCTTCTGCCTTTGACCAGGCAACATTTCAACCTAACCTCAACCACTAGGATGAAAATAAAACATACATTGCAGAGCTGGCCCAACATGTAGGCCTAGTTGCTTGAGGCTTTGAAAAAATTTTTGCAGTCCACACCGCATTTCAAACTAGCCACCTCAATTCTGTAATAGTAATCTCAAAAATTAAGTAAGCTATCAATTTTTTTTCACACTTCACCTTCCATTTGCCTGGTCGAGTTACATAACAATCAACCATCAAATTTTGCTTTGTCGAAAGTTTTTTTTACTCCAGGCCACATTTCAACTACCGACGTCACTTTCGAGAACTAAGCAAGATATTAAAAAAACTTTATTCTTCACTATTAATTTTTCTTGTTGCATTAAGTATGAATCCATCATCAAACTGTGGCACCATGGTTATTGTAGAATTCCTCACCCCCCCCCCCCCCACCCAACAACAATCCCTCAATTTTAAGAATAAATTCATGTGCGCATTTAGTACAGGTGTACGTTACAATTCAAAACTGTACTAGAATAACAGCATCAAGTGAATAAAGATCTGTGTTACAGTGCTCAAAGCCGAATGTTAAAGTAATCTCAGATCAAATTACTTGTTTCCTCTCTATTTTTCGCACAGATTTACTCAAACATAAAGCCTAAGGAATATATGAACCCCCTATCCATATTATAGCTGCTGTTAACTTATAATGCATCTTGTACCAGATTGATGAATCACATTCTATAATACAGTTTAAGACACAAGGGGTTTAGTATTATAGTTTATGTTGCTTTCATTTGTGCCAAGTTCCCCACGTCATTTCACGTGAATGAAAGGAACTCCACACTTTCACGATTTAGACAGCCTGTATAAAAACGATAACCAGCATTCCATGGTGAAGACTAACGGTGGAAAAATTTCGTTTTCATTTATTTCTAATTCACGTTGCTTTCATGAGCGACATATTACCGTCATTACTTCGGCCTGACGTAAATAGTTCCAACTGTATCAAGATGTGTCATTCTACCGGACAACTGAAGCATTAACTTTATTCCTCGGATCTGAAAATATTTCACTGTGTAAAGTAAACCAAATTTCAACAATCCTTATATATGTCTATATTCAAACTATCGAATATTACAATATACTGAAAATTAGGCGAACATTACCAATAGTTCCAGAATCAAAAAACAATCCTATCACTGATTAATAAATAACAATATTAAAATTGATATTCGTTTCTGACATCGTCGTTTTGGCAATCGGGTTATAGGCCAGCTGTAAAATTATGAAGAAAATCCTGTTGCACAAGGCACAGCAGGCAAGAGTAATTGGTAAAAATATTCCGGCTGAATTCTATTAAGTACCACACAAAAATTCGTGAAAGTTTACATAAAAGATGTTCACCTGATTTGGTACTAGATCCATCTGTCACTGAAGAATCGCCTACTTTCTTGTCAACAAACTCAAACGTGGATTCCCCATTAGAATCTTCTTGCAACATTTTCAATATTTATGTGAAATAAACTGTGATTGCGTTTTATTTCCTCACAGATACCTTCCCTCTACCATGTTGGCACTTTGACACAAACACAAAGTCATAAACCAACTCGTAGCAAAGAGTTATTTTGCGAAAGAAACTAATGGTCAGTTTCGCACCGAATCATATTTCGGTCCAACGAACAGGACATAAATTCAAAAGCTGATTACTGGAAAGTGAGAAAAAAGGAACAATACTTTCATACACAGGAATTTTACGGAATCTATCAACTAGTGTTTATGAAACAGCTTATTTATAAATAGTGGATTATTCAGTCTGGGGTTTTCCATGTATTATTTACAGATCATTCCATTTCAAAAAAATTAATTTCGTATCAAGTTTTAACAAAATGTCTGAATTTAAACAATGAACATTTTATTCATTATGATAACTTGAACTGTTCGTGTTTTTTCCTTACTTAAATTTACCTTTCATTGGCGTGGGGGTAAAGTTCATTGACTGTTGTAGCTTGGAAATAGTTTCAACACATTTGTAAAAATAAAATTAATACTTCAAATTTAGGTACAATATCGGTGAACAAGATTAAACAGAAAAATGTTTAAAAACAAATTTCTAGTGATTTATCTTAACACAGATTACATTTACCGATTGCTCAAAACTGTATCTTTGAATAATTTGTTAATGCTTATATCTTTGATAGTGCAAATGTTTGACATTACGTTTGTAGTAAGTGAGCTGACACTTGACAGGAGTAAGTGGTAAACATGGCTGAGGAAAGAGAACCTCCCCCTTTATTTGATACCGTAGATATTACGAAGAAGGACGATGAAAATGATGATTTGTTTAGCTCCGCTGTTGAGGTGAATACTGAATTTAGGATTTACAAAGAATTTTAGAATATCCTGCTCGTGCGGATATTACTAAATAAACAAATAATAGGCTTCAGTTGTTAGATTCATTTACTAATACTTTAATATTAAAATATATTTTAATACTTGATTATTTGCAGGACGTCACCTTAACTGACGACAGGAATGACCCTTTTAAGGATGCTGAAGCTCCTACTTTACAGTTAATGGAGGTTTGTATTTGTTTTTTCGGGAATGAATTTACAGGTTGTTTTCAGAAGAATTTTGAGTGTTATATACCTTAAACATTCACGTGAGGAACCATTACATTTGGATTGACTTATTTTTGGTTATATGTATAATATATATACATTCGAATATGGAATAATATTCTGGGGCAATTCTACACATGGAGACAGTGTTCAGACCCCAAAAGCGAGTAATAAGAATTATGTGTGGAGTTAGCAATAGAATTTCATGTAGAGAGCTATTTAAGAAGTTAGGGATTTTAACGTTGGTGGCTGAGTATATATAGGCCTACACATTGAGTAGATCATTAAATTCTGATACAGAAATTAAAGTATTATGGTAGAGATGGCATTAATAGCTAGCTTAGTTCTTACCTTCTGAATAGAAAACAAAAAGCGTCAATAGATAATTTTAAGGCTGCTTTAAGCGGTCCACTTTTTTCTGAGTGGAAATTAATCAGATGTTGAGTACCTCAGGGTTCTATACTGGGGAAACTATTGTTTTTAAAATATATAAATATAAATGATCAACCCTGTGTTGTATCTAAAAACACAAAAATTTTCAAAATTGCAGATGACGCAAGCATGGGAATTAAAAATACTCCAGATTTATCTACACAATATATTTCAAATTATTTCTTTGACCTTATTAATAGGCCTACATGGTTTTCAGCTAATGGCTTGTCTTTAAACTTTGGTAAAACTCAATATATGTAATTCAGTTCATCACACAAATTAACGCCAGGTATAGACATAAAATTTGCAAGCCAGTCCATTCAAGAGGTAGGTTGTGTGAAATTTCTAGATTTGCGTATTGAACATAATTTAAATTGGAAGGTACATGTTTGACTTACTAAAGCGATTTAGATGCAGCCGCATTTGCAATTCGTACAATTTCAACAATAGGTGATCTTCGTATGAGGAAGCTAGTTTATTTTGCTCATTTTCACTCTTGAATGTCATACGGAATAATATTCTGGGGTAATTCTATCCATAGAGACAAGGTGTTCAGAACCCAAAAGCAAGTAATATGTGTGGAGTTAGCAATAGGACTTTGTGTAGAGAGCTTTTCAAGAAGTTAGGTATTTTAACATTGACGTGTGAGTACATTAATGTCCTTTGTAGTCTCAAATTACACTTTGTTTCAAATAGTAAAATACACACTTATGGTACTAGAAGTAAAAATGATCTTCACAAGGCTTAAGTCATTTTTTCAAAAAGGGGTCCAATATTCAGAGATACGTATCAATAAGCTCCCAATACATATTAAATTTCTAGCTGATAAGAATAAATTCAGGAAAAAAATGAAAGAATTTTTAATTGACAATTCCTACTCTGTCGAATTTATTTCAAGGGTATCTGTAAAATATGCAATAATTAGTGTACCATGTATGCTATGACTGTACATCTCGTTATGCAATTGTTTATCTGTAAATTGACAATTTTCCACATCCAACAGAGCCAGTCTCTTAAATTAGGATCAATGGAAAATGAATGTAGTGTATTGTATTGAAAGTTCACAATAGTTGCCCAAAGCTAAAATTCTTTTTCTTCAGCGATTTTACAAATTTTATGGTTCCTACCACGTTAATTTCGAATGTAGTAAAGAATACTCTAAAATAAGTAATGGTTTATTGTTGATTTATATTTTAATATTCTTTACTTCAAAGTATAGTGTAATTTTCATAAGGTTGAAAAATATTGATATTTTAATGTAGTGCAATTTTAAACTCTGTTAGCACCTCTTATATAGTGATATAAAAAAAAACTCCAATATTTGTATCGTCATATTTCTGAACAAAGATAATTGTCTGCAGTGATCCCTTTCTTAAAATATGAAAGTTGTTTGAAACTCTTTTAGAAAGTGTAAATGAATTGACAAAAGGGGGGGGGTTTGGATGGAATGGAGCACATTGTCCTAATTGTATTCCCCAGAAAGGCTAGTTTATACATTTAAAAAATCAATTGTTTTTGTAAAAATTTCACAAATTTTGAGTGGGCAAGGAGGAAAGAATCTCCATAGACAGAAAAATAGACTAGCTTAATCAGAAAAGAGCAGCTAAAATTAACTGTTGACTTTACGTGGAGTTTCACTAACAACATTTTAATTCATTCAGTATAATTGAAATGGAGTATAATCCATGTTGGCAATTTCCCTACTCATATATGTCGACAAAAACCTATAATTTTCATACTTTCCATCTTTAAGGAATTTTTCTGTTCTTTAGTTTCAGGTAAATTGTTCAGAATTTTTCTTAGTAAATTTTTTTCCAGTCCGTGACTAAGCACTCTCAAACCCTAGTTTGTCATAGTTACCTCTACCTTTCCATGCACTACTCCTAATCATTCTACAAACATTCAGATCTTTTTACAAATTTAAGCCATACTCTCTCCCAGCATTGTCTACATCCACCTCCCAGCTCAATTCCTTTATCATATGAGTTACTTTTTATGTTCTGCCATAATTTCCACAAACCAATCTAATTACTTCCCCATTATACTCAAGCAGTGATCAAACCAATCTTTTGTATCCCAAATCCTTCATATACATAGTACATCTCCATCTCACCATATTCAGTAAAGGCAGGATTTTGAAACTGCCTTCCACTTGCCTAATGTCTCTTGCCCAGTTAATCAAATGATATTCAAATATACCTTGTCTTCAACCAGCACTTCTTTGTGTCATAGTGTACAAAACATTTTTTTATCTGTACGTCTAAAAGTGACTTTCTGTCATTTATTTTGATTACACATTGACGTTTCCAGCTAGATACCCTGTCCAGACCGTAGTATAACTGTCCTCTCATGTTTTAATTCTATATATAATTTTATCATATATCAGCTAACCAACTGCAGAATTAACCTTAAACACATTAAGATAATGAATAGCAGTGGTCCCATGACACTACCTTTTGGCACTTTTCACTTCTACCTCTTTTGATATTGCATTTCCTCCCCCAACTTTTTTTCTTCTACTTTTTAAATTTTTAAACCTTTCACTTTGCATTTCATTTTTTCATCCATCAAAATGGTTGGAGGGTTATTGGTTGAAGAATTAGGAATTGTCCATGAAAGGGGAAAGATGACCATGACCACAAACTGGCACTCGGTTTCATGCATAAGGGAGTGGGAAAATTTTCTTTTGTGGGTAAGGGTATCAGGGTTTGTAACAAATTGCCAAGTAAAGTGATGAATAATTTACCAAAAAATGCTGAGGGAATTTAAAATTAAAATTTGTAAATTGCAAAATTAGATGAGGGAGCAATTTAACACTCAAATTAAATAAGGTAATTAAAAAACTGGGTAATTAGATGATAGGGAATTGCCACTAGAGTGTGTGCCCCATTGCCATTAAATTAATATTTCTATCTCTAAAGAAATTGTTGAAGGTGATAAAACAATTAGAAATGGGGTCAAAACTGGGAAGATGGAGGATAACGTTGAAAATATTGCAAAGACTGATATAATACTTTTTCTTGTGAACTGTAGGAGTATAATGAACAACATAGAGTTTGCAAAAACCACTAGTAGATATGGGATTAATTTTTTATTTTTTTTTAAAGGAAAAGTGCTAGACATGTTTTCCCTGATTATATAGTGTACCACAGAGATAGAAGACCTGTTGGTGGAAGGGTATTCATGTAGGTTAGCAAGCCTACTATATTTAACAGGTATTCATAGATAGCAACTCGTTGCTAGAGTTGGAAAAAAAATAAAATAAAATTAGTGTTGTAAGAATGAAGATGAGGCTCTTGGGGAGCAACTAAATAAATTTTCAGCATTTGGAAGTGAGTGTAGAATGGTCATTGTGGGTGGGTTAAATTTACCAGGTGTCAACTTAGAAGTAAGATTACTAACATAATGGAACAGAAATTTTGAATACCTTAGTAAGGGATGGATGCTTTTCACATGTGGTAGAGGAGGGCACAAGGTAAACCCATGTTGGATATAAAGCCTGATGATAATCTTGTGGCATCTCGAGTAACTGAAGGAATAAATGATCATGAAACAGTTGTGAAAGATATTAACGGGTTCAAATATCAGTGGGCGGAATTGAAGATAGTAATAGGTACAGTTGTCAAAAGACACATTTCATAACTGAAGAGATTTTAGGGAAAGATTCAGTATATGGAAGGAAGACACAAGTATGGTGGGGTCAAAGTTGGAACAATTCAAGGAGATAATAAGAATGGGTCAAGAAATGTTTACACAAAATAAAAAATAGTGCAAAACCTACACATTATTACAGGGAAGTTAGAAGGATAAAGAGGCTAAACAAGGAATTAATAACAGAGAAGGAAACTAAAGATAAGTTTTTGAAGAATATAGTAAGTGATGGAGGAATGCTGAATGGTTAGTTAGGAATATCTCTAGCTATGTTAGAAAAATGAGGGGAAAGGAATGTATTCAAACAATTATAGATAATTATGAAGAAGTTCCTTAAAATTTAAAAAAGTCAGATATTAACTGATTTGATGCAACCACTACAGACAATTCAGGAATGCAGAAAGATCTTGTCAGCACAATTAAAAATGACAGGACTAAGGTTATGAAGTAACTCGGAAAGCTTAAAAGTGTATAGGGACAGGTGTAGATTTTACTACAAATGTCCTAAAATAAGCAGAATATAACATTATACCTTATCTTCAAGTGTTGTTTATATTGTGTCTGGAGACTTGCTGGTTACTAGAGGACTGGAAAAGTATGATAGTATTACTGGTCTATTAATGAGTAACAAATAGGATAAAAAATTACAGGTAGATCGGTTTGATATCAGTGGTAGGCAAATTGATGGAGAGTTTTAAATGCAGCAACATCAAAAATGACTGAGGAGATAAAGTGGTTTTAATTCAAAAACATGGCTGTAGGTTAGAATATTCATGAGTCTCATTTACTAGGCTGCATTCAAGATATTTCAAATGAAAGGGACAATGGAGGCCAAATTGATAGTGTAATACTAGATCTTAAAAAGGCATTTGACAGAATGAGTCATAAAATGGTGCATAAAAAATTGATAGACTGGGTAGAAGACTTATTAAAAGGTGGAAAGTTGGTGAAGGAAATTTGGTGTCAAAAGAAGTGGAAGTGAAAATGGGAGCTCTACAGGGCAATGTATTGGGACAGTTGCTATTTATTATTCTAATTAATGAATGTGTTAGTGGTTATTAATGTAATTGCACTCTGGTGGCAATTCCCCCCCGTCATCCATTTACCCCTTTTTTATATACATATTTTTTAAATTTTCTTTTACAATTGGAATGTTAAATTCCTCCCCCACTTATTATTATGATTTAAAAATTTTAATTCTAAATTCCTTAAATGTTTTTGGAAAATTATTCATCACTAAAATTGGTAATTTGCTCCAATCCTTGACACCCTTACCAACCAAAGAAATTTTTCCCACTCCCTTATGCATGAAATTGAGCACAAGCTTGTGGTCATGGCTGCCTTTCCCCTTCCATGCACTATTCCTAATTCTTTGATGAATGTCCCTCCAAGCTCCATCACCAACATATGCCCTGTGCATTCCCAGCACTCTCTTCACCCTCCTCCTTTCCTCCATGAGCCCCAATCCAGCTCCCTTATCATTTCAGTTACTGACTGGGTGCTGCGATAATTTCCACAAACAAATCTAGCTGCTCTTCTTTGTACACCTTCGAACTCCTGTGTTTGATATTCAAAATGTGGGTCCCAAACTGCACCACCATATTCAACCAATACAATGACCAAAGTTTTGTAACCCAACTCCCTAACTTCTGGCATATCCTTTCATCACCCTCTTCAGTAAAGGAAGGATTTTGAAACCTTTTCCTATGACCTGCCCAATTGAGTTTGTTATCAAACGTTATGCCAAGGTATTTACACTTCAAGCTTTCAACAAGCAAATCTGACCCCACCCTATAACTTTTTGTTTTTTATCTATGTATCTAATAAGCTGACTTTTGTTGGCATTTATCTTCTTTCCTTGCTGACCAACCCATTTAGATATTCTATCCAGGTCACCCTGCAGTTGTTCAGTCTTAACCTGTTTTGATCCTTTGTATACCATTATATCATCTGCAAAATACCTAGACTCTGGCCAAAACACATCAACACAGTCATTCATTAGAATAATGAACAGCAATGGTCCCAATACACTACCCTGTGACACTCCCATGTTTACTACCACCTCTTTTGATATTGTATTTCCTACTCTAGCACTTTGCTTCCTGGTTTTTAAGAATTCCCCTACCCAGTAAGTAACTTTTTCATCCAATCCAACAGATTTCAGTTTACTTAAAACCATTTTATGGATTACTCTGTCAAACACCTTAGATCTAGAGTCACACTATCAACTTGACCTCCTTTGTCCAATTCATCTGAAATATCTTGCATACAGCCCACCATCTGGGATTCACATGAATATCCTTACCTAAAGCCATGTTGTCGATCTGAAAACCAGTTTCTTTCCTCAGACATTTCTGATATAGTTTCATATCAATCTCTCCATCATTTTGCCTATCACTGATGTCAAACTAATTGGCCTGTAATTTTCAACCCTATTTGTAACCCCTCCTTTATGAACCAGTACTACTATCGCTCTTTGCCAGTCCTCTGGTAAGCAGCAAGACTCCAAACTCAAATAAAATATCAAGGTTAGGTACAGTATTGTATCCCACAATCTTTAATAAATCTGTAGTAATATTATCTACACCAGCCCCTTTACATTTTTTTAGCTTTCCGAGTTCCTTCATACTTTCCTGAGAATTTATATCAAATTTTGTTTCTTCCTCATTTATTCTTTTAGGGAGACTCTCCTCTTATTCATTCCCTCCCATCACAGGCTGATTGTCCCTAATTGTATCACTAAACTAGTAGTTTTAAAATCTTCAGTGACTTATCTCTATTCTTATCTACAATAGTCCGAATACCTTCACTTCCCCTAATTTATCTAATATAACACAGAAGTTTCTAGATGCAGCATTCATTGGCTCTCCTGCAGCAATAATATTCTTCATAAACCCATCCTTTGCTTCTCTCTTTGCTCTTATTAATTGCTTGTTTAGTTTTTTCTCTCTTAGGGAGCGTGCACAAACTTCGTGGCTCGGTCCGGGGGGGAGGGGGGGGGGTTGGCTGGAAGGCTACGCTAGGCTACATGGGGGGAGAGGGGCGGTTCCGAGCCAGGCCACATAGCTTTCCTTTCATAACATTTTTCACAGTTTAAATGAGGAACCAGAACTCTCAACTGCATGTGAATATTTATTTCTCTCAGTTAATTACCTTCGTATGTAATTTACAATCGTCTGACAAGAGAAAACAGTACAAAATGTCTACTGGAATCAAAAGGGAAAAAAGCTACGTGCTATGTGGGAGGGGGTAGAGGAAAAAGCCTCTTAGGGATATGGGAGGGGCGGTTCACAGGAGGCCAAAATGGAGTTACGTGGTTTATGCACGCTCCATTAACTCTGTTGTGTTCCCGTCGCACTAGCATCTGTAGCCTTCTCACTTCCCTACTGTACAATGTACCAGAGAAGTATTATAACTGGCATAGGTGGGCACAGTTAATCAAAAAGTTAACTTGAATAATTGTTAAAGTGTTACATTTTTTGAAAATGTAATGCAAGTTAAGGGTAACTGTTAAAAGTTAACCGTCCAAACAAGGAACAGATGTTTATGTATTTCAAGAGGTATTACTGCAAGCAGCACCAAGGTGCTATGTACCATGATGTGAATCAATATGTCTACTCAATGGCCTTCTGGAAATTGAGTTTTTACTGGGCTTCACTGTTTTAACTAGCTTCTCAAACATATCAGATTCCTCAACATTAGTGGGATCATGTTGGCAATGAAAAGGTTTAATATACATCGGTCCACACTTGCTTGGAATATGACTGTGCTGGTAGCTACAATGCCAAATGTTTTATTGACCTAAACTTTTATTAGCAGGTGGAGGTGAAATCAATTCCGCTGCTTTCTACATCAGAAGAAGCCATAGATAGCACTTGAAGGATTTGAATTATTTTTCTTTTTTTCCTGCTTTTACTTTTTCTTCAAACTGTTCATATTTGGTTATATGCATTCTCTTCATATGTTAAGATTATCAAGGCTAGAAAGTTTAGGCAAACACAGTTTTCATTCATAAATCAACTGTTCTCCCATTCTTGATTCAAATGCAACATAATTGAATAAATGTGGCCAAGGATTTTTAATATTCTTGTTGCTATTGTTAGTGTTGCTGCTTTCACTAACGGATTCAAGAGTTCAGTTTCCATGATATAATCATGTAACAAATGACAGTTTAATTTATTTCAATAACAAACACCAAACCGATACCAACTAAAAAGTGACATTTTCCTGGCAGTAAAAAAAGTTAGATTATAAAAATATCAAAATTAATCACCGATCGAATTAGAAATGAGTAGTGAATGCTGGTTTGCATACGTAAAATAGAAAATCTCCAAAACTCTAGCTTTCCTGCTCATACCCATGCCATGCCTAGCATGACAGTTGTGTATGCATCACACTTGCACTTTGTATTACCTAATTCGCTCACCGTCCAACTCTCCGAACGGTCAAGCATTGTGTGGTGCACAATTCAAACGAATCAAATATGTCAACTACCAATGTAACGGACTAAAGTTAACAGTAATTCAGTTTAACGGAAATTAAGAAGACCATTAACAATTTCTTAGGTTAACTTAAAAGTTAAATTTTTTGCAATTTTGTTAACTTCATTAATTAAGGATTAAGTGTTTTCTGCCCAGCTGTGACAATTGGGTCACAAAACTTGGGCTTGAATATGATGAGCTCTTTTGTAATTGATAAAAAGTTGGTGGGGGTGCTAAGGAGACTGTTAGATTAGTCTCCAGAAATTGTGGCATAGCACAATCAGTAACTGATATGATAGAGCTGGAATGGGATTCTTTGTAAGACTGAAGGAGGGTGAACATTGCTGGGAGTGTACAAGGCACATATGGGTGATGAGGCATAGAAAAATGTTGGTGAGAGAATTAAGAGTGGGTCATCGAAATGAAAAGTTACCATGACTATGTAACTTATCTATAACCTTGTTAAAACCATTTAAGAATTGGTTTAATCCATAGAACAAGTACAGTAAAACATTTCTGTCAGCTATTTCTAATAGTAAAATACGTTCTAGTCAGATTTTGAAACTTTGTGAGAGATAGAAATTTCAGAGAATTTTTTCAAGTACAACAGTTTTATCTGCATCTATTCTCACTACAAAAACTCATGATGATCATTTTAAGGTGTATTTACTGTACTCGGAAAAATTTAGTTTAGAAGATACTTCGTTTTTTGTGTTAACCCACTAGGTCAGAAGAAGCGAAATTTGGAATAACTAGTTAACGCAAAAAGCCACATCGAATGTTTTTTCATCAGTTGTAGTTGGCACCTTCTAGAATGTTCTGAGCATGAAACTGATTAATTAGACAAAGTATAAAGATGACTTTTAATTGTGAGAAAAAAATAAAAATCTAAAGTAAATAAGGAAAAAGCACGAAATAAATTTCAGGAGATAGTGGAAATCAAGAGGATTAAAATTAAATATTGGTTGTATTCAAAAGTTTACAATTTTAATAAGAAAAGGTGATTTTCAAAAAGTATTGTCGAGACATTGACTATGCACCAAGGGAGGTGACATGATGAATTGGTGGTTAAGTTAGAAGTTCTTTTGAAAACTAAGCCAAACTAAAATAGATAGGATAAGTCACCCAAAGACTCGTGTGCTAATTACAGGTGAAAATACTAAGCAGTTATTTAGATATTAATGTTTAAAGTTCAAGGTATTTTCTCAAGGCTGGTCTGCATGCATTAAGTGGAGCAATGTTTCCATAGTAAAATCAGTATTTTCAAGTCTTTTCTCGAAGCCAGTCCGTGCGAAGTTGGTGGAGCCATGCCACCTTCTGTTTGGTGTTAGCAGTACACTTTAGTATGTCATAGTAACATTTTCATCCTAGTAAGGGTGCTAAAGTGGAAGTTAGTCTTCTCTCATGTGTGCTTAACCTGTAATCTTCAAATGGAATTTTTAGTCTGATTGCCTTATCCATAAACTAAAATCTTGGTACCGAACTTTTGTAAACAAACCTTTCTAAAGAATATAATTTTCCATTGAATTCTAAATTGTGGACTGTGCACATCTTTTATCCATACCTTTCATGATTGGGGTGTAAATCAATCATGTGTCGACCATGGAATCAAACAATCAAGGTACAAAGGGCACCAGTCATTATCAAGTTAAGCTCAGTGTTGAGGTTAACCTTCCCAGCTTCATTTTAGTTTGACAACTACAAGTTGGCACATGTTACACAAGGGTGTGGGATAATTTTCTTTCGTAGGTCAAAGAGTCAGGAATTGGAATAAATTATCAAGGGAGGTGATGAATATTTTACAAACTATGCAGAAATAATTTCAAATTAAAATTTGTAGATGATAAAAGTTGGCTGTACAAGGAGAAAAAAGGGTGTGCAAGGAGTTTGCCATTGGAGTTGTTTGCTCCATCCCAATTAAATGAAATTCTACAATTTCCTAAATCACTCTGAAATTCATTCAATAGCTCCAGTTGTACACTGTCAGTTTATTTTTTTCCTGTCCATTTCATCTGAAATATGTTGCACAGAACCTTCTGCGATTCACACGAATATCCTCTCCTGAATCCATTATTAATTTACTAACTACTTACAGTTCCTTACAAACACTTCTGATGTGGTTGCTTCTCAAGCACTCCAACCACTGAAGTCAAATAATTGGCTTTCACTGTTCAACAACATTTCTCTCCAGTCCTTTACGAACTGTTACTTCTTTACCACTTTATCAACACTGCTCAGACTTCTCCCTATCTGTTACTGCACAACAACCTGTTATCAAATTAACTCATTATCGACGGCTTTTTCATGACCTAGCTAACTTCTTTGTCAATCATTCTCTTCCCTTCCAATTGGTTTACTAACAGTCTTAGAAATTTGCAGTTGCAATATTCAATGGCCGTCCTCTATTATTCTTCATGAATGATTCTTTAGCCTCATGTTTGCTGCTGTTCTTTCAATTGTTCACTACCACATTGCTGTTTTCTAACACAGTTGTGTACTCACTGTATCACTCTCTAAATTTCTCTACTCCATGTTGTGTAGGATATGTGCTGTTTTTGGTAGCTCTTTCTGATTTTCTCTCTCTAAACTGTTCCCTCTAGCTGACTTCTGTACATACTGAGCCTTTTGCTGAAATATCTCTTCAGTTCTGGAACCTGTGCCTTCTTAACATTCGTACAACCATCTTTAATTTTGGCTTCTGGTTTATTGAACCCTGTTATTTCCATTGTAACTGCTACATGATCACTTATTCCTTCTGCAACTTGAGAGCCCATATAGTAACGATTAGGCTTTTAGTATGATATTGAACATAGTTTGTTCATTTGTATCTGCTCTCCCATTTGTGTGTAGCCTCCTACCCTCTCTAAGGTATTTGAAAATCTCTGCTCTCATATTATTCCTCTTATTTTCTTCAGTCCATGTGTGGTAACTCTAAACCCCCATCAATAATGAACATGTTACTCATGCCTCTATCAATTTTCTTTTCAGAAGGGCCTCATTCTCCACTATTGTAAACAGTGAGTAGCCTTGAATGAATGGAGGCTTCCTGGTGTACCATAAAATTTTTTGAGGCCTTCAGATTTTAATAAATTACCACCTTCTCCCATGTGTTTAGATGATGCATTTTAATCTCTAGTCTGGCCATTAAAATTTGAGTTTCCTTACTTATCGCTCCAAGTGAAGGCTGATAAGGTTCCCATATTATAATTGCAGCAACAATGTACCATGAATATTAATAGAGCTCGTGTCCCAGTGGCAATTTCCAAATATACCTACATATAATTCACAAACATTTTTATCTGAAAATCCCACGGTCTAAGATATATTGTTCAAGGCGATTTGTACCTATAAATGAAAATTTTCCTACTCTATTATGCCAGAAATCAATTCCTAATTTATCATCACAGTACTCTCCATATTTATATGTTGCTTCTAAATTTTCTGCCAATAATTATGCAAGCCCTCATGCCCTTGCACATGTCCACAGTTCTCTTAACTCAGTTTTTACCCTGCAATGACTACTAACCAAATTCTTTTACAATGTCAGGTAATTTCGACAGAAACCCATTTGCCCTATCATTAAGGACAGAAATAGGAGGGTCTGAATTAGAGAATGAATTTAACAACACAATTAGAAAAGAGCAGAGCAAAAAATTTGAAATTCATCCTGATGATATGAAGGAACTAAAAAAAGCTGAAATCACATAATGGGGCTGGTGTAGATAATATTACTACAGATGTCTTAAAGATATTAGGATGTGACATTGTACCTTATCTTGAAATATTATTTAAATTGAGTCTGGATACTTGCTGCTTACCAGAGTACTGGAAAAGTGCGATAGTAGTACTTGTACATAAAGGAGAGGTGAGAAATAGTTGAAAATTATAGGTCAATCAGTTTGACATCAGTGGTAGGTAAGTTAATGGAGAGATTGACATGCAACCACATCAGAAATATGTCAGGAGTGTAAGTGGTTTACAAGTTGGCAGCATGGTGTTAGGTAAAGGTAGGAAATGAAAAGTTAGGGTAGGAAATGCAGTATCAAAAGAAGTGGAAGTATTGGGACCATTACTGTTAATTGTTTTAATGAATGATAATTGTGTTGGTTTACTATCAGAAATTAGATTGTATGCAGATGACATAATGCTATATAAAAGGATCATAAACAGCAGCAGGGTTATCTGGACAGGATATCTAGTTGGATTGGTAAACATGGAATGAACATAAATGCAAAGAAGAGTCAGCTTATTAGATACACAGATAAAAAAATTAAAGGTTGATCATAAGGTGGAGAAATAATTTCTTGATGTAGACTGGAAATGTAAATATCTTGGCATTACATTTGATAACAAGCTTAACTGGGCAGGACACATTGGAAAGGTAGTAGGAAAAGGTTTCAAAATTCTTCACTTGTTGGAGAGTGTGATGAGGGAATGTATGAGAAAGTAAATTAATTGGGTTTCAAAACTTTGGTCAGACCATTACTTGGATTTTGTGGTATAGCAATGAACACACATTTTGAGTATCAAATAAAGGAGTTGGAGAGGGTGCAAGAAAGGGCTGCTAGATTTGTTTCTGGAAATTACCCCAGAATGCTATCAGTAACAGATATGATAAAAGAGCTGGAATGGGATTAATTTGAAGACAGAAGGGTGAAGATGGTCATGGGAGTGTACAAGGTGCATGTTGGTGAGTAGGCATGGAAACATTGGTATAATTAGGTAGGGAAGTGAAAATATGATTATGACTACAAGCTGGCACTCAATTTCAGGAGTTGTAATAAGTTACCAAGAGAAATGATGAATAATTTACCAAAAAAGTTGAAAGAAATTAATGTTGAAATTTGTAGAGGGCAAATGTAGGTGGGTGCAGAAAAGAGGGAAAATGGTTGTGTAGGGAAATTTCCACTGGAGTGTGTGCTTCTTTACAATTAAATGCATTGCATCTTGCTTGATATTGTATTACCTACTTGTTTCTTCCTACATACTAAGAATTCCTGAACCCAGTAGGATGCATCTTGATATTGTAAGCTACCTTTCGCTCTATTTTCGAGATTCAGTTAAAATCCGGCAAAGTTTGAGGTTAACATCAGTACACGATACCATAGTTGAAACCGAAATAACAACACTTTAAGTTTAGAAAAGTAAATAAACCACACATAGCAACCATAAATAAGAAGTTTCTAGTAAAACAAAAACCATAAACTTACCTAAATGAGCGTAATCCATAATAATCCTGAAGTAGAAAACACAGGTTTGTTTATACAACCATAACACTAATATTCCACTAAACGGAATACTGTAAAGCACTGTAATAATAGTAATTTCACCATTTGATACTAAATTCACCAATAACCTGCAGTTCCAGACCAATTTAAGCAGTAAATATGATTTTTAAAGCATCTCCACATGGGAGTTAGTTCAATAATTAATTTCAGCACATCTAAACAGTTTGAGCTTTAAAAGTAAATGTAACCGAGTAAAATAACCAGCCAGTCAATATTCTTTAAATTTCCGATAACCATCAACTAATAAATAGAAAATATAAGTAAATAATAGTCAACTCGGTAATGGTGTTGTAGCTATGAACTTTTAAAATTCAATAACTCGCCAACTAACATATTTCATGAGCTAAAAACTTTTCTAAAGTACTTAAATTAAATAAAGGTTCGATTTAAATTTAGTTTTAGGCCACAACTGCCTTTAAATAAAAAGTGAAGTTTCGGTTGCACAAGTTAGGAAAACAGTAAAACTTAGAAATTCTATAACTTCAGATAGACTTAACCGATTTAAAAGATTTTTGCACCTCTGGACTCAGCAAAGGCTGGGGAACACTTTGAAAATAATATTAACTTGAGATTTTAAAGCTTTGAGGTGGCGCATTTTTCATGTGACGTAGGATGACGTATCGCAATACGCGAAACAAATATGCTTTTAAATTAACCAACTTTCAAAATTCATTTTTACCGGTCTGGAATCTCTAAAAACAAAACCTAACACACCACTACACTTTCCTCATTACGCTCTTCATCTTGTGATTTTCAGGCAGCACTCAATTAACAGATTCTTTTTCCAGCTAGACCATTGTCTAGGTCAGTAGGTCATTTTGATAAAAGTCAGCCATGACAGCTTTTTGCATCAGTCCATCAGATCGCTTTGACGAGATCACACGTATTTGATGTGTTCTTAAGTTTGAGAAGACCGGCTCAGGCTCGCGGTGGCTTATGGGTAGACCGGCTTAGAGCAGTATGGCCGACCGGCACCATTTTAAAACCGGCATGACCAACGTAACATTCTAAAACTTTCCGACATGTGTTCATCTTAGATTTCAATTTCATTTGGGGTGGTGCGGTCTGTTCTGTTTCACGACTTGTGATCTTCGGCTAATGATTTTCTCCGATTGCCATTGCTAACTGTGACTTTTGTAACTTCTGTGAAAATTTTCAAGAATATATAATTCAGTTATCCGGATTCAGACTTTCATTTCTACTTTAGTATCTTTCTTACAGGAGGTTAATCTGTAAGTGGCGACTGTGGTCATCTTTACAGTTAGCATTCTACAAGGTTTTACACGGTTATAGAACTTTTTACGAACTTTGACAACTTTTGGATGACTTTAAGTTTAGGTGGAGAAGCCGATACTAACCCCGGTATGCAGTTTCGACCCTAACAATATGTACCAGTAGTCATAACCTTATTCACCACGATTCTGATCACCAACCACTAAGTATGACTAATGACAGATGACTTGTTAAGTGAAAATACAGTAGAACTCCAATTATCCGAACTCCGATTAACCGAATCGCTGATAATCCGAATCGCTTTTTTAATTAAAACGGAAACATACTGCGATTCAAAAAATAATGATTCTGCCTACGTACCACATGAAACTTCTCACTGTGAAGCGGATGAGCGACTTTAATGCTAGAAAACAGATGAATGCAATCAAACAGCTTACTTTGACAGAGATGTTCAGCAAGCAATGACTTATTTACAGCACGGTATGTACGTATAGTACTAATGTACAGCACTTGTAATTACGCATAACATGTAAGAGTGTTGCCTTTACATTCAATAAATTAAAAGCTCTTTTTCTTTAAATACAGTTTTTTCTCCCGTTTTCAACATACATTAATTAATTAAAATAGAACCTTTTTCAGAAAAATTTCCAATTATCCGAATTTTCGATTATCCGAATGGGGTCCGGTCTCAATTGATTCAGATAATTGGAGTTCTACTATAAGTGGGAATCAATAGTAAAGTGATTGAATAATGTCAGGCCTCGCAGTGGTGCTTGGAGTGCACCTGATCATAGACTACATGTGAGAAAGACTTGATCGGACCAGCAACGCAGCTAAACTAGGGACAGGCCGTAGAAATGCTAACTAAAGCCACATGCTAGCTGGTAGGTGCTACTTTGAAATTTCTTGTTAAACTGACACACAAGTCATTGGCAGCCAATATTCAACGTACCTAACATAATACTAAAATTATAGAAATAATCTCTTAGGTTGCATCATTCACTCACTGTTCCCTGCCCAGTTGTGATATTTTTCATGAATTTATCATTAGCTGTCCACTTAGCTGCTTTTAATTCCCTGATTCATAGATTTTCTATTACATTGTTGCTCCTTTACTCTATTCTTTTCTCACAATCCCATGCTTAATCCTCACATCGCTATTTGCAGTTTGCAGATTCTATGCTACTCCTATTTCTTTTTTAATTTGGCACAAATATTTCTTTCCCGGCTCTATGTAAACTATTTGCACTTCCTACAGTAGTTGTGCCTTCCTTCAACATACAGAACTTTTCCCTAAAATACCTCCTCAGTGCTGAAACTATTGCCTTGCAATAACTATACATAAAACCTCCATCATTCTTGGTTATCAATTTCCTGAACTCTCTTTTGACTGTTACAACTGCTTCATTAGTTTGTATTCCCTGTGTCATTTGAGATCACACATCATGTACAATAGGCTTTATTAAGAAAATGTATGGAACATTATGTCCCATTCTTTTATGCTATCACTAAACCCTCCTTCCCTCTTTCAACAGTTTGCTACCTTGTATTTCTAATTCCACCTTCCATTTAAAATCTGGTATATTTAGATCACCACCTATTGTGACCACTTTATTTCAACCTCTGAACTCTGAATATGAAATCTTCCTCATGGTTCTAATTTTGATCATTCACGATTCCAGTTCGGTAAGCTGCTATGACTTATATTTTCAATTCCCCCCCCCCCCCCCCAATAACTACTCACAGCAATACATGTTTGTCTGTAAATAGATGTGTGACTTTGTTGACATTGAGGCTTGCGTGAGCTCAACCACATGTTTCTCTCCACTTGATAAAGGGTTAACCCAAAAATATTGTTTGTATATTTTGTGTTGCTGCTGCCCTCCTCCCTTCAGCTTTGGTGAGTGTTGGGTATAATTTATCTTTCCTCTCCACATACATATCACCTTGCAGCAGTTATTTCACTCCATTGTTACATATTAAATGTGATAGTCATCACTAATCAGTATCCTCCATTTTTATGGTATACTCAGTAACCCTTGGGGACAACTGCATTGTTTTGAACTCGTTTCTCTAACCAAAACTCAACTCCTATAGCTAAAAAATTCCAACCTGGAAAGATAAATCAATTTGACTTGCGTTTTTAGATGGTTTTGGTGAAAAATTTTCATTTAAATTTATTTTTGTTATTGTTGGCAGTCTGTTTTGATTTTAATCTAGAAATGGTACAGTACGGACATTAGTAATAACAGGTGTCAAATCAGGAGCAATGTCTGTCTTTAAATTTTCTTTTCTTTCTTGAACTGATTAACTTTTTCTCTTGTTCAGGTATAGGCCATTTCCAGTAAAACCTCTAACATTTTATTAGGGACTAACTGGTGCCTACCGCTTCAGTCATGTGTGTCAAGAATTTTTAATGGTTTTTTCTGTTTTTGCACGGAATCTTAAATATTTCCAGGGGATAAAAAGTGGCCTATGTTACTCCCTGCCATATCAGCAGCCCTCCAGTGAAAGTCCTTTCAAAATTGATTAACACACTAAGTATGTTGCATGTAATTATATTTTTTAATAGCTGAAGAAGCTTAAAAAGTGTCAGATTCAAGAACATTCTACTACATTCTAGATGATTTCAGAGATTTTTTAGAATACTTTGGTCAAAATATGAAAATGCCCTAGTTTGACCACTTTCAACCACTATATCTCCAACACCCCCAATTACTGACATGCAACCACTAAAGTGCATGATAGGAAACTTGAGGCTACTACCATACACGAACACCAGTGGTCTGCACTAGGTAGTTATAACTTCAAGGTGAAAATAGGGACAAACATACAATGAAATTAAATGCACTAAGTAGTGAGAAGGAATTACAAATTGGGATAAGAAAATGAGCCAACAGTTTCCCTGAGATGATGAATGTAGGGCATGAACACACGGAAAAGACAAAAACGCACATAATATATAAATTTTCAGGTCTATCCCTTTATCAACAGGAGAACAATATGGGCTGTGGGCATGGTATACTTTGCCACCTAAAATATAGCAGTTATTTTCTTGTGATTGTGTATATTTTTTTAAATGATTTACATCTAAGGATGATAATCTAATCTAGAGTTTTATTGGATGTACATTGTCAAAATGACTGGCCAAAAACCCTCTGATGTAATACAAGATTTTTTGTTTTTTAGGAAAATCCAGACTATGAAAGTTCTGCAGTTGAGAAACCATCTACTTTGAAAACAAGTTCCTTGGAAGAAGTAAGGATCAACTTTTGCCTATGATGCAATTTTTATGACTTGTAAAACGTGCCAAAACTGAAGGCAGAATTAATGTGTTGGCCTCCATCATGATACTGAGCTGAATACTTATCGTTTCTCATTTACAATCACTTGATTTAGAGGTCACTGGAAATATTGTACATTTTGTTCAATTTATCTTTTACCACCTTTTTTTTTCAGAAGCTGTGTAACAACAGCCATGATTATTATTTGACTTCATTTTACTTTGTAGCATTGTTTCCAAAAACAATTATAATTATTAATCACTGATGTACTTATTTCTTTGTAAGGTTGAAAAGGAGAGTGGTGATCAGTTTTTGGAAGTTACTGTGACTGATCCTCAGAAAGTTGGAGAAGGAATGGGATCTTATGTAGCTTACAAAGTAGTTACAAGAACAAACATACGTTTATTTAAAAAGAACCACTTTCATGTAATGAGGCGTTTCAGTGATTTCCTTGGACTCCATGATAAACTAGTAGAGAAGTATCTCAGACTGGGTCGTATTATTCCTCCAGCTCCCGAGAAGAGTGTTATTGGTGAGTGTATTTGTTAATATGGGCTAGTAGTTGAACTGTTAATAGAAGCCAAAATGGTATACAAATCTCAGTTTAAGCAATAGATCTTACTGTTTCCTTGTTTTACAGAATGTCTTAAAAATTCTGTGTTAGCTATTGATTCTATGTTGTAAAGTTAGAAAAAATTACTCATATGTTTCCTATAACCTCGTGCAAATTTTATTACAACAACGAATGTTATACTTTTACTATTTGTGGTAAAGAGTGAGAACTTTTTAAAACTATCCTTATGAAATTAGTTGAAAATGCTGCCTTATAATGTTCTTGGATAGTCATAATTATATGAATGCTAAAAATTGTCAGCTAGTTTCATATTTGACTTTTCTCTACCATGTGATGAGACATTATATTTAAAGATCAGTTTATCTTAGATAACTGTGTGAAAGAAAGATTAGAGATAACTTGTATATTTATAAGCAGAATATTTAATACTTCAAATTACATGTAGTTTGACATTAAGATGTTAGCCTGAAAATCTGAAACAGAACAGCACAGGAATTTGTTTTGGCATGCCTTTAAGGATTACTAATATATTTGCACTATTGCAGTGTTTTTACCCTGTAATTTAATATTTTTTTATTAATTCATCTCTTTATCAGGCACTATAAAGGGTCTAAAAGTTTTGAAAGTTCTGTTATTTTTCTAGCAAGAAATTTAGCTTAATTTAAGGAATACTTTTGTCTGTGCATTGCTGAATCATGTCAACAATTCACATTATAGCTCGGAATTTCTCAGATTTTTGCAGCTTGGTTAATATTTCAGAAACATATCCAATACTGATGGGAAGGAGTCTGAAGTGCATCGAGGTCATAAACCTATAAATAACACTTCCTCATTAAAACTATGATCTGAATTTCATGATTGTCATTTTTCCCAGAAAATGGAGACAGAAATGCTTAGAAATTAAAACTTATCACCATGCCAAGACCAAAACTAAAAAATCGATCAAGGAAGCCAAACAAGGACAAGTCAAGCCACTCAGCAGCTTGATGAGATCATTGTTTATCTATTGGGACACACTTGCAAGGTACTAGATGCTTGGATGATGCTTCAGTAGGCCATTTGTTCTAGACCTGCTAGGGCCAGACTGGTCGTCCACCAGATCTTCTGTTGTGATTTCTGCCTCAGTTGATGCAATTGATTCTCTGTGCTTCTGAATGGCTGGATTCATTCATGTTTGGAATTTCATGATGCATTTTTATGTGCATTTTAAATATCTCTGTGCTCCTGCCTCCAAATTTTTGAAACAATACATGTGAATCAAGTGCTCAAAGATAGAGAATTTATTGGGATACGTAGTTTATACTAAGTACTTATCTTAATTTTTAAATCTACTATACAGTATAGTTGAAAAGAAGATTATGAAAATATTGGCGACATTGACTGAAGTTTTCTTTTAGGAACGGGGACTTCCCGAAGAGGCTAGGTTGTGCAAGAAGGAATCCCCGTTGTTTGGTTTGATACTCGCTGTTTGAACTAGTGCTGCCAGCCCTACGAATTTATCTGTAGACCTATGTATCTTTTCAAAAAATTAGGAATTTTAAATTTATCTACCTTTTTATTGCCTCTTTTTATTACTAACTGTGCTTTCCTTATATTTGCATACTTGGTAAACTCTCAGCGTATAGTGATACTGAGTCATCAAATTGTCAGTAATTATGAATCGTTTCCTCGCAATGTTGGCTTAAACGAACAATTGAAAAAGAAATAAAGCTCCTATTTTGTTTGATAATAGATTTTAATTCAAACTTGAAAGACCGTAATACAGAATTATCGGCGCAGTTTTTATGCACAGTGTTTACTTAGCTCACAATTTAAAACTTCAATCTCAAAATCTTTTGTGTGCAATACAAGAACAACCAGTAAAAGAAAATGTAACTATTTCTGAAGTTATGGATCTAGATGAGACAGAAGAAGAAACAGAAAATTCCGACACCGACCCAACTAGTGTTGGTACTGCTGATACTAGTGAATGTTGTACTGGCATAGAGGATGAATAAAATTGCTACCTATATAGATACATTTATGAATCATTATGTAAAACATTATATGATTCAGTTAGATTTAAAACAAACATGTAAAATTTAAGTTCCGTTAATAAAACTATAATTTATCAAATATATTGTTTTCTGAAGAAAAAAACATTTAGAAAAAAAAACAAGGATGCTAAGTTTTTTTCGTGTTTTTTTTTACACAAAGCTGAAGGGAAAAAAAAAAAACATTTTCAGTTTGCAACACTAGTCTCGACAGACAGTGTTATCGATTCAAATGGTTCAGTGACCAGATAGTTTGTGCTACCCTAAGTCCTTGAACAAGTCACTCTGGAAATTATGAAACTGACTGATAATGGGCATCACTGAGTAATGTATTTTCATCCCATGCACTTTGGAGTGCAGACATCTCCCCCTTTACCTCCCCAAGTGGCAATCCTAAAAAGACATTCAGATTTCATATCGGAATACTGCTTTCCCCCCAGATAATTTAGAATATTTTATACCACTAGACCACAACATTTGTGAAAATGAGATTGATAGTGAAGCCTGTAGTGAAGCCTCTGGAATGTCAGGATAGTTAGACACAGCTGAAAAATTACTTGGAAGTTATTAACTGTTGGTCTGACTAGCTCTTTTGCAGCTTGTCAATAAATAGTAATTTTAGAAATTTGAGGATATGTTCTCCATCTATTTTTGTAGTTGCTCTATCCATATTTATCTAGTTTTCTTATTCTGGCTGCCCTTTTAATTAACCAGGTTTATCTAATTAGTGGTTAACACTTTGACCTTGCATTCTGGAGGACGGGGGTTCATATCCGTTTCTGGGCATCCAGATTTGGGTTTTTCATGGCTTCCCGAAATCACTCCAGGTGAATGCCAGGATGCTTCTTTCAAAAAGTCCATTGCCAAATTCCTATTCGTTCCTAATCCTGAGTCCTTTCCCACCTCTAATGACCTTAACAAGGTGTAAGGACCATATAAAAAAATAGTTCTAAGTCTTTACAAGACAACAGGGCTATTTTCTCAATAGGCTATTTGACAGTATTCAAAATATATTACAAATTGTAGTCATTCACATAGGTTAATGCTTAAGGAAGCAATTTTAGTTAAATTTGAAAAGAAAGATGGATTGTTTTTATTTAAAAAAGTGAAATAAAAATCAAATTTTTCTTACTTGTTATGTGGCAGAAAACTCTGTGGGATTGGAGAGCGCTTTAGTGACGTCACCTGCCTGTAGGCGCTGCGGCTGTGTATGCAGTGTTTCCCGCCGTCTAAGTTTTCATCTATTTGTTGCTGGTTATCTCTTGTTACTAATGAGATTATGTGTTGAATATAAAATGAAGAACAGCGGAAAAATACCGAAAATTATTTGTCGGACTAGCTATAGAAATAACCACTGACTTTTATTCTACCAAGTTTGAGAATGTAGCAACTTCAATTTGAGAAATCCTTCATAAGAATGACTAAAATTTTAGATTAAGTTAGTTGTTTTAGGAGATATTTACGAGAAAAATGCATGTAGTATAGGGTAAGCACTGGATGTTGTGGACAATTTTTCTTAACTACAGATAAATAATTATGGATAAATTATAATTTCTTTCCAATGAAACTGAATTTATTGTTTATTTATTTACCGACCGTGTTCACTTCACCGCACATAGAGAATGTGACGTTTAAGTGTTCCCTGTTAACGAGAAGGTAAGTAACAATGCCATGGTGTTCAGGTAGCTACATGGTTAAAGAGTGCTATAGGAATTTGAAGATCCTATATTCAAACCTTGATTAGGATAATATTTTTTCGTGTGTACATTTTTTTTCTTTTTTTTTTCTGTTTGCCGTTTGTTGCTTTACAGAATCATGTTTTCATTAGAAGTCATAAAACGCCATGAAACGTTTGAAACATAAATTGCTGTCATACAAGAAAACTTTTATAAAAAGATAACCTCCTGCTTTTGATTTTGAAACATACCAGAGATACTTCATCATTGCAACAAAATCCAAGTACTCGGCGGTGAATAATATGATTTGTGTTAACAATAACATTGCACACTTAATCTCGCAACAATTTCGGAACTCTTTGAATACTTTTTGTTGAAATTTTTATGTGACGATACAACTGTATGTTACATTTCTGACATAAATGCATCTATTTAAGCAGTATTTACTTTTAATGCGCTAAGTAATTTTCATTTTTTAAAAAACTTTTTCATCGGTGTGCAAATAACTGTCCAGTTTCAGTTTTGAAGTCCTTTTTTGGTTATGTCTCAAATGTTTATAATACTTTTGCTATTCAAAAATTTGTGAAACATTCAGGAAAAAATTTTTTGTGGATTTTAGAAAAAGAATATGCGGCGCTACCAACAGCAACTAGTATCTAAAGAAAATGCTCACAAATAATAAAACATATTCCATAAGTGAGGATCGAACCTTAAGAACCTCTGAACTTCACTGATACTCGCCTTAAAATAGCGTACTACATTATCTCAAGAAATTATGGTGCAAATTATATTTACAATAAGTGATATGTGACTTAGTCACAATATCGTCTTGGTTTCTATGAGCAAATTGCAGAGACTTTTTTTTTACTATTTCAGCTAATGCAGGAACACTTATGTTTATTTGGAGAGTTTTTATTGTTGTGTTGTAAATTGATGTAATACACACTATTTATAAACCATATTTCCAACAATTTATACACAGATTCAGAGAAAGAAACCAAACGTTACATAGAGTGAGCGCCTGCAGGCATGTGACGTCACGAGTATCGTTGGCCCGCACCAGCCAGCAAAAGGAGCGTTTTGGTGGGCTTTCAAATACTCTAAATTTTAACGTTAAATTTTATGTAAAATAAGCACTGTTGTCAAAAATAAATAGTACCTGGTAAATAACATGTATCAATAAACTATTAAAACCATTTTAAAGAATAGTCAAATAGCCAATTGTATGGTTTTACAATTAATGATCATGGTCTTGACATGTCCCAATTAACTGGAGCATCAGCACTAAAGAAGATAGTTACTAACATGTTTCAAACCAGATATGGGTGTTTTCTCCTAGCTGAGGTGATGAAAGATTGAGAATAATGCTTTTTCATCTTCATAAGCAAATTAATAATAATTAAAAGATGATTCTCTTACTAAATTTTAATAGTGTAATCAAATGTTATCTGTTCTTTGATTAAAGATGACAACTGTAGACATTTAGAAATCTGTTTATTCATTGTTTTCTCTTGTTTAGGAACGACAAAGGTGAAAATGTCTAACCAATCAGAGCAGGGATCTCCTTCTGATTTCATAGAGAAAAGGAGAGCCTCATTGGAACGTTACCTAAATCGAACAGCTTCTCATCCTGTATTAAGTGTGGATCCTGATTTTAGAGAGTTTTTAGAGTCTGGTAAGGATTGGCAGTTTTGAGGCATTTGATTGAACCACACCTCACAATACTACATTTACTTGCAGTCAGATGTAGCTATTGTTTTACTTGTGTTCATAATGTGTTAAAGGATTTTCTTGTCTACATAAATGAGTTAACATTGAAGAAAATCCTTGCGACAGCTAAAATAAGTGAATATATTTTATTTTGTAACCGAGCATTGGTTAAAAAATAAATTGAATCAGTTAATCATTTATTTTTTTCATCAGAACATTTGATTACTTTTGCCATCTTCTCCAGATGCTGAATTGCCAAAGGCGACAAATACCTCAGCTCTCAGTGGAGCTGGTTTATGAGGTTATTCAACAAAGTTGGAGAAACTGTCAATAAAATTACATATAAAATGGATGAAAGTGATCCAGTAAGTTTAATATTTTAAAATCCATGGTGTATTTGTAATTACCTGTACAACTTGTTACAAATTAAAGTTTCAAATAAAATTAAAATATTGCAGTGGTTTGAGGACAAGACCCAACAAGTGGAAAACCTAGATCTACAACTTCGCAAATTGCATTCAAGTGTGGAGACCTTAGTTTTGCACCGTAAGGATCTTGCAGCACTTACATCATCATTTGCAAAGAGTGCTGCAATGCTTGGCAACTGCGAAGAACACACCTCTCTGTCTAGGGCATTAGCACAACTTGCTGATGTTGAGGAGAAGGTATAAAAAAATATTGATGTTTCTAGTTAATGTGTTAGTCTTGATACAGTTTTAAAATTCAGGGTTAATAATTACCCAAGTTTCTTGACAATCGTCTAAACTTTAAATAAAATTAATAAACCTTGAAAGTTCCTGAAGCAGGAAGTATTTCACAAGTGTTAATATCTATATTGATTCATTCCTATGTTATTGACAAATCAGTTGCTAAAGTCAGCTTGTAACAATAAAATGGGCTTTGGTGTTCACTTACATTAATTAAGGAACACTCGTGAACCTTTTCTTATGTATACATATGCTGCGTGGATGCTATTTTTAAAAAAAAAAAAAATATTGCTGTGGATGATTGTCAGTATGACCAGGATAAAGCATGCAACAGCTTCCCCAACAATTAGTTAATAGATTTGCTGATGGATAGCAAAAGGTTGGAGGTTAAAATAGAGGCCTTTTATGAGATTGTATTCATATATTAGTTTTATGTTAATTAAATAGATGAACACTTTAGAAAGAGGCATATGGTATTCAGAATATGTTCACAGAGGGATGAATAATGTGGTTAGTCAGGGTGGCCACCATTTATCAACAAAAGTAAACTTACACACTTCCATGGTCAGAGGAGGTGTATATTTTGCAGTTGTATCAATATACGGAGGCCCAAGGAGACTGAGCAAAGCTGTGGACAAAAAGACGTGCTGAAATTTATTGGAGTTTTGGAACTGAAAGACTGCAAGAAAGTTAGGAACTACAGAATGTGGTGGACAAAGAATTCAGGCAATTGCTTGTTGGAAATTGTACTGAAGTGAATGTGTCATCGAAACAGGTTTTGTTCCTTGCAGCATTTATTTTCCATACAACTTTTTAGCATCTTTGATAAGTAAAATTAACATTTTTAAATGGTGCCATACAGCTAGGATTCTGTGTAGGAAAAACCACCCATTGAACATGGTTATAGTGTAATCAATTATGTGACTTTTATTTTTGCTTGACTGAAGTTGATCCTCGTCCTATATCAGAGGTATACCTTACTGGAAACCGAGTTTTATAACTGAATTAAAAGCTTCCTGTGTCTTCGGAATCTTTAATGAACTCAAAATCGATGTAATAATATTTATTTCTAGTTACTGAATTGTTCCTGTTTGTAGTAGAAAATTTAGCTGTAGTGCATAGGTTTATAATTAATTTTACTGAAATTGTGTTTTTGATATTTTTTTATCACTTTCAAACCATTGATAAATTGACATTAATTTATAGTATGCAATGACCTTCCTCTTTTGTTAGATAACAATTGAATTAGGCAGCATATTTATTTCAGAGCTGCTATTTGTTCTTGAAAAGGCTGAAATTGCTTTGTTATTTATTTAAAGATTTCAGGTTGTACTTTTTACCTTTGTGTTTGGTCTTTTAACAAAAATTCCAGGTTTATAATTTTTGCAGGGAAGCCCTTTACAATGAACAAGCAAATGCAGATTTTCTATTTTTTGTGAACTGCTGAAGGACTATATAGCACTTATTGGTGCAATTAAGGTAAACAGACTAAAATATACAGTGTAAAAACTTTGCAATTTTTTCATTCTTTTAGTTTTTAGATAATTCAGTTTGATATTCAGTTGAACCCTCAAACCTGTACATACTAATAACAGTAATTAGGGCCGATTTTTTTTTTTTTTTTTTTTTTTTAATTTGTAATAAAAATGCATGCAAATTGTCACAGAAATAAATTATTAAATATTAATTGATAATTGAGGCATAATGTAACTATTTTGTATAGTGGTCATAAATGGGAAAAATACATTTATTAAGAGGTAAAATTGACACTATCAAGAAATGTTTTGGAAACAGAGCATTTCCTTCTTCTAGTTTTCTCCCTGCCTGCTTTTATTTTTTATTTTATTTTTAAATTATTTTTCTGATAAAGAGGCTGTTTCATAGTCCAGTAATGGGGTCGTGAAAAGGGGTCTCTCAAGCTTTATATCACAGATTGTTTTTTCCTTGTATGCATTGGTGAGAGTATGCAAAACCCAAATTTTCGACCTCCTTCACCTTTGTCACAATTTTCTGTGACCAAATAACATCAACATTTTGGTACTTTTCGGTTTTACGTCTATAGTTCCTTCCTGATGAGTTCTAGCAAGAAATACTTTTTTCTATTTTGAAAGAGGAAAAAATTTCCTACAACTTTTGTAAAACAAATTTTTTCTAAATTCAAAACTAAGTGAGCTACATTTCTTCTAAAATCAGCAAAATTTCATACTTTTCCTAAAAGGTGGGTTTCTACCTACTTTGTCGCTCTAAATGATTTGGAGCCACTATAAATTTAATTGATATATATATCTATTTCTGTCTGGCATAGTATATGTATGTACTGGACTTTGATTTCTGATGGTCAGTTCAATAATCATATATCATTGTTGGCTGGGAGATCTCGAAGGATTGTTCGGCTGCCAGGTGACAGTGTTTTTTATACGCCACACTATGTGCCCATTTGTGGCTATCTAACCTAACCAGGTAATTATACTGGGTGTAGGCTCATACAATCAGAACCAGAGAAATGTTCTGGCTTACATTGTTACACAGCATGCTGTGGTGGAGACCAGGATTTCTATCTCCACTCCTAGGAGTCTTAACCACTTAGCTACCAGCCCACCATATTACTCATGGTATTTGTACCAGTTTGAAAACTATTTGCAAAAATGAAAGTATAATGTTATGGCACAAAGTTTATTCACACAGTCAAAATGAAGTCATAATTAGTCAAAAATTAGTCATCAATCCATTTCATTTTCATTTGGATGGTCTGAAACACTATTTTACATTTGAATTTGCTCCACAGTTCAAGGGAACAAAATTTTCTATCTTTTCAAGATGCAACATAAATTTATTTTGTTGTGAATGGAAGGTTATTTGGCATCACAGTGAAAACTTTTGTTCCTCTATGGACTATATGAAGCCTAATTGAGAATGCACTATGTTCCAATATCACAGTTATATTTGACAGATACCGAA